>OY726526.1:70915106-71515106 GCA_963383655.1 Bathymodiolus septemdierum | reverse complement strand
ACAGTTAAAAAATCTAATAGAAAAATCACAGAAGCAATGACAAATAACAATTTAAAAATAATACCTGAAAATATGGACGGAAGTACTACATATTACTTATTATATAAAAACATACTACTACAGTCAAACCTGAAATAAGAGGTCACATTTGATACAAAGCAAAAGTGGCCTTATAAGAAAGGTGGTCACTTAAAAGAGTCCAATTCATATTAAATTTTCTATGACAGGACAGGAAAAGGTAAGCGTCAAATACAGGTGAATGCTTAATAGAGGTGACCGCATATGCTGATTTGACTGTATTTTACATAGTAATTAAGCTAGTCTGTTGTAGTCATGTACAGATGTCTGTATAATATATTACTGACTATGAAAAATTATTAAATATGATTTGTTTTTAAGTCATTACACAATTTCAACAAACTATAGAAAAACTACTTTTAATTAAAAAAAAATAATTAAAAGAAATAAAAATAACATGATACACTAATATGTAAAAACACGTGGTTTATGTTTACAAAACTGAAAATGTACAACTAAAATCTATGTGTGAAAATATAACTTGTTCAGTTTTTCGTTTTTGCAACACAGAAACAGCAGCACACAAAGAAGATTATCCCGACAATACTTCCGCCGACTGATGCGCCTATGGTAATTGATGATCGACTCCTGAAATAAAAGATGATAATAGTTACTAGACTCGTCGTGATTGCAAAAAACTGTCATATACAATTTTGGCAGTATTGGGAAACAAGTTGCTAGAACTTATAAGCACAAAATTACCGAACACCGAGCAATCTTCCAAAGGGAAAGGCAAAACTCATATGTCAAGAACCGGAAAACTGGGAAAACCGCAATGGCCCTGACTTGGTACAGGAATTTCCAAAGAAATGGTGGGTTGAATCAGATTTTACGGCGCCAAATTTCCCGCTTCCATTACGGTTAAAAGGTTCCGGTTGTCACTATAGCAGCATTTTTAACAATACTGGGACAAAATAGGTATAATAGTAGTCAACGTAGTACTTTATGAAAATCCATCGTTTATTATCGTCTCTGCAGAACGGTTTAACTAAACGGTCATCTTCTTACACAATTTGATTTCATATGAGATGTTGAATGACGTCATGTATAAACCACGATTACTTAATCCTTATCTTTATACATTTTCCATATTTACTTTAAGAAAATCCATCGTTTCTTATCGTCTCTGCAGAGTCGGAATATTTTTCGACAAGATCTTGGTATCGGAATATAAACTTTTTAAGAGATCGAATAAGGAGAATCTTTTCATAGCCCTGGTCCAGTAGCCTGTTTCTCAGATAATGATGACGTTTCAAGAAATCAGAATAATTGCTACTGGCCCTTGCATAACGAATCAATTGCGAGATGTAAGTACCATATGCAGGAGAAGCTGGTATATTGCTGCACATATTTGGAAAATTAATGATTTTAAAACTGAAGTCATCCCGTTTATCATAAATTTTAGTACTGAGTTTACCACTGTCGTCAAATTCGAGGTATAAGTCCAAATATGATATGGACGAAGCTGTAGCTGTGGTCTCTTTAATTTCCAGCTCTGGTGGATATATCGATGGAAGAAATTCTGCAAATCTAGGATTATTGATAGATAAAACGTCATCAATATACCTGTATGTGAAATTAAAGGCTCTAGCTTCATGAATTTTCTTATCTTTTACAAGATTTTGAAGAAACTCCGACTCATATGAGTATAAAAACAAATCGGCTAGAAGAGGGGCACAATTCGTACTCATTGGTATCAATATATCAATCCCAATCACTATATCATATTTGTATAAAGAACATACCCAGACTCTCCGTCATTGTAATAGTAGTACAGGCAGTACTGTGAGTATGTTGATCCAGCACAATAACCGGAACAGTAGCTGGTATAGTAATAACCATAGTAACTGTCATACTTATAACAAATCTCAGCAGCAGAGAGAGCTGAAGAAGAAAAAGAAGAACTTGTAATAAGAATATCACCATGGTTGTCACTAGTGGTGGAGCTAATGCACATCCTTCCGGAATATCTGACTGCATCCAAGATTTTAGTGGGGTTGGTGTTCCCAAAATCTTTAGTTTTTGAAAGAAATAATTATTGTATTTGAAGAGTTGTCCCCGCCAATTGGGGATTCGACAATGCAGTTTTACTTGTCGATGCGTAACAGAGACAGTAAAATGGATGTTTGAGAACGTCAAATCCTTAGTTGACGCCACCATTTTTTTCTAAGTATAATACAGTAACTTCTATTGTAATGCATGACAAAAATATTTTCATTCTGGCTTAACAAATGGTCTAAACTTTGCAAAAATTAAAATGCCGAAGTATTGTAAATGACCTTGGCAAAAAAACTTCATGACAAATCGTGACGTCACATGAAACTTTTCAAAGAAGAACATAAAGTCCTGACGTTATTTTGCACATGCACGCGTCAATTTCGGATCAAATTCGATCAGAAATCATTTCATTTTATGAAATTAATTGACATGTTGAATTTTAAGAATTCAATATGGCGACTCATTCGCCCTAGAACCCTTAACTACGACATGTTGTATTTCTATATTGATAAAATATTAAATTTATTGAGTTATATTTGTCTAAACCTGATGTTTGTTTGCCAAAGGTTATGAAAAAATCGTTTTAAATTTAAATATATATCTAATCCGCAAAAAAATAGCTTCTTTTGCAAACTGTTTGGCCAAAGTCATGCTGAAGATTGCATTAGACCTATTCTATATTTCTCTAAATTTTAATTTCACTTTTAACACTTTTAAGATTTGGTCAAAGTCTGGAACACTTACAGCAATGAGTGCTAATATTTTGTAAATATCTGTCGACACAACTTTATTTACTATCGGTCTTGAATTACACAATGTTATCTAACATACAATTCAAACGATATAATTTTAATTTGTTTACACATGCGTACTTCACAGTTCCGGAAGTATAAATAATAGCCTTTTATATAATATTTGACACTTGTACAAAGTAGTTACTTATTGTTCTATTTACAATGTTGTGATTTTTTTCCCTGTTGGAACCATTACTGCAACAAACAGGTACATTATATGTGTTTTATATATTCTTGTTCTTTTTCTTTTTTCTTCAAATCATTAAAAGTACTTTCATAATTATAATTAATATATGCAGAATTAGTTAATAATGTCAACTTTCAAAATAATACAGAGCAGTTTTTTAGCGGTTTTGACTTTGGGTAAGCATATGCTACTTGTACTTCTGTAATTAGGTTAAAAAGAGAAAAGTCGTCTGCTGCTTTTGCTAAGACAGGAGATCGCTATGGAGGTTGCAAACGAAGGATCATCCATTGGTTGTTATCATACGACTGTTGACCAATCAACATTCTACTTTCCGCGGAAATGTCAAATAATAGGATTTTTTTTATATTCTAATATGACATCCTTCTTTGGCTTTATAAACGATGACGTGATAAAACTCACGATATCTTTCAATTTGCACATGCGTATTGTCTGGCAAATTAAGGATATCATTAATAAGTGATTCCATGTATTTATACATGACCGTTGAGCATGCAAACATTAAAGTGTTCGAATTTTTCTTTTTACACGTTCATTTTTTTCCGAAAAAAATACTTTCTGTCGACTTTAACTGTAAAAACTGTCGTCTACCAGTGACGAAGTTTCTAATAAACGCTGGTGATAGTGACGCATGTTAGTTACTAATGTATATTGCGATGTTTTTAGCATTTCACTTGTTTAAGTTGCTAAAATCAAAATGCCATTAATTTGAAAACTGTAAGTAACTTAATTTCAACAGTTTGTGTAATCTATGTAGAAAAATAACTGTAAAAATAAAGGTTAGTGGATGTTGATATGACATGCATTTCCATTACTTACTTCCACTTCAAAAAATAAGTTAAAGATTTTTTTCTATTGGCATCGAAATAATTCATGGAAGCCATATGTAATATTATTCTCGTTGCATTTTATCCTTCGCTGTTGCTCATGATACTTTTTACTTTTTACCCATGTTAAAACTACATATAAACTATGGCTTCCGTTAATCATTACCGCCAGAAAATTGAGCGGTCATGTTTTTGAGTGTTTGAGGTATCGATTTTGATATTTGATTTTAGAATTATTTCGACAGTGTGGTATTATTGTCTTTATTTTCTGTAGAATTAGATAATGATTTGGTTCTCGTTTGTCATAATTTTATTGAAATATCACAAAATAATTTGGACCACGATATAGCTGAAATACTCCTAAAGTTGACGTTAAACGCCAATAAATCAAAATAATTTGGTTCTCGGTTGTCATATAATTTTATTGAAAAATCACAAAATAACTTGGTTCTCGTTTGTCATGTAATTTTATTGGAGAATTACAAAATAATTTGGTTCTCGTTTGTCATATAATTTTTTTGGGAATCACAAAATAATTTGGTTCTCGTTTGTCATATAATTTCATTGGGAATCACAAAATAATTTGGTTCTCGTTTGTCATATAATTGTATTGGAAAATTACAAAATAATTTGGTTCTTGTTTGTCATATAATTTTATTAGAGAATTACAAAATAACTTGGTTCTCGTTTGACATGTAATTTTATTGACGAATAACAAAATAATTTGATTCTCATGGGTGAATAACTAGATGTCAGAAAATATTTACGTCCAGCATTTTACCAACGCTAGATATTAACTGATTTCAAACCAACTACAAAGCTTAAACCAAGAAAAGAAAGCGGTCTCTCGCTTACACAAAACACTGAGGTTTTTCAAAACGCCGGATTATGTCTGGCAAGAGTGAAATTCTGACGAAGGGATATTTTGCCTCTGTTTCGGAGACTGATGGAGTACATTTCTCGACGGGTGCATGGAAATCTCGACAGGCACCTATTGTATAGATACGTGCATGATCAATTGATTGGAAGGTCGAGTAATCTTAGTCTATAGATGTAGATAGACCAATAGGCCCATACAGGACACCCAAAATTCTTGTGCACAACATCGGCCGTGACTACCTATGCACGAGAGAGATTGACCTCAGCTTTCATAAGTGTCTTTGACATTTACTTCACTGAGTTTGGTGCTGCTTTGACAACTGTTTTACCTGTTTTGTTCAAGTATTGTTATAAATACTGTTATAGTGACAGCCGGAAGCTTTGAGCCGTAATGAAAGCGGGAGGTTTGGCGCTTTAAAATCTGATTCAACCCACCATTTCTTTAGAAATGCCTGTACCAAGTCAGGGTCATTACGGTTTTCACAGTTTTCCGGTTGTTGACTGATTTTTTCTGTTTATATACTTATGAGTTTTGACTTTCCCTTTGTAAGATTGTTCGAAGTTCGGTAATTTTGTTATTACCCTTATTTACTTTATTTCGGGACCGTAATTGTTAAACATGAGTATGTCCAATAACCCATGTCACATGTCAGTGCAGAAGCACTGACTACTGGACCGATGAAAAACTCGGGGACTAATAGTCCACCAGCAGAGGTATCGATTAAATGGGCGCCTATTTGTTTTGAGAACATCATGCTCCTTGAACATAATTTAAAATACAACTAGTTTTGTTGTGAGTGGTCCTCGGGGTTCCGGTGTAGGGAAAGGTTTTTTGATGTTTTTTATTATATTCTCTTTTTTCTATTGCAATCCACTATGCAAAAATCATAATGCAATGAATGTTAATGTCAAACAGTTGTGTTTTTCAACGCCACAAATTTTTCAGGCATGTTTCACACTATATAACAAAAATGTATAATATTGCATCATCTTTTCTTATTCTTTTCTGGTTTAAAAATGAAAGCTAAAAAAACAAATTTGACGGAAATGATTTTTTTAATCAGCGAATTTGAAGTAACCCATATATATAACCCTATATTGATCTATGCAAGGTTTTACTAAATAAATCTAAATTTGCTATAGAAAGTTGACAATATCCCCTACTATTAAAAAAATAAAAAATAAAAAAATAAAAAAAAGAAGAATTTTGTGTTTCTTTTTTTCCCCTCTTAATTATTATAATAATTACCTTTTATAAGAAAATTATTTAATGCAGCTACTCACACAAAAGGCTCACTAAAATGAAACAACTGCAGAATTTCATTTTGCAAACTTTTAGGTCTTTATTTGTTGTGTATACCACAGAATCATTTAGATACGCACACCTCCAAAAAGACGTTATCTCATTGGATGTTCAAAAAAGAAGCTATCTCATTGCATGTTTAAACAAGAATGCAATTCTGCGAATTTAACATACCGTATTTTACGGACTATAGGTCGATGGGGACGATAGGTCGAATTGCTGCTTTTCGGCTAAATTTTTTGGGAAATACTAAGATAGGTCGAAGCATTCCATAGGTCGAGGATGCCGATGACAACTTGGGTAAGTATGTCACATCAATCTTTTTTTGTGTTTTTTTTTTTTACATCGGTAAACATTTGTCCTATAACGATGTTCTTCAGTAAGTATATGACACTATTCTTATGTGTTATAAACGAAATAATTATGAAAATTAAATTAAATAAAATTTTGTTTTTAAACTTGTTTTTTGTGAGGAGTGGTTTGTAAAGCCAGACATCGATGACATTCAAATCAGGCCATCTGTGGGTGTCACAATAGATGGTAAACGGATGCTCATACAATAAAATAATCAAGTTGTCAAAACAATGTATCACCTTGTGTAGTTTTATTGACATAACTTTAAACTGTGTTTAATTAGTAGTACACAAATTATGTGATCGTCTCGGTCCAGTAAATTTTCAATCAGCTGATCAGGATAATTAAGTGCCGACTGATGTTCACCTGTGTCGATAATCTCATGGTGATTATTTTATTTGTTCCTAATTGACCAATTCAAGTGTAGAACATTCTAGATTAACGAAATCGATAATTATTTTCCAGTATATTTAGTATAAAAAGCTTGTTCTCCACGTTTATTCAAATTATTGTGAGATGTAATGCAACCACCATTTTTTACCCCAACCCCGTGCGCATGCTCGTGTTAGATGGAAAAGCTATATAGCTATATTTAGATATTTTGTGACAATAATTTTATATTGTAAAACGATCCACCCTGTGATTTTTTTTCAACAGCATACATTTTTTATAGTATATATTTTATTATACAATTCAATATTTAGTCTGGTACTCGTGACCCCTCGGATTTTTTTGTTTGATATCGGGGTCAGGTAACGGCTGAATCCATGTTTTTAATGGCGGCCGCCATAGCGTACAGATATTCCCATCTCAGCAAAGGAAATGATGCACAGCATTGAATGAAGGCGTGTCTTAAGTGGGTAATTGGCACAGTTCACATCAGATACATTTGTTTGTCCCCTTTAGTTATTTTAGAGGTTGAAGACATCACGCGGAAATGTACTTTTTTTTGGTCACATTACAAAAAAAAAGGGGGGGGGTATCACGACACACCATCTCCAGCGCTCCATTTCTCCAATCTAAACAATGTCTGAACCCGAAAATGTTTTTAAAACAAATAAAAACATATTGAAATATCCTCCCAGTGTAACCAAACTGTATGACACGTCTGTTTTATCTCAATAATTACTACATGTACCTTGGGCTTGTCAATGTACTTAAATTAGGAAAGTACAACTTCACAACTTGTCTCCCATGTCTTAACTTGTACATGTGCCCCACAATAATGTGTGCAATCCTTTACATCTATTATTGGTTGCAGTATGATATAAAGAAGGAAAATGTCAAAAATAAATATCGTTTACAGTAAAAAAAAGTTACAAGGTACTACGTGTCACAAATCTGTCATCTTTTTAGAATGGTGCATGACTCATTGTCCTATAAAATGAGTTTGTCCAACACCAATCTTTTCTTGAGTGGTAGACAGAGTACACCGCTTCCATATTTAGGCCCTGTTCCTCTCTGATAGAAGTAAAAAGAGATGTGGGGTAAATGTCGATGAGAAAACGACCCATAACCATCCGAATTAATACTGCAATCAAATACAAAAATGAGGCTAATGTCAGCAGTTTTAATTGATGAACATGTTCATGAAAAGGTATTTAATGACAGAATTGCTGAGCTGCTTGCCTTATTTGTGATCAAAGAAAGTGCATTATACTTTGAGAGGCTACTATTATTTTAATTTGCATATTTCTTTTTTATTTTGCTTGCTTTTAATTAATTTGTTTTTGTTTTATGTTTTGCTTTGCAGTTAGCACAATCCAGTTTGATGTTTGAATCTTGGATACATGCTATGACAATAGTTTCATGCTTATGATACTTGCTTCAGTTTATTTGCAATTACATTTGTATGGTCCTATTGTCAATAAAAGTCATCAGAAAAAGGAAAGTCTTATTCAAACCTAGTTAACACAGCCTGATGAGGATACCAGCATGAATGAACCACTCATTGAAGTTTTAAGGTGAAATTCAGCACAGGATAGACTGATAGAGGATATAAAGGACTTCAATCAATTCTATATTTTAATTAAAATATGTTGAAAGATATACATTGTAATATTTATAGCCTAGATTTAAGGTGGATTCAGCATAAACAATTATATCAGTTAATCTTCTTTATTTATATTAAATATCCTGAATACTTTAAATACTCAACATGAAAGATGAGTTAAGGAATAACACTTGGACAGTACAGCTAAGAATTGTGCCAATTTCACTCTCTATGTTGCATGGTTAGATCTTTTTCTCAGCTTCAAGAAATAGTATTTGGTTGAAAAGGATGGTCATATTTCTAACATTCATCATCTAATTATCCACATTCTTGGTTAATTTGGTTAAACTTTGTATTAAACATTGAACATTGAAATACTGATTATTAGGTGACCTTGACCTTTATTTCATGCTTTCCTTGAATGCTATTTGGCTTTAAAAAGAAGGGTGTATCTCTAAGACACTTTTCAAAATTTGAAAAAATTAAGTTTCTAAAAAGGAACATTGAGTAAAAATTGCATAAGGGTTTAATAGTCAACTAAAACTGAAGTTATCATACAGAAACTAAATTTCTACAGACGATAACAATGACAACGCCATACCATTTTACAACCTCAAAAATTGTTTTGGGGTCATATAAAAAGGGAATAGGATATAGTAAGCTTTCAATGTGCTATGTTTTTTTGGCAATACTTTATTTGTTATTTGCTAATTGTGCTGAGTTTCTATTATTAGTTTCTTTATTTATTATTATGACAATCAAATAACACATACATGTACAATGCATAAAATATCATAAATACATGTATCCTATTTTCATACATTCACATATACAATGTAATACTCTCCTTGTCAATGAGGTTGCTACGGAGATATTGTAACAAGTACACAATGAAAGGATATAGAGTAAATGTACATGAGGCAAAATCCCCAATTTATAATGAGTAAAACAAAGCAATAGAACAATGATATAATTGTTATTCTTCATCTTGCAGTCAACATGAGGCCTTTGACAATGAGGAAATCATCATACTTCATATTTAGTTCAAGACGGGTCATAGCACCTGCTTAAGCAGTATTCATTACGAAATGTCAATCAACACTACATCCATGTAATTCATGATGATATACTGTAAAATCAGAAATTAATGCATTCATTTATTACTGCGATCTAAGAACATTAAATCAGCCCGGATTGCGATTTTTAATTAATGTGAAACTCAAAGATCTCTAGTGCAAAATGATGCAAATGCTTCTAAAATACGAGTTTTAAGTTCAGTTGCATTTTCCGCAATAATGAAACATCTCAATAATTTCTGAATTTACAGTATGTCGGTCACTTTGAATAAGCAAGAACATTGATTCAAAGTTTACAGAATTGATTGAAGTCCTTTAGATCCTCTATCCTGTGCTGAATTTCACCTTAAAACTTCAATGAGTGGTTCATTCATGCTGGTATCCTCATCAGGCTGTGTTAACTAGGTTTGAATAAGACTTTCCTTTTTCTGATGACTTTTATTGACAATAGGACCATACAGATGTAATTGCAAATAAATTGAAGCAAGTATCATAAGCATGAAACTATTGTCATAGCATGTATCCAAGATTCAAACATCAAACTGGATTGTGCTAACTGCAAAGCAAAACAAAAACAAATTAATTAAAAGCAAGCAAAATAAAAAAGAAATATGCAAATTAAAATAATAGTAGCCTCTCAAAGTATAATGCACTTTCTTTGATCACAAATAAGGCAAGCAGCTCAGCAATTCTGTCATTAAATACCTTTTCATGAACATGTTCATCAATTAAAACTGCTGTCATTAGCCTCATTTTTGTATTTGATTGCAGTATTAATTCGGATGGTTATGGGTCGTTTTCTCATCGACATTTACCCCATATCTCTTTTTACTTCTATCAGAGAGGAACAGGGCCTAAATATGGAAGCGGTGTACTCTGTCTACCACTCAAGAAAAGATTGGTGTTGGACAAACTCATTTTATAGGACAATGAGTCATGCACCATTCTAAAAAGATGACAGATTTGTGACACGGAGTACCTTGTAACTTTTTTTTACTGTAAAAAATATTTATTTTTGACATTTTCCTTCTTTATATCATACTGCAACCAATAATAGATGTAAAGGATTGCACACATTATTGTGGGGTACATGTACAAGTTATAAAAATTAAGACATGGGAGACAAGTTGTGAAGTTGTACTTTCCTAAGTACATTGACAAGCCCAAGGTACATGTAGTAATTATTGAGATAAAACAGACGTGTCATACAGTTTGGTTACACTGGGAGGATATTTCAATATGTTTTTATTTGTTTTCGGGTTCAGACATTGTTAGTCCCTTTTTTTTGTAATGTGACCAAAAGTACATTTCCGCGTGATGTCTTCAACCTCTAAAATAACTAAAGGGGACAAACAAATGTTTCTGATGTGAACTGTGCCAATTACCCACTTAAGACACGCCTTCATTCAATGCTGTGCATCATTTCCTTTGCTGAGATGGGAATATCTGTACGATATGGCGGCCGCCATTAAAAACATGGATTCAGCCGTTACCTGACCCCGATATCAAACAAAAAAATCCGAGGGGTCACGAGTACCAGACTATTCAATATTGAACTGATTTTCGCTAACACTTCAATCATTGAATATTATTGATTTTTTTTCGGATGTTGAACATTTTTTCCCCGGAATTGCACCCCTTGTTAGTATACTTTTATTCCCCAAGAACATCGATGATTTCAGTCTTCTTATTCAGAAAAAAAACCTACAGAAAATTCAAGGTATACTGTAAACAAAATCGTAATTTTTATCGAGAGATTTTTTTAGGGATTCCAGATTTTTTTTACTTCATCCTTGTATAGGTCGATGTGGACGATAGGTCGAAGCCAGCGTGTTGAGGAAAAAAAATATCGACCTATCGTCCGTAAAATACGGGGTATATCAAATTACCAATATAATTGGGTTTTAACCATTTCTGCATATCTCGAAAAAAATAACTATTTAAGTACTGTCAGATTACGGAAGATAATATTTTGTCTTTACAATTTAAAAAAACTATTGTTGAAGTTTAATATTATTCTCTGATATATTCATCCGAGGTGTAGTCTTTATATATTCAAAGAGAACTGAATAAAAATTGTGTAACACATAAAACCGTAAGATATGTATATATGTATTTAAATGCTACGTTTTTTTATTTTACTAACACTCTGCTCTAAGAGCTTACGATGTACGATGAAATCATTTAGTATACTATAACGTCAAAACAATCATATCAACATGTACTCAATTTGATTAAATTTGATTTATGTTAATCATACATTTTGTATTCCGATTTCTATACGAACGGAGTAAAACTGACCGCCAACGGTATAACTGAAATATTGTTGAAAGTGGCGTTAAACACCATAACCATAAACGGTTTTTTCAAAGCTTACGAAAAATGGAAGATATATAAAAATCGTAAATCAATACCGAAAGACGAAAATTTGGCAAACAAATTTAAAACAAAAGAGAGCATCAGATAATACTTGACGTGAACAAATACAGGACATTTAATATGAGCAACACGAACCCAGTCAACAACCGGAAGTGACCAACTTGCTCAGGTAGATTAAACAGGTCTACTCCACATGTGGCACCCCTCGCAGGGTCAAAGTCCAGGAAACGTTGTGTACGATGTAATATGGATTCCGACAGTGCAAGCAGATTCCAAGTCATTTGTGAGACAAAAACACTGTAAGGTTAAAACAAAAATTAATTTGCGATTGGAAACTGACTCTCGAACAGCGCAGATCGTGTTAATCGACAACGAAAAAAAATATTTCTTCTAATTTTCCTGTCTTGGTACAGGTATTTCAATGCAAAAAAGTGTCTGTGTTAAACTAGTTTCATGGACTAATATATTTTAATTGAAAATCAAGTGAAAAGTAATAATTGAAACATAATCATACAATATTAACAATTTGACTCAATAAAAGATACGAAGCACTTCTTTAATCATTATTAACACCACATTCAACGCATAATGTTTAATTTGTAATGTTAGACAATTCAAAATGTAATGTGATCGTTTTCACAGCTTTCACAATCAGCTTTAATATTTAAGAAATATTTTATGAAAAGAAAGTTTCGGCATTGATGGTCATCAATTTCACCAATATGTACACAACGTATCATTTTACTAACAGCGAAGGTTTGTGTTCAGAAATCTAGGGTTTTTTTTAACTAATTTTCCTGTCTTGGTACAGGTATTTCAATGCAAAAAAGTGTCTGTGTTAAACTAGTTTCATGGACTAATATATTTTAATTGAAAATCAAGTGAAAAGTAATAATTGAAACATAATCATACAGTATTAACAATTTGACTCAATAAAAGATACGAAGCACTTCTTTAATCATTATTAACACCACATTCAACGCATAATGTTTAATTTGTAATGTTAGACAATTCAAAATGTAATGTGATCGTTTTCACAGCTTTCACAATCAGCTTTAATATTTAAGAAATATTTTATGAAAAGAAAGTTTCGGCATTGATGGTCATCAATTTCACCAATATGTACACAACGTATCATTTTACTAACGGCGAAGGTTTGTGTTCAGAAATCTAGTTTTGTTTTAACTTAGGTGCTTCTATCAAGCCAGGAAAGTGAACGGTCATGTATATATGTGTTAGGATTATTACAGTCACGTCCGATTCTAAATTCTACCACGAACAATCACCTCTCGTCTTAACAGAACTCACTAAACAAATAAAAGACCATAACATATGACGTTGGAAATCCAGGTCCTGAGTTGGGATGGGCACAACAATATGGCGGGGTTAAACCCGTTACTGATATCCCAATCCTCCCCTCAATGTTTTCAAAGTTCTTAATAAACATATTTTGTTTTCACTAAGCATTGTTTTTACACTTCCGCTGATTAGAGATTCGCCACAAAAATGTCGGCTCTCACTCGCCAACTTTCAATGTGCATTAATTATTAAGTAACCGTTTTAATTTCTGAAGATATGTCTTGTTTATTAACAATTACTAATATGGCGATCTATACTTCTAAATGTCTGTTAAACTGGATACAAATTATTTTGTGTTTGTCTTATCTTAATACAATGGTTGTTTAAGAATTTCATAGCCAAGTGAACAAGTTCAAAGGAAAATTACGAATTTATTGTTTGATGAAAATATTCAAATATATTTGTGTAAATAATAGGCAAAGGACACCTTCGTTACACTGGAGTTATCTATAACAGTGATTTCAATTGATTAAACAGAATAGACCGTTTTAAATTTACGATTCGTGGAAGTTTATTATTTTCCGTATAACAGGAAGTTTTGTATGTTGTCTGTCAGTCTATTTATAATTATGTAACAGGTTTATTGTAATAATAACAAATGTATTGTTTGTTTGTTTGTTTGTTTGTTTGATGCTGTTTAACGCCATTTTCAACAATATTTCAGTTATATCGTGGCGATCAGTTTTATTGGTGTAGGAAACCGGGAACCCGGAGAAAACCATTGAACTATCGCAAGTCACTGGCAAACTTTATCACATAATGTTGTACACTTCGCCCTGATTGAGATTCGAACTCACAACATCAGTGGTGATAGGCACTGATGGCATAGGTAGTTGTAAATCTAAGTTCTAACTACCATGCGAAAAAAAATTCCAGAATTAAACATTAGGTTATATGACAAAAACTCTGAATCAGATTTTTTTTTTTCCTCCACCAAAATAAGAATATTTTTTTCAGCAACATTGGGAATCAGAATATTTTTTTTTGTACATTTTATTTTATTGCAGTTTCTGGAGAGCATGTGTGAAGTAAAATATATCTGGAATCTGATCACTGCATTGCTGTATAGCCAATAAACGACGTTATATTAGAATAAGATATTTTGTGTTTTAGAGATATAAATTTTGTCTCTTTCTACGATTTTTTTCAGTTAGATCTTGGAAATGTTCCAACAATATTTTATATTGAATTTCGAATCTCGAATCTCGAACTTTAGAAATTGAAATTCGAATCTTAAATCTCGAATGATCCTTCTGTAATTTTTTCGGTATAACACATCTAGCTTTTAAAATATTGTATTGTCCGTTTGTTTTTATGATTATCTCTACAAAAATGGAATTAATGAAAAATCATACTAGTAAATGAAAATAATTTTGAAATAGTTTTTTGTATTAATTGTTTAATTATAATATTAAAACCGTATTACTATGCATTGACTGAAAATTCAGACAAAAAGTTAATTTCAATGTACTGTTACAATATTCTTGCATGCTCTAAAAAAAATTATATTGGCTGCTCGTCAATATCAGTAGAACCTATCAGATAGACCATAAACAAAGATGTAGTGTATTCTTCCTGTAAACCTCTATCAGTTCTTGATAAGAGGAAATACAGGGATTTTCAAATATGTTTTTTTTTTACAAATTGTTAAATGGAAATTTAATCAACTGTATAATATATAAACAGATAAATTTAGGTTTGGTGTAAAATATAAATTTTAAAAACCTGTTTTCGTACCTTCTATGTATAGGCTACAAAATAACATTATAGAATGATAATCATTATCAAGATAGAGAGCAGAGATAAAGACAATTTGATAGTGTGTTAAATTAATGTGTGTGTCCTCAAACTGGTTGCTTTAACAAAATATTTAAATTTGTCATTTAATAAAAACCCAGTCGTAAACTTCCTTGACTGACCATGTTTTTACGCAACCAAGCCACATATAGCCGTAATTTGGGTAAGAACAAAAC
The DNA here is from genome assembly GCA_963383655.1 of Bathymodiolus septemdierum. Taxonomy (NCBI): domain Eukaryota; kingdom Metazoa; phylum Mollusca; class Bivalvia; order Mytilida; family Modiolidae; genus Bathymodiolus; species Bathymodiolus septemdierum. The sequence continues at coordinate 71,499,888 of OY726526.1, read as the reverse complement.
TCAGTCTTGAATATATGACTCGCACATCTAGGAAAATATTTGATCGTAGTGTATTTCACAGAAAAGTTTGAAGATATCAAAGGGGTAATTCGAGGACATACGTCGAAGAAGGACATACAATACACCGGCCAAACGAAATAGGACATCGGGTCAAACAATGATCTACAAAACACTACACTGAATACTAAAGATTGAGCAACGCTAACCCCACACAAAAACTAATGTGCTGCGGAATGGTGCGCAGCTCCTGCTTCATTAGTGGCAACCGCCGTGTTACTCTTGTGATAAGTCACGAAAGAAGAAATGAAGACAGATTGCGACTACAACAAAGCGGAACATGAACATGCCAAGATTGTACCCATACACAAAAACAAAGGCTTTAAAATTACAGTACAAGTTATAGAACAATTTCAATTTTTCCGTTGTTGTCAAAAGTTTTAGAAAAAAAAAAATTATAAATATTTGATACACTTTTAGAAACATATAAATGTTTACACATCTGCTTTCTGGTAACAGCTTTAACAGCTTTAATAGATGAAACGTCAAAGGAAATAAACGATGAAAATATATATATAGCATAGGTGTTATATTAATAGATTTGGTAAAACTTTTTTTATGTATATAACAAGTGTGAACACAGAAATGTGCTGTCCAAAAGGCAAGTGTGGATGTCAATATTTCATATTATTAACTTTAAAAAAAAATTCATGGACACAGGGGTCCTGGATTATTTTAATAAAAAACTAATCCTGGATTATTATTCTTGCTTAAAGTCCGGTCCTGTATTTTTATTTCAAATTTTCATCATAGTCCCCCTCCTAGCTGCAATAATGTAGCTCCTGTGACAAACTTGTGTCTCGGCAGAGCTACAACGCGGTCCCATTCGTCACAATGGAGCAAAAAAAAAGTTGCAGTTGAAACGTAAAAACTCACTATTTACGCTTCAAACATTTCATTATAACTATTACTGATGATCCCAGTCCTTGTTAAATCGATTTGGCTGAGAAATATATGCTTTTCAAAGTTAGCAACAACCTTGTTCAAATTTATCGATCGTTTTCCATAACCGGATACTACGGAAGGCGGAGCTTTTCTAAATATGGTTTTCTTACTACAAGCTGATGTAAACATTCCAATCGTAACTACTCGGCCGAGTAGTTACGATTGGTAAACATTCACGCCTAAATCGCCAATTATGGTATCGACATCCAAATAGTGAGGCCGGAAATGACGAAATTCAAAATGTAAACATGGAATTTTATTTTGTGGGAATTACATTCTAAAATACTGGTAGGTGATAAAAACTTGTTATAATAATGGACAAAAGGAAAGGTTATGTCTTATTATTGATAAATGCAGGCGTCAGAAGCTCTGTAAGCGAGCGCAAAAAATCTCGGCGGCTGCTCCATTACGTGTAATGGCATCCCGTTATAACCCTTGCGAGTAAGCGAGCATTTAGGGTTTTATTATTAGAACTACCCCCTCCCCCTCCCAAGGGATATACAATTGTATCATTAATAATAGATTAATAAATAATAAATTCAGATTTTCTATTTAAAATAAATCTCATTTACAAAACCACTGATATTTGTTCAATTTTTAACGCTGATTTAAGCTTTAGTGGCAACAAATTTTTATTTTTCTCTTTAAACTGTCGAAACATAACATTTATTTAACTGTAAAATTCACAAATAAAATCCCCCCCCCCCTTTTTACCCTTTTTTCTTGTTTAAATCAATGATCAACAATATTCCAGAACCAAACAAATAAATAAATATAGCATAGATTTCTTTTACATGCATCTTTTTACCATGCGGAGTCAGTGTGTTTTAAATCGGTCATCCAATCAGGACGCTCATTATTCTTGTCCAAGATAAAAGTACATCGCTAAAATTACATGTGGGTGTTTCCCCACTTCAACTCGTAAATTTACATAGAAATCGGAGATATTTCGTCATAAAACATCACACGTGGTTTTGTCTATCATATTTCTTGAAGACAAACATAAAATTTTATTGCATTTATCAATATTTTATGAGTGTCAAAAGTTTTTTCAACACCGTATCTGTTTCTCGATACAGCCGCAACTTCAACTCGTAAATTTACATAGAAATCGGAGATATTTCGTCATAAAATTTCACACATGGTTTTGTCTATCATATTTCTTGAAGACAAACATAAAATTGTATTGCATTTATCAATATTTTATGAGTGTCAACAGTTTTTTCAACACCGTATTTGTTTCTCGATACAGCCGCCCGATTACAGTGACCCGTGACCCACTTTAGCACGTTCTAGAAGTTTTTTCTTAATAATGTAGTGTAATTATAGTGTCATTATTTACTTATTATTAAGATCAAAATATATGAATTATCAGACAGCTGATTTTAATTTGACTTGGCTCTTACTAAAGTCATAAAAATGTTGGTCATACACGATTAGACTCTTAAATTATTAGATCTGAAATCTCTCAAGGTTCACTATTGAACCCTATATTATTTCTGTTACGTATTGATGATTTGATTCTTTGCAATCTGGTGGTTAGGGGTTAGGAATATGGTGTTTAACGCCACTTTCAACAATATCTCAGTTATATCATGGTCAGTTTTATCGGTGGATGACACTAGAATACCCGAAGAAAAGGAGAAAACCACTGACCTGTTGCATGTCAATGAAAACTTTATCACATAAAGTTGTATCGAGTACACCTCGCCAAGAATGGGATTCGAACTCACAACTTTAGTGTTGATAGGCACTGGTTGTATCGATATTTGTAAATCCCAACTACCATGCGATCACGACCATGACGGCCCTTGTTTACCCTTTCGGAGCACCCGAGTTCACCCCGTGTTTTTAATTAGGTTCGTGTTGCTCGATCTTTAGTTTTCCGCGTAGTGTTTTTTAGATCGCTTTTTGTCCGTTTGACCTTTTTTCTTTTGGTCATTGTGTTATCTGTGGGATTTACGGATTCTGATTACTCCCTTTGGTATCTTCAAACTCCTCTTACAATCTGAACCAAAAGACTCATTTGCTGGTGATAGCACTATGTCAGTCAACGATTGAGATATTGATGTTGTCAACAGACAATTAAATGTTATACGTGTAGATATCTTAAATTAAAGAGAGCAAAACTAAATGCTTTTGAATATTTTGAAACCCCATTGTATGTGCATAGCTTGCAGACAAAAACTTCAAAATATTCCTAGTTCTATAGAAGACATTTCATTTTTATCTTAAACTACATCTGAAAAGCTTCTATGTATATACTTTATAATTCGTTAACTAGGGAATTTCAAATTAGTGTAAAAATTATTTTATTTATAAAAGCAAACATGAGATATTTCATATTGATAACAAGATGGATTCGGATGGAGAAATACTTTTACAAATTCCTATACTTTGAAATGAATGCATAGATAAACAGCAGGACGGCTGGCAATTGATGTAATTGACTGACCAAATTATAATTTACTCTTTTTTAATTAGTCAACACAAGTGAAATATCAGTGAATACGTAAATACACGTAGTTGGTTTGTTTATGGTGATTAATGCCACTTTCAACAATATTCCAGTTATATCATGGTGGTCAGATATATTGATGGAGGAAACCGGGGTACCCCGAGACAATCACCGACCTGTAGCAAGTCACAGACAAACTTTATCACATAATGGTGTATCGAGTACACCTAGACATGAACGGGGATCGAACCCACAACTTTAGTGGTGATAGGCACTGATTGCAGATAGTTGTAAATCAAACTATCATACGATCACACGACCACAACGGCCCATAATACATGTAGTAGTTTTGTAATCATCAATATCACTTATAAATAAAGAAGTCAAATCAATATAATCTATGCATATTTTTGGTTTTAAGATATAAATAAACGCAAGAAAAGTCCGAAGGGGCAATTAATAATGGACTGTCCATGGACATCGGCAACATTTGGCACGAGACACAGAACGAAGACCAACAAAAAGGCATAACACAGAAAACTAAACAGATGAGCAACATTAAAACCGGGATGATCCCAGGCACTCGCTAATGGTAAGCAGTTCCTGTTTCATATGACACCCATCGTTTTATTCACCGTCAAGTCCGGTAAGAGTGATGTCCGTGGTAGAGGAATTAATATATCTCTTAAAAGGAAAAAGATCTATTATCATTTGATAAATTGATATTTCGTAGCGGTCAACCAGTTCGTGATGACGACCGTAGAATTTTGAAGCCATGGCTTCGTGGGGTTAAGGCTGTGGTGTTTAACGCCACTTGCAACAATATTTCAGTTATATCGTGTTGGTCAGTTTTATTGGTGGAGGAAAACGGAGTACACAGAGAAAACCACCGACCTGTCGTAAGTGACTGACAAATGTTCACATATAGTTATATCGAGTACAACTCGCTAGCGATGGCTTAGCTTGAGTAGCTTTTGCGTCAGTATATTTATTGAATTATTTGTATTGTCGATATCTGACAATGCTTTTATTAAATCAGATGTGTCCAATATATTAGTTAATCGTGGGGTTTGTGTCGTTTATTTTACGTTTCTAGTTCCGTGTTGTAATATCTGCTACGTTTTCTGAGTAAAAGCGGTGTTCGGTTAGTCTTTACTCTATTTGTTTTGAAGGGGTTTCATGTATTTCATGCTGTGTGTATTTATTTAAATGTAATGTTGTCTAAAAAGTAGCATAACGGATGTCACCAGCGAAGCAGGAACTGCCTACCTTTAAAACACAGATGACTTCTCCCCCGGATTACAGTAGGTCACCAGGGAAGCAGGAACTGTCTACCTTTAAAACACAGATGACTTCTCCCCCGGATTACAGTAGGTCACCAGGGAAGCAGGAACTGTCTACCTTTAAAACACAGATGACTTCTCCCCCGGATTACAGTAGGTCACCAGGGAAGCAGGAACTGTCTACCTTTAAAACACAGATGACTTCTCCCCCGGATTACAGTAGGTCACCAGGGAAGCAGGAACTGTCTACCTTTAAAACACAGATGACTTCTCCCCCGGATTACAGTAGGTCACCAGGGAAGCAGGAACTGTCTACCTTTAAAACACAGATGGCTTCTCCCCCGGATTACAGTAGGTCACCAGGGAAGCAGGAACTGCATACCTTTAAAACACAGATGACTTCTCCCCCGGATTACAGTAGGTCACCAGGGAAGCAGGAACTGCCTACCTTTAAAACACAGATGACTTCTCCCCCGGATTACAGTAGGTCACCAGGGAAGCAGGAACTGTCTACCTTTAAAACACAGATGACTTCTCCCCCGGATTACAGTAGGTCACCAGGGAAGCAGGAACTGTCTACCTTTAAAACACAGATGACTTCTCCCCCGGATTACAGTAGGTCACCAGGGAAGCAGGAACTGTCTACCTTTAAAACACAGATGACTTCTCCCCCGGATTACGGTAGGTCACCAGGGAAGCAGGAACTGCCTACCTTTAAAACACAGATGACTTCTCCCCCGGATTACAGGTCACCAGAGAAGCAGGAACTGCCTACCTTTAAAACACAGATGACTTCTCCCCCGGATTACAGTAGGTCACCAGGGAAGCAGGAACTGCCTACCCTTAAAACACAGATGACTTCTCCCCCGGATTACAGTAGGTCACCAGGGAAGCAGGAACTGCCTACCTTTAAAACACAGATGACTTCTCCCCCGGATTACAGTAGGTCACCAGGGAAGCAGGAACTGCCTACCTTTAAAACACAGATGACTTCTCCCCCGGATTACAGTAGGGATCGTGTTATTCAATCTTTAGTTTTCTGTGTAATGTTTTGTAGATCATTGTTTGTCTCTTTTTTTTTGCCATTGTCATGGCTGTCTTTCTTCGATTTACAACTTTAATTACCCCTTTGGTATCTTCAAACTGTTGACCATTGTGATGGCTGTCTTTCTTCGATTTACAACTTCTAATTACCCCTTTGGTATCTTCAAACTGTTGACCATTGTGATGGCTGTCTTTCTTCGATTTACAACTTCTAATTACCCCTTTGGTATCTTCAAACTGTTGACCATTGGGATGGCTGTCTTTCTTCGATTTACAACTTCTAATTACCCCTTTGGTATCTTCAAACTGTTGACCATTGTGATGGCTGTCTTTCTTCGATTTACAACTTCTAATTACCCCTTTGGTATCTTCAAACTGTTGAGCATTGTGATGGCTGTCTTTCTTCGATTTACAACTTCTAATTACCCCTTTGGTATCTTCAAACTGTTGACCATTGTGATGGCTGTTTTTCTTCGATTTACAACTTCTAATTACCCCTTTGGTATCTTCAAACTGTTGACCATTGTGATGGCTGTCTTTCTTCGATTTACAACTTCTAATTACCCCTTTGGTATCTTCAAACTGTTGACCATTGTCATGGCTGTCTTTCTTCGATTTACAACTTCTGATTACCTCTTTGGTATCTTCAAACTTTTGACCATTGTGAAGTCTGTCCTTCTTGGATTAACGGTTTCTGATTACCTCTTTGGTATCTTCAAACTTTTGACCATTGCGAAGTCTGTCCTTCTTTGATTAACGGTTTCTGATTACCTCTTTGGTATCTTCAAACTTTTGACCATTGTGATGTCTGTCCTTCTTCGATTAACGGTTTCTGATTACCTCTTTGGTATCTTCAAACTTTTGATCATTGTGAAGTCTGTCCTTCTTTGATTAACGGTTTCTGATTACCCCTTTGGTATCTTCAAACTGTTGACCATTGTGATATCTGTCCTTCTTCGATTAACGGCTTCTGATTACCCCTTTGGTATATTCAAACTGTTGACCATTGTGATGTCTGTCCTTCTTCGATTAACGGTTTCTGATTACCCCTTTGGTATCTTCAAACTTTTGACCATTGTGAACTCTGTCTTTCTTCGATTAACGGTTTCTGATTACCTCTTTGGTATCTTCAAACTTTTGACCATTGTGATGTCTGTCCTTCTTTGATTTACAGCTTCTGATTAACCCTTTGGTATCTTCAAACTTTTGACCATTGTCATGACTGTCTTTCTTCGATTTACAGCTTCTGATTACCCCTTTGGTATCTTGGTATCTTCAAACTTTTGACCATTGTGATGTCTGTCCTTCTTCGATTAACGGTTTCTGATTACCCCTTTGGTATCTTCAAGCTATTTATGAATTAATTCTCGTTTTCTGGTTCGTTCAATTCATGGTTTTTTTTTTTAGAATTATAGTACTCCGTACTTTTAAAAGTATTGATAGCAAACAAAATATGAATTAATTAATGTATAGCTTGGAATCTTAGTAAACTCTAAGAATATCTAACTTAAAATGGCGCTTAATTCAGTGACTTAAATGTGCATGAATTATTTTTTAATTATTTCTGCTGCCGCAAGCTTCGTGAATAAATCATTAAATTTTGCATTTTTTTGAAGGCATGATAAATCCACTCCATTCGTCTCTTCTATTAATATACTATGTACGTTGATTTTTGGGATTGTGTCTACAAAAATAGAATATATGAAAAATCACAAATGAAGGGATTTTTGGAATAGTATTTATTTCATAAATTGCTACCTTATTATATTATTAATCGTATTTATTGTGTGTTTCGTTTCAAAACGTAACAATACATGTATGTGTTTACGTTGTCATAACAAACTAAACATTTAGACACAATCAGTGTTAATAATAATTTACTGATACAATATTCTTGTAAGTTCCAAATATTTCATTGGCAGCTATTCTATATTAGATAAACCAATCGAAAATGACAAAAAAAATATGTATTGTACAATTCGCAGAAGCATCCATTGATTCTATTGAAACAAATTGTTTACAATGGTGATTTAATCGCTGGTAAGAAATGTTGTACTAATATGGATGTAATAAAACACAATATATTGACTGAAATTACTGAATCGGATGTATGTTTTAATTAGCACGTAATTTTTCGAAAACTATTATAGTTAAAGTGATACTCTTATTCATACCTATACAAGAAAAATCTATAATAGTGATAATCTCAAAACATGTATTAAGGTTTATGACGTTTATGGACATTTAAAAGGCATTATACATTGTTAGATACAGGGGCGGATCCAGGTTTTCAAGTTAGGGAGGGGGGGGGGGGGGGGGTGGGCGCAATTAAAATGATTGCGCCGAGCGGAGGGAGGCGCGAAAAATGTTGGGGTATTTCGTGTGAAAAATCACGATTTTACGCCAAAAAATAATATTTTTTCCAATTGCGGAGGGAGGCGCGAAAATTTTTGGGGTATTTCGTGTGAAAAATCACGATTTTAGGCCAACAAATTATATTTTTTCAAATTTTAGGGGGGGGGGGCGCGTGCCGGTTGCGCCCTCCCCCCCCCCCCCTCCCCCTGGATCCGCCCCTAAGATATATCGTTTTAATATATCTATAGAACATAGTTTGACGCCGACGAACAAATACACCACACACTTGAACAATTTTCTTTAACTTTTGCCTTGGATGTCTCCATAGGGTACCAATTATTGTATAGTGTTTTAAATCACATATAGCATGTTCCACTTTTACTCTGTATTCCGTTATCAGACGTTTCAGTTTCATTTCCCACTATGTGTCAAGGCTATATATATACAATGTTGCATGATTAATATGTGAAACACTTCGAATTCCTATACAGACACCACTTTCAAGCATAGCACATGAGTCAAATTCCCGGACAAAATACCCCAAAGCCTTCAACTTCATCTCCAATAAACAAGGAAGAATCAGTACAACAAAAGTGAATTGATGGATTGTGATTTAGAAAACAGCTTTCTACTTGTTTAAACTCATGGGCCCCGGGACGTCGCCCCGACTGAACCCCCCACCCACCTCTCTCTCTCTGTGGGCCTGCATCCAGTTTTAAAAAGTGGGGTCGTTGTTGTTTGGTCGGATGAAAATATGAACCCCGACGTTAGATGTCACAGTAGGGCAAGCATCTAATTTTGATTATAAGGCATCGAATAATGGATTGGTGTGGAAATTTATGTCAATTTATATCTCTATGGAATAGAGAGATTACTAATTATCAGTCTGACCAGGGCAGTGGCCGAAAGTCGGTGACGCCGGAAATTTTAAAATCTTATAAATATAACGGCTACATTTAATCGAAGTTTGAGAAAATCGTGCACGGACTATCTAATGGTATTTGTCATCTCTTTTCTTCTCAACTAACAAGTATGTACATGCCAGTAGAAAGCGCACTATCAATCGTCATCATAAAGTTTTCGTCCTGCTGATTAGTTCTCCTTCGGGTTAGAGATCACGCCCTCTCCGAATTTGAAAGTACTTTTATCTAGTAAACTAGACATCCGGTTTCACTTTGCACGTTTTCTGATTTTAGAAGTTAGCAGTTGGTTATGACAGATATAGTTAAATTAAGAGTTCTAGAGTTGTACAGTGGGATAGGAGGGATGCATTGTGCATTACAAGGTTCAATTCACTTAACTATTGTTATATATACAGGGGTGTGGAAATACTGAAATGTTCTGCTTGTCCTGACCCCCAGGCAAGTTACTTGAATCCTAGACATCTCGGTACTGAATTGGACATCTCGGTACTCGGTACTGGACAGTTCGGGACTAGGATGAGTCAATTCGTTACTGACCACAATTGTTTGGCACATGTATAATTAATTGTCAATATGTTTGTACTAGTAGTTCTTTAATATATCACAGGCACTTGACCGATGGACCTTAATTTTCCCGTGTTTGGCACTGGGATACGTATTTTCAGGGTTAATAACGATGTAAGGTCTCTATTTCTGGGTCCTGGGTCCACACGAATACTAGAAATAAACAAAAGGTAAGCAACAAAATGGTGGGGTACTGCTAATTTTCTTATTATTGTCGATTTCCCTGATTTCTGAAAAATAAACGGTTGGAATGCACTAACCTTGTGGACCCCCATCAGCTGTTGTGTCCCTGGTTTACTGTCGTATTCATACTATTTTGCATATATTATATACCCCGACAACCTGTTCCCAAGACCGATTGTCAACTTAGTCGGAGGTCTATTTTCGATTCTCTCGGACTCCAACGTGTCTTTAGAAGAACTAATCTGACTTACCGAATGCATTTATTTGGCGGACTATTTCAAACTTAGAAAAAAAAAGAAAAAACAGAATGAAATGTCTTTTTTAATCACATGGTAGGTATAAAAACAACAGGTGAACAAATATCAATCCTTTGCCACAATGGAACCATATTTGACAAACCCCGGGAAAAAACTGAACTGGCCATCACGAGTGTTAGAGTGGGCATATCTTAAAAGGATTGCCTCTTGGACAATTACAGGAGTCTGTACTGTCATCTGACATATTGAAATATTATAAATTGAGCTTGCGTCATTGTGTAAAATTTCAGATATAGTTTTAATAAAGTTAACACAAACATCACTTCCCACATGAAGACCATTTTTAATTTGAATATCAGATGGGAATATGTAGTCGGAGAATATCTGGTTGTTTTTAGATACAGAATAAGCTGTGTTGAAAAGGTTCTCATATGGATCAAGTTCATTTTGATTAACTTTGGCAATGGCTTTGTCCATCAAACCAGTCATGTGTTTAGTTTTAGTTGTGTCCTTCATGAGGCAAGCAATATACTTTGTAGATAACTGGTGGGAGGATAAACTTATAAGTATCCATTCTGTCCACTATTTTGACAATAAACATTAATGACTTGTAGTCGTCAAAATCAGGATATTTCCTGCAGATATGGCAGTATGAGACACTACATGTATCATCATCCAGCAGTAACCATGACAAATTGGCTAGCAACTTGGAATGAACAGCCCATTGGGTGTTTTTCCTAAAATTATGTGTCGTTTTCCACTAAAGGTTTCATTTGTTAACCTTCTCGGGAGGTTAATTGTGGCCAGAACCTTTCCCAGTCTTCTTTTTTAATTAAATATTTGTCCATTGTAACTGCTGCAACTTGATTTGTATTATATATAATATGTTGACGGATGTCAGGCCCTGTTTGTATAGAAGCAAGGAAACATCACATTTGGAAGTCCAAGAAAAACCTGTTACAGTTTCCCAATTATCATTAAGTAAATGCAGTACAATTATTATTGCAATCGGGTCGTAGTACAAATGTACTCAACTTAGAACTTAATTCTTGTCATTTTTAGCTGCTATTGGAACACCACTGACACGATCGTTTCCAATCAAAAAACATAAAAAAAATTAAATATAATCATCAATATTTACGATATAATATTATTTGAGGAATTGTCTTTCCATACTACTTTAATCTGAAATTATGATTACTTGTTATTTTTTGCTTGTCCCACGACAAACTAGCCAAGAAATTCTACTTGTCCGACAGGTTCTATGTACAAGTCGGGCATGGCAATTCCTTACCCCTGATATAATGATAGATTCGACATACCTAAGTAACATTAATGTAAAGATTTTTTATAAAATTATAGTGTGACCCTACGGTACAATGTACCACATGTTCTATGTCTATGATGCTGTGTATTCACTTGACTACCTGTGGTACCACAGTCCCATAGGACCCCGATTATATGCCTTCTAAGTTCAATGGGAATAAAAAAAAACACCAGGACTGCAACATCATTTTTCAAAGGTGCATGTGAAGATACTTCCTAACAAATAACGGTGTACAAAAAAACATTGATTGATTGTTTGTTTGTTTGATGGTGCTTAATGCCACTTTCGACAATATTTCAGTTATATCGTGGCAGTCAGTTTTATTGGTGGAGGAAACCGGAGGACCTGAAGAAAACCACTGACCTGTTGCAAGTCACAGACAAACTTTTATAATGTTGTACACATCGCCTGATCGAGATTCAAACTCAAGTGGTGATATGCACTGATTGCATAGGTAGTTGTAAATCCAACTACCATACGATCATGACCATGAAGGTCCCTAGGCGATTTAGTCCTAGAGTTTTATTAAATATCAGTCTCCTGAATCATTTAAATAAGGTTGGACCTTGATCAACGGAAATAGCAATTTGTCATCAGTAAGTTTGATGATCTAGATAATGACCTGTAATTACAGTTGTTTAAATCCATTGTTCTAAAGTTGTTATTAAAAACTTATGGTGCATCTTCAAGCATTCTTGCATTAGGCTTTGCTTTGCTTAAATGATTCTTAAAATACAACAAAATAAAAATGATATGATTCAACTACATTTTTAGGACAAGCCCTTTAGTAGTTCCCCTTTTATCAGACCACATTTTCATTGCAGACAGTATGACCTCACAGGAGAAGGAAGACTATATGAAAGATTTTTTATTTGTATGATCAGTGATGTTTTACACAGGCCAACATACATTACAGTCGGAGACATTATGTGATAAATCACTGTGATTGACGTATCACTCATCTTAGCGATTTGAATATATCTCTTGTTCTATTAAATATATCTTCAAAATGTCTTTTACATTTAGAGTGTTATTTACTAGCACCCAAAAGGCATGTCAAAATAAGTAAATAGATTAAACAGCAGCATCACTAAGAAGAGTGATATGTCTATCACAGTGATTTATTATGCCATCGGCATGTCTATGACTGTACTGTATCAGTGTCACTAAGAAGAGTGATACGTCTATCACAGTGATTTATCATGCTATGTCTCTGACTGTACTGTATCAGTGTCACTAAGAAGGGATACGTCTATCACACAGACTTGGGGTCAATTACTTTCAAATGTAATCGATTACATTACAATTACTTTGCAATTTTCATGATTACATTACATTACGATTACATCAATTTTCAAATGTAATCGATTATATTACAATTACTTTGTAAATGTAATCGATTACATTACTGATTACATTTAATGTCATGACAACCAATATTAGTGTTTTATGTTATAATTTTTTCTCATATGCATCTATCCAATGTCTCCTTTTTTAATGTATTTCTTACTCAGAACAATGAATTACAATTCAGTTTTAATGTGATCATTACATGCAATAAGATATATTATTAATTAACTCTATATTATTGTTGTCAACAGAGCTCCAGATAAGCTGCGTATTTGCGTTTTTTTACACTATGAAAACGAGTAAAAACGCATGTATTATCAGATCAGAGTGTACACATTGCGCATACATATTGCTGTGTAAGCAAACTTTCCAAATTCGGAGCGTACTTGTACAGTCGTGTACATAACAATACTTTTTTGTCTTTGAGAAAATCCCCGTAATTACTTCCCTTTATACTTTTCGAAGGAGAGAGCGTATACTTCCGAGGGGTACCGAATGCTTGCCTCCTTCTTCTTTCTTCCGTATTTGCGTCCAGGACTGAACCACCAAGTATAAACTTGTATTAATCTTTATTTTTACTCTTTAAAATTTAAGAGTTGCACTATATGCACCTTATTTACACCCACAGTATCGAATAATTAAAAATTTCGGATAAAAGGTAAAAACTAGTGCGGTAGTATTCAATATCCTATATATATATATATACAGTTAATGGGTCGCTGAGAAGTTCAGCCTTTAAAATCTAAAAAAAGGGATCCTTATGTACAAGTTCAATATATACATCTATTGTATGTGACGGTACCTTTCTAAACATCGATGTCAAAAGAGATCTGATTGGATGATTACGATAAATCATCCAATCGTGGTCAATATTACAAATAAATGCGGTTTACGTAATAAGTAAGAACTAAAACGAAAGTAAATTTGGGAACACGTTCGTTGAAAATGAGCAAGAACATGAATAAACGTGCTACTAAGCACAAGAGCGCTACGGAAAATTCTATGCTTAAGTTCCTGACAGTTTCATCTGTGTCTAGTGACAATATAGTTAAAGGAATCATTGCTGACATTATCAACACGGCTGTGAAAACTACTGAAGTCGACGAGCAAAAAACAAAATATTTACAACATTTTATTAATAAACATGACACAATCGTGTCAAATTAAACAAGAGATATATATTTCACTTGCATCCTGCGTTTATTGAATAACGCTTGTGTCAAACATAATTTTAAAAGTGTACATGTAAGCAATCTTTTCTGAAGTAGAAAGTACAACAGTGCAAAGGAAATATGCAAATACCCATCATTTTCAAAAGTAGGGGGTAATTACCCTTTGGACTTGAAAATTATCTGGAGCTCTGTGTCAATACAACCTAAACTGTCTTTACAATATAAAATCATAAACTCGGCCAATATAAAAAAAACTAAACCAATATCGATATTGGCTTAGTTTTTTTTATATTGGCCGAGTTTATGATTTTATAATTACCCATTATAAGATAAAATTTTATGGTTAATTAATAAATATATCATTTACGTTGTAAATTATAAATAGCAATTCTCATTTTCCTTTTTTCATAAAATAAGTTGTCTTATTACTATGACCAATATTCATTCCATCTTATACTATTAGTAAATATTATAATACATTTGCACATTTTAATAATATATATCAAATAATTTCAAACATCCTGTCAATACTTTATTGTGGATAATAAACTAGCAGTTAACCTGAGCCACAGATAAAATTTGTAATTAAGGTCTTATTTATGACACCAAATTATGTCACAATCATTGTTACTAAATTTCACACCATTTACATGGGTGTCCTTGATATATAATTCAGAAGATAAAAAAAACCAAGTCATTCTGATTCTAAACATTTGCTTAAAAATATGCATAATTTCTCAGTCTAAATATGAAAACTAAATCTTTAATTTATGTAAATAGGTTAAATAAAATATAAATTAAAATTTTAGAGCAGTTTTCACTGAAATTTTTAAACCCCATTGAAATTGAGATATTATTTGTTTGGATATCAAGTCTTTGAAGCCATACTTAATATTTTTTTTGTACTTGTGATAGTTTTGATTGCAAAATATCTTTTGATCATGTTGTGATTGCCATTTTATTTTAATAGTTTTTTTTTATATTTCATAACATATTTTTTTATTTAGATGTCAATAAACTTTATATGTTTTCTAGTAAACCATTCTACATTATTTGTTAAATAAATTCCATGAAGAAAATTCATTTACACAAATCATACATTAAATATCTAAGGAGATATATGTTTCAGTTAAGAAAAAATAAGTCAAAATGATGAAAAGTAATCTAAATGTAATCAGAAAGTAATCATGATTATAGGGTCAAAATGAATGTAATCGATTACATTACGATTACATGTAATCTAAAAAAATGGCTGATTACAGATTACATCCGATTACATGAAAAAATGTAATCGATTACAACTGATTATAATTACAAATTACGATTACCCCATGTCTGCTATCACAGTGATTTATCATGCTATGTCTCTGACTGTACTGTATCAGTGTCACTAAGAAGAGATATGTCTATCACAGTGATTTATCATGCTATGTCTCTGACTGTACTGTATCAATGTCACTTAAGAAGAGTGATACATCTATCACAGTGATTTATCATGCTATGTCTCTGACTGTACTGTATCAGTGTCACTAAGAAGAGTGATATGTCTATCACAGTGATTTATCATGCTATGTCTCTGACTGTACTGTATCAGTATTACTAAGAAGAGATATGTCTATCACTGATTTATCATGCTATGTCTCTGACTGTACTGTATCAGTGTCACTTAAGAAGAGTGATACATCTATCACAGTGATTTATCATGCTATGTCTCTGACTACTGTATCAGTATCACTAAGAAGAGATATGGCTATCACAGTGATTTATCATGCTATGTCTCTGACTGTACTGTATCAGTATTACTAAGAAGAGATATGTCTATCACTGATTTATCATGCTATGTCTCTGACTGTACTGTATCAGTATCACTAAGAAGAGATATGTCTATCACAGTGATTTATCATGCTATGTCTCTGACTGTACTGTATCAGTATTACTAAGAAGAGATATGTCTATCACAGTGATTTATCATGCTTATGTCTCTGACTACTGTATCAGTGTCACTAAGAAGAGATATGTCTATCACAGTGATTTATTATGCCATGTCTGACTGTACTGTATCAGTATTACTAAAAAGAGATATGTCTATCATAGTGATTTATCATGGTATGTCTCATGACTGTACTGTATCAGTGTCACTAAGAAGAGATATGTCTATCACAGTGATTTATCATGATATGTCTCTGACTGTACTGTATCAGTATTACTAAGAAGAGATATGTCTATCACAGTGATTTATTACGCCATGTCTGACTGTACTGTGTCAGTATCACTAAGAAGAGATATGTCTATCACATTGATTTATTACGCCATGTCTGACTGTACTGTATCAGTGTCACTAAGAAGAGATATGTCTATCACAGTGATTTATCATGCTATGTCTCTGACTGTACTGTATCAGTGTCACTAAGAAGAGATATGTCTATCAGTGATTTATCATGCTATGTCTCTGACTGTACTGTATCAGTGTCACTAAGAAGAGATATGTCTATCACAGTGATTTATCATGCTATGTCTCTGACTGTACTGTATCAGTATTACTAAGAAGAGATATGTCTATCACAGTGATTTATTACGCCATGTCTGACTGTACTGTATCAGTATTACTAAGAAGAGATATGTCTATCACAGTGATTTATTACATCATGTTTGACTGTACTGTATCAGTGTCACTAAGAAGAGATATGTCTATCACAGTGATTTATTATGCCATGTCTGACTGTACTGTATCAGTATTACTAAGAAGAGATATGTCTATCACAGTGATTTATCATGCTATGTCTCTGACTGTACTGTATCAGTATTACTAAGAAGAGATACGTCTATCACAGTGATTTATCATGCTATGTCTCTGACTGTACTGTATCAGTGTCACTAAGAAGAGATATGTCTATCACAGTGATTTATCATGCTATGTCTCTGACTGTACTGTATCAGTATTACTAAGAAGAGATATGTCTATCACAGTGATTTATTACGCCATGTCTGACTGTACTGTATCAGTATTACTAAGAAGAGATATGTCTATCACAGTGATCTATCATGCTATGTCTCTGACTGTACTGTATCAGTATCACTAAGAAGAGATATGTCTATCACAGTGATGTATTATGCCATGTCTGACTGTACTGTATCAGTATTACTAAGAAGAGATATGTCTATCACAGTGATTTATCATGCTATGTCTCTGACTGTACTGTATCAGTATTACTAAGAAGAGATATGTCTATCACAGTGATTTATTATGCCATGTCTGACTGTACTGTATCAGTATCACTAAGAAGAGATATGTCTATCACAGTGATTTATTACGCCATGTCTGACTGTACTGTATCAGTATCACTAAGAAGAGATATGTCTATCACAGTGATTTATTATGCCATGTCTGACTGTACTGTATCAGTATCACTAAGAAGAGATATGTCTATCACAGTGATTTATTATGCCATGTCTGACTGTACTATACCTTGTCTAATGATTTTGTTCTATTTACCTTTACAGAAAGTGGTATCCCATATGAAGTTGTAGCTTCCATTGACATTAACACAACAGCTAACAAAATATACAGACATAACTTCATAGGAACATATCTAATGGAATCAGGGATTGAGGTAAACCTATGAAATCATACTTACTTTTAAATGAGGGTTAGGGTTATGGTGTTTAACGCCACTTTCAACAATATTTCCGTTGCCCGGAGGAAACCACAGATCTGTCACAAATCACTGACAAAATTTATCACATAGTGGTGTAGCGAGAACACCTTGCCTGGGCAGGAGTTGAGCTCAAAACTTCAGAGGTGATAGGCACTGATTGCAAAGGTAGTTGTAAATCCATCTACCATGCGATCACGATCACAACAACCCCCACTGGTAAATGAAGCCACAGTTAAAAGACAGTGTGTTATTCCTCACCCCCTACTCCCAACTTTTGAAGTACAGACAGACAGATATTTGTTTTTCATATGCTATATAATGAGATCAGAGGATCTTGCATGAATATTTTATTGAAGGAAATTTGATTGGTTGTTAGTTAATGTCCAGTAGAAAATATTTCTGACATGCAAATAGAGGATGAGAACAAGTTTTAACATTAAAAAATTTATACAAAAAGAGGAAGGAATAGGGGTTAGGGTTATGGTGTTTAACGCCACTTTCAACAATATTTCAGTTATATTGTGGAGGTCAGTTCTATTGGTGGAGGAAACCGGAGTACCCGGAGAAACCCATCAACCTGCCGCAAGTCACAGACAAACCTTATCATATAATGTTGTATTGAGTACACCTCGCCACGAGTGGGATTTTAATTCACAACATTAGTGGTGATAGGAACTGACCGTGATTATGACCATGGCGGCTCCAGAAGGAATAGGACAACAGTGTCAATGACTTTAGACTGTCAAGAAAAATGGATGAGAAATACCTTATTCAATCAGATTACTACATGTATAATTTTAGTTTTATACAAGATCTTATTGCAGTAATAAAATTTTGTGTAATTTTTCAATAATTTTATATAAAAAAAACAGTGTCTGGGTGTAAATGTTTTCTATTAATTGTGAGATTACTATTATTAAACATTTAGCAATACAACAAAATGAATCGAGCCAAAAATATAAATGCATTTTAAGGACCAAAGAAACGTCGCTATCCAAAAACTGAAAATTGACGATAGGGAAATAAAAGTTGTCTCATTTGATATATGTTTAGAGAGATATGTCTAAATCCAGAAATTTGTCTACATCATTATCATCTTATCTAATGTAACTTGTTCTCACCATGATAAAACTGAAAAATTGCTCATTTAAGAAATAGTTCATGGAAGCCATACTGTGTTGTGAGTTTTAACATGGATTGGTGGATTTTAGTATTTTATTCTGAGCGGGAGCAAGGAATAAGATTTACTAATATCCTGCCAACCCATAATTTTTGAATATGTTGATAATTTTCTGACAGCAGTGTAAATAATTTAATTGTGTGCACTATGCATGTGCTGATGAGATTTTACTATTTAAATATTTTGCTCGTTTGTTTACAAAGCGAAAGAAGGACGTCATATTAGAGTTGGTGTTTAACAACAATCACACACTCAAAAAACCTTGTCATAACCAAACAAAGTCTTCATTTCCATGTGTATGTCATGCCATTTAACAATAACGTTGATGTTCTATTTTTAGACACTGACAGTTACTCAGGTAGATAGAATGAAGATTGATATGATACTGATGAGTCCACCGTGTCAGCCATTTACACGAGTTGGCAAGAGACGAGACAATGAAGATATAAGGACTAAATCATTTCTTCATTTGTTAGATTTATTACCTCAGTGAGTTTGTTTAATATTTAAAATCGTTTTGATTAATATTACGATGAAATATACAGCTATATATTTGTTTAGATATATTACAATCTGATGAAAATCACATCTCTCAAGATCCTTTCCTATCTGTAAAATTGTGAGTCTGTAATTATCCAACCGATAATTATTTAATTTATTCCTTAGAATTGAGTTTATGTGCTCCAAATAATATACTAAGCACGTTTACTAGTACATGCCTTATGAGAATACTATTACATGTGTAAGACAACCATGAAAACACATAAGTAATACCATAAATAAATACTGTACTATAATAAGTAATACAGGGCACAATTCACTAGTATTTTACTATGTGAGTGCATCTGAAATTTAGCCTGATGTTCATGACAGAGTTAGCCATATAAGAGGGGAACTTCTGTAATACATTCACTATCTTGTTATATCGTATTTTTTCAGACTGACACATTGCCCATCATACATCCTTGTAGAAAATGTTAAAGGATTTGAACAGTCACAGACTAGAGACATTCTGGTGAAGTCACTGCAAAAATGTCTCTTTAAAATACAGGTATCTGTAGTTTTAAGCTCAACAGGTCCAAAGGACTACATGAGCTATTTTCATCACTTCATTTCTGGCGTCATCTTTCTGCGTCATTGATGTCAGCATTCATCATCAAGCTTTAAAAACTATTTCAGCCTGATTGAACCCTACCAGTACATGAATGAGAAATGTATCAGGTCCTTTACAGAGTTGATATCATTTATGTGGATTGGAAATTGAAGACGGCCATCATTGCAGTACAAAGGTTTTTTTTAGACAACAATGAGGCAACTTTTGACAAAATGTTGTTTTTCTTAAGAGCCAGTTATGGAAATGTAATTGTAAATTGCTTGAACCATCATTTTGGTATGCTGATTCAAACACTTGCATGAAGAAAACCACAGGTTTTTAAAGAAAAAATTATTTTGTAACAACTTTAAATTAATACAATATTAATTTATTATTACATGTATTAAGGCCAACTGAATATTGCATGTGTATATTATCACACACCCTTCAAAAACAAGAGCTGTCTCAAAGGCAAGCATACCCACAATTTTTAGAGATACATATTCAAAAACAAATTCAATCCACTTACTACAAGATACTTATATTTCATGGCTCAACAAACTAGGCAAAGTTGGTGACTTTTTTGCCTTGGTTTCAATGAAATTGCCTATTTCTACCCTTAAGGCAAAGAGTAGCTAATGGAAATCGGAATTTTTTCACTAATAACCATTTTTTTTCTTCTATATTCACACGTAGGGAACTCCCATGTTCCAGAGTTTGATATACAATATTTTATTCCAAGCTTGATGTTTGCATCTTTATTTAAGATGGTTGATCAGTACGATTGTTTTGTGAAGGATAGGGGACATGCAGTAGTGAGAAAGAAACATTAATTTATATGCAAGCTCTTCAGAAGTCTCCAATATTTTCCCTCACTTCTATCTTAAGTCAACTGAAAGAGAAGTTATGTTGCCCTGTTTTTACCAAGTGTAGTGAGCCCTGTATACATGTAATTGTCATCATATGTGATTACGAAAGTGAACTGTAGATTCATTTATATTCGTTTGTATCAACTTCATTACTTCATTTTCAAAAACTAACGTGAGAATCTTTGTCATGTTTGTAGGAATATATGTTAACTCCACTACAGTTTGGTATACCTAACTCTAGACTACGTTACTACTTGTTAGCCAAAAGACAGTCACAGAATCAGAGTTTCCCATGGCCAGACATATCAGAAGTAAGTTTTGTGAGAGCATTAGGTTAGATGTCAACAACACACCAGTAGACACTGTATAAATTCCTTCTATTAAATTGAGATATTTACTATAATATGACTCTTAAAATCAGGATTTCGGTTGAACTATTGTCTCTTTAAAGTGTAGATTTTGACCCATGGCCGAAAAATTATCTTGTTTCACAAATCTAATGAACCTCCCGTGTAAAATCCTGGCTATAAAGGGCCTGAATAATGATATAAAGTTTTTTTCATTTTAGGTCAGAAGTCAATTACTTTGATTAGATGTGCTTCATAACATAAATAAATGTAAACATGTAATTTAGTGTGCACAAAGCCAAATAATTTAAATGTCTTTTGGCGCAAGAATACTAAAGGAACTAAACAAGATAACCAACATTGGCTGAGGCCACCTTTGTTTAAGGGAGGAGAACCTTAGTTAATCTCATCATTGTTCTTATCCAGTACTATGTATAGGAGAATATCCAAGTAACTCTCCATTCCTTAAAAATAATGGAGTTTTGACAATAGATTTACATGACAGGTGGATTTTAAATATAGATACAACCTGTCACCGAAACAAATGTATTGATTAAAAATCAACATTTTGTTGACTCACATCTAACATAGATGTAGAAAAAACTTTTAATATTTCTTCTTTTTTTCTTTTTTTTTTCTACTGAAAAATGGACATTGATTTTGGTTTGACAAATTATCAACAAAAGAAAATGAATTGAGGAAATTTCACAAAGGTAAAAATAATAGGAACAAATATAAAAAAAAAACCAGACTTTATTGATTAGTAAGAAAGGATATGGATGTATATACAAAACCAACATTACACTTAGACACAAATGAAAGAAAAGGAATAGTATTTTATTGGTGTTCTACATTTCACAGTCACAGTAGTACTAGAGTATTGGCGGAATCTTCAGTTAGTTGAAGGTGGCCACTTATACAGTAGAAGTAGAAGTATATAGTTGTGTCATGTCACATGTCTAAACCAAAGTAAATAAACTGAAAACCCGCGTAAATCTATGTATTTCAGTGTATATAATGATAAATGTTACTACATTTGTTTTAGATAATTTACGAGGTGCCAAGCAGTGCTGAACCCTTCTTAAAATACAGAACACTTTGTGACGAAGAAAAGAACTGTTATCATGCCAAAAAGGGAATCGTTCAGGATGTAAAAATAGCTTCAAGTTTAGCAGTAGACGATAACAAATCATTTCAAAACAAAGAAAATGAACATGACTCAAAACAAGATTATACAGAAAGTTCTTCAGATGAAGACTGCGGAAATGAAGAAACTGCTTGTCAGAATTCAAATCAGGAAGAAAGTGTCAATTTATGTACAGACAATCTAGATTCTACAGAAGTCCAAGATATTAGCCATGAATCAGCATTTGCCAAAAGATTAAAGACAAAGCATAATAGTGACACTGAACAGGATGTAAAACATTCTGATGATGAAGAATTAGATGAAGAAACTACTTGTAAGAGTTCAAATCAGGAAGAATGGGTCAAAATATGTACAGACAATGAAGTTTCTACAGATGTACAAGATATCAGCCATGAATCAGCATTTTCCAAAAAATTTAAGAAAAAGCATAATAGTGACACTGAACAGGATATAAAACATTCTGATGATGCTGGATGTTGTTTATGTGATAATGACAATGCATTATTGAAGGAGGGTCAGCTGATGAGACAAAACGATGACACGGATGTATCTGAAAGTAAATGTTTACGTTTACACAATTTTCTAGAGCAGGAATCATTAGAATATTTTGATAAATACAAAGTTCCAGACAAAGATCTGAGAAGATTTATTGTAATGGACGTTGTCATTCCTTGTCTCAGAAAGACAATTTGTTTTACAAAAAGGTAACTTTATTCAGGTTCAAGTTTTCTTGAACAGATATTTATTTAATATCCCTTTCAACAATAGTTTAGTAATTTAAAAGGGAAGAGATGGTGTTGTCACTCAACACATCTGGGTTCATCAGTCAGGTGAAATGCACAAATATTGCATTTCACATTTTCAACTTCTCCAGAACCACTGTATGTCCAATCACCAAACTTAGCACAAATGTTTCTTTAGGAATTCTGGAAAAGTGTTCTATCTTTTTGAAGTAATTAGAAATCCAAGATGGTTATGATATCTGACTAGCCAAAACCTTTTTTTATTTCATTCCCAGAAAAAAATGCATGCCAAGTCATCAGACATTCCAGAAATGTTCCCCTAGAGGATCCTTAAGTGACATAGTCAATCAACAATCACAATGTCCAATTTTTTTATATTGGGTTGAAAATTGATTCCTATTTCTTTAATCTATAGAGAAAATTTCATTTCAGCAGAGTTGTCAAATGGAATCAACTTTGAATTCATTTACATCCATATCATTATCCAATACAGATTGAGGGGCCGTCATAGTCGGGATCGTATGGTAGTTGGATTTACAACTACCGGTAGAATCAGTGGCTATCACTACCATAGTTGTGAGTTTGAATCCCAATCACAGCGAGGTGTACTCGATAAAACTTTTTGTGATAAAGTTTGTCAGTTACTTGTGGCAGGTCACTGTTTTACTACAGGTACTCAGGTCCAATAAACCGACTGCTGTGATATAACTGGAATGTTGTTGAAAGTGGCTTTAAATACCATAACCCTAACCCAATGTAGATTTTCTAAGAATTAAACTTGAACAAAGAAAGATAACTTTAGCCTGTTATTTAAATATTGACAGAAGAAAAAAAAATCAGCTCTTTCAGATATATATTATTTCCATTTGTGGAATTTTAAATTCAAATGGGCTGATCTTGCCTCTGATTGGTTAAAACATTTCTTACTTCTTTTCAAGAACTACACAGCATGCAAATTCATTAATGCTGCATGAGTGATCCTGAACAGGTTTTACAACTTTTTGAAGCAAATTCAGGATGCTTTCATGACATTACAGGACATTGTTTAACATTGGGCCGTATGGGAATATGAATAAACGTTAGAGAAACCAATGGGGCAATCAAGAATGGACAATCCAGAGAAACTGGCAACATTAGGAACACAAGACACAGGACGAAGACAAACAAAACAAGGGGCAATCAAGAATGGACAATCCAGAGAAACTGGCAACATTGGGAACACAAAACACAGGACAAAAACAAACAAAACAAGGGGCAATCAAGAAAGAACAATCCAGAGAAACTGGCAACATAGGGTACACAAGACACAGGACGAAGACAAACAAAACAAGGGGCAATCAAGAAAGAACAATCCAGAGAAACTGGCAACATAGGGTACACAAGACACAGGACGAAGACAAACAAAACAAGGGGCAATCAAGAAAGAACAATCCAGAGAAACTGGCAACATAGGGTACACAAGACACAGGACGAAGACAAACAAAACAAGGGGCAATCAAGAAAGAACAATCCAGAGAAACTGGCAACATAGGGTACACAAGACACCGGACGAAGACAAACAAAACAAGGGGCAATCAAGAAAGAACAATCCAGAGAAACTGGCAACATAGGGTACACAAGACACAGGATGAAGACAAACAAAACAAGGGGCAATCAAGAAAGAACAATCCAGAGAAACTGGCAACATAGGGTACACAAGACACAGGACGAAGACAAACAAAACAAGGGGCAATCAAGAAAGAACAATCCAGAGAAACTGGCAACATAGGGTACACAAGACACAGGACGAAGACAAACAAAACAAGGGGCAATCAAGAATGGACAATCCAGAGAAACTGGCAACATTGGGTACACAAGACACAAGACGAAGACAAACAAAACAAGGGGCAATCAAGAAAGAACAATCCAGAGAAACTAGCAACATAGGGTACACAAGACACATGACGAAGACAAACAAAACAAGGGGCAATCAAGAATGGACAATCCAGAGAAACTGGCAACATTGGGTACACAAGACACAAGACGAAGACAAACAAAACAAAAAACACAACACAGAAAACTAAAAAGATGAGCAACACGGACCCCACTTAAAACAGGGGGTGAACCTAGGTGCTCGTGCAGGGTAAGCAGTTCCTACGTCTTATAAGACACCATCTTTTTCTCAGACACTGCAAACTTGCTTGAATCAACACAGTGTATGCATAACCAGGTGATCAATACAGGCACATGTGACCCTCTAGTTTATGATCCAATCAATACTCTACATGTTATTTATCAGTCTTTGCACCAACCCACTTGCCCAAAGCCCAGGACAAATAAAACTGGATTCGGACAAGTGAAAATTATGGAAATAATTGATTTAATAAATAGAAAATTTTTCTAAATTTGGCTTTTGGGTGAAAAAAAATAAGACAAAGACTGATTTATTACCTGTAATATGATAATACCTGTTGTTTACAGGTATGGTCACTATATGGAGGGAGCAGGATCAATCATCCAAATGTCAACAGATGTGAAGGTAAATATATTTACTGTGTTTATTAACAAAACCTTGTGAGAGCAAATACTTCCACACTTTTAATTTGATCTTTGAAACCTTGATTTCTTGCATATCACTGCATGAATATGAACATTTTATTTTTAATCCCTTGGAACTTAATGTCATGGGAATATTGTCTGTTTTTCTATTCTTTCATTTGTTCAGATATGAGATACATGTGTTTTGTTCTCCTAAAGCTGTTCAAGTCGGAAGTATTTTATTTTACAGGATATTTGTACATGTACCGTATTTGGCAGTAGATTATATGCATTTGTACATAATACGCAGTCCCAAAAATTGCAGTAAAAATGTTAATTTTGTTAGATTATACATGGCCATTTTCATGTCAACAAAAATTGGCTCAAAACAGTTGTTATGCGCGATACCGTAACTTTCAGCGAAGGTGTACTTATTATCATGATTTTTTTCTTCTTCATTTTAAAAAAAATTACAGGTTGGTGAACTAAATTCATTTTTGTATAATCTAGCATATATGCATATGATTTGTCCACCTAATTCCTTCTGAAGAGGAAAATACTAAGTTCAAAAATTTGTGTATGATCTTTTTGTCATTATTTAGACAATAAAATACTTGTATATTTAAATAAAAAAAAAATCTTTTTGACCTATTTTAGGATGTTCAGAAAGCCAGAGAGCTAAAAATAGAAGCTATAAACGAGAAGAACAATAAGGACTGGGGGGAACGTGAGATTGATATCATCAGACATCTACAGCTTAGATACTTTACACCCAGAGAGATTGCAAACTTACTCTGTTTTCCTGAAACTTATAGTATGTAATAGTATAACCAGTGAAAGTATCATGATGAAATTATCCTTTTCTTGTGCCATTCCTTTTCTTGTAAATTTACATACAGACAACGAAAACAATGTTAGCAACACTTGAACTGGTAGAGTCTTGAGGACAGGAGTAAAGTTGCTTGACTTGACAAAAAAAACCTGACTTAAGCCACCCTTGAGACGACACAAGCATTCCTTGTCTTTTATTATCTTGTAAGACTCAACCAGTCTTCATGAAATTGTTTGAGGATTCATTTGACATTCTTGTAAGACTCAACCAGTCTTCACGAAGTTGTCTGAGGATTCATTGGACGTTCTTGTAAGACTCAACCAGTCTTCATGAAGTTGTTTGAGGATTCATTGGACATTCTTGTAAGACTCAACCAGTCTTCACAAAGTTGTCTGAGGATTCATTGGACATTTTTGTAAGACTCAACCAGTCTTCACAAAGTTGTCTGAGGATTCATTGGACATTCTTGTAAGACTCAACCAGTCTTCACGAAGTTGTCTGAGGATTCATTGGACATTCTTATAAGACTCAACCAGTCTTCACGAAGTTTTCTGAGGATTCTTTGGACATTCGGTCCATTGGAAATACTAGTTTTACTGGACCGAAGTAAATTTTACCAAACCAAATAATAAAAATTGATATTATATATAAACATGTTTTTTATGTTCATGACATGCAAACCCTGCTATCGAAGTATTCATTTTAGAAAAGGGGCAATTAGCTGATGGCCATTTGACTATTGGGAATACAGATAATGCTTCTCTGTTAATGAATTAATCATCTTATTCTCTGCTGTACATGAATTTATTAGACTAAATTGTCATTTCGTCTATGAAATCCTCATAGAAGTCATTTTCATCATCATCACAGAGCAGGGATAAATCTTAAAAATTTGTTACAAGAGGCCATCTGGGCTACTGACTTTTAATTTCTAGGGGCCCAGTTTTTTTCAGTTGATGTTAAAGAAAAATCAAAACATTTGAATGAGAATGAATAATTGTTCATTTTAAAAACCCATTTATTCAGGTAATACATGCTTATTAAATACTTGTTGATGTATGAAATTTTATCTTCGTCTGTCTTCCTCTTTTGTGGAGGTTTTATGCTGCTGATAAACTCTGACATTTTCTAAACAGGAACAAGTCACTGACAAATCACATACATTTGTAATGTTGTATAGAGTACACCTCGCCATGAACGGGATTCGTACTCACAACTTTAGTTGTGATAGGCACTGATGGCATAGGTAGTTGTAAATTCAGTTACCATACAATCATGACCACAACATCCTCCTTAGTTTTAATAATAATTGCATAAAACAACATACGTTATGTAGAAGATCTGGTCTTGTTATTGCTTAATATTTTGTTTCTGTATCAATAAATAAAATCTAATATTTGTATATTTTAGGCTTTCCTGATGATGTGTCTACCATACAGAAGTACAGAGTTTTAGGGAATAGTTTAAATGTACATGTAGTATCCGTTCTCATACATCTCCTTACATTAAAATAACATTAAATAAGGGATACAGGTCAATTTGTCCCAAACCAATTCGTCCCAACTTTGGTCAATTTGTCCCAGTTCCAATTTGTCCCAGGTCAATTTGTCCCAAATTTTTTCAAAATGGTTATATTTTTTCTTCTCTCAAAATTTTAAAGAAATGTGTGTGCTTATAACTTTGGGTGTTAAGACTGAATCTCAATATTGCAGTTTCACTACATTTTAATTTCTTTTTAGGGAGTGTTATTTGCATATTTTACTCCATACCCTTATTGTTTTTGGTGTGAATTCTTGTTCAACAGATCCAAATAACAATAAGATTGAAAAATAAGATTATATTGCTCTGTATTGAAATAAATTTGAAGACTTATAAGATTTATTCATTTTTATTTAACACAAGAGAATTGTTAACTATTACAGTGCATGTGTACACACAGTCATATAGTTGTAGCACTATTCTCTCTCCTTCATGTGTACACACAGTCATACAGTTGTAGCACTATTCTCTCTCCTTCATGTGTACACACAGTCATACAGTTGTAGCACTATTCTCTCTCCTTCATGTGTACACACAGTCATACAGTTGTAGCACTATTCTCTCTCCTTCATGTGTACACAGTCATACAGTTGTAGCACTATTCTCTCTCCTTCATGTGTACACACAGTCATACAGTTGTAGCACTATTCTCTCTCCTTCATGTGTACACACAGTCATACAGTTGTAACACTATTCTCTCTCCTTCATGTGTACACACAGTCATACAGTTGTAACACTATTCTCTCTCCTTCATGTGTACACACAGTCATACAGTTGTAGCACTATTCTCTCTCCTTCATGTGTACACACAGTCATACAGTTGTAGCACTATTCTCTCTCCTTCATGTGTACACACAGTCATACAGTTGTAGCACTATTCTCTCTCCTTCATGTGTACACACAGTCATACAGTTGTAGCACTATTCTCTCTCCTTCATGTGTACACACAGTCATACAGTTGTAGCACTATTCTCTCTCCTTCATGTGTACACACAGTCATACAGTTGTAACACTATTCTCTCTCCTTCATGTGTACACACAGTCATACAGTTGTAGCACTATTCTCTCTCCTTCATGTGTACACACAGTCATACAGTTGTAACACTATTCTCTCTCCTTCATGTGTACACACAGTCATACAGTTGTAGCACTATTCTCTCTCCTTCATGTGTACACACAGTCATACAGTTGTAGCACTATTCTCTCTCCTTCATGTGTACACACAGTCATACAGTTGTAACACTATTCTCTCTCCTTCATGTGTACACACAGTCATACAGTTGTAGCACTATTCTCTCTCCTTCATGTGTACACACAGTCATACAGTTGTAACACTATTCTCTCTCCTTCATGTGTACACACAGTCATACAGTTGTAGCACTATTCTCTCTCCTTCATGTGTACACACAGTCATACAGTTGTAGCACTATTCTCTCTCCTTCATGTGTACACACAGTCATACAGTTGTAGCACTATTCTCTCTCCTTCATGTGTACACACAGTCATACAGTTGTAGCACTATTCTCTCTCCTTCATGTGTACACACAGTCATACAGTTGTAGCACTATTCTCTCTCCTTCATGTGTACACACAGTCATACAGTTGTAGCACTATTCTCTCTCCTTCATGTGTACACACAGTCATACAGTTGTAACACTATTCTCTCTCCTTCATGTGTACACACAGTCATACAGTTGTAGCACTATTCTCTCTCCTTCATGTGTACACACAGTCATACAGTTGTAACACTATTCTCTCTCCTTCATGTGTACACACAGTCATACAGTTGTAGCACTATTCTCTCTCCTTCATGTGTACACACAGTCATACAGTTGTAACACTATTCTCTCTCCTTCATGTGTACACACAGTCATACAGTTGTAGCACTATTCTCTCTCCTTCATGTGTACACACAGTCATACAGTTGTAGCACTATTCTCTCTCCTTCATGTGTACACACAGTCATACAGTTGTAGCACTATTCTCTCTCCTTCATGTGTACACACAGTCATACAGTTGTAACACTATTCTCTCTCCTTCATGTGTACACACAGTCATACAGTTGTAGCACTATTCTCTCTCCTTCATGTGTACACACAGTCATACAGTTGTAACACTATTCTCTCTCCTTCATGTGTACACACAGTCATACAGTTGTAGCACTATTCTCTCTCCTTCATGTGTACACACAGTCATACAGTTGTAGCACTATTCTCTCTCCTTCATGTGTACACACAGTCATACAGTTGTAGCACTATTCTCTCTCCTTCATGTGTACACACAGTCATACAGTTGTAGCACTATTCTCTCTCCTTCATGTGTACACACAGTCATACAGTTGTAGCACTATTCTCTCTCCTTCATGTGTACACACAGTCATACAGTTGTAGCACTATTCTCTCTCCTTCATGTGTACACACAGTCATACAGTTGTAGCACTATTCTCTCTCCTTCATGTGTACACACAGTCATACAGTTGTAGCACTATTCTCTCTCCTTCATGTGTACACACAGTCATACAGTTGTAGCACTATTCTCTCTCCTTCATGTGTACACACAGTCATACAGTTGTAGCACTATTCTCTCTCCTTCATGTGTACACACAGTCATACAGTTGTAACACTATTCTCTCTCCTTCATGTGTACACACAGTCATACAGTTGTAGCACTATTCTCTCTCCTTCATGTGTACACACAGTCATACAGTTGTAGCACTATTCTCTCTCCTTCATGTGTACACAGTCATACAGTTGTAGCACTATTCTCTCTCCTTCATGTGTACACACAGTCATACAGTTGTAGCACTATTCTCTCTCCTTCATGTGTACACACAGTCATACAGTTGTAGCACTATTCTCTCTCCTTCATGTGTACACACAGTCATACAGTTGTAGCACTATTCTCTCTCCTTCATGTGTACACACAGTCATACAGTTGTAGCACTATTCTCTCTCCTTCATGTGTACACACAGTCATACAGTTGTAGCACTATTCTCTCTCCTTCATGTGTACACACAGTCATACAGTTGTAGCACTATTCTCTCTCCTTCATGTGTACACACAGTCATACAGTTGTAGCACTATTCTCTCTCCTTCATGTGTACACACAGTCATACAGTTGTAGCACTATTCTCTCTCCTTCATGTGTACACACAGTCATACAGTTGTAACACTATTCTCTCTCCTTCATGTGTACACACAGTCATACAGTTGTAGCACTATTCTCTCTCCTTCATGTGTACACACAGTCATACAGTTGTAACACTATTCTCTCTCCTTCATGTGTACACACAGTCATACAGTTGTAGCACTATTCTCTCTCCTTCATGTGTACACACAGTCATACAGTTGTAACACTGTTCTCTCTCCTTCATGTGTACACACAGTCATACAGTTGTAGCACTATTCTCTCTCCTTCATGTGTACACACAGTCATACAGTTGTAACACTATTCTCTCTCCTTCATGTGTACACACAGTCATACAGTTGTAGCACTATTCTCTCTCCTTCATGTGTACACACAGTCATACAGTTGTAGCACTATTCTCTCTCCTTCATGTGTACACAGTCATACAGTTGTAACACTATTCTCTCTCCTTCATGTGTACACACAGTCATACAGTTGTAGCACTATTCTCTCTCCTTCATGTGTACACACAGTCATACAGTTGTAGCACTATTCTCTCTCCTTCATGTGTACACACAGTCATACAGTTGCAGCACTATTCTCTCTCCTTCATGTGTACACAGTCATACAGTTGTAGCACTATTCTCTCTCCTTCATGTGTACACACAGTCATACAGTTGTAGCACTATTCTCTCTCCTTCATGTGTACACACAGTCATACAGTTGTAGCACTATTCTCTCTCCTTCATGTGTACACACAGTCATACAGTTGTAGCACTATTCTCTCTCCTTCATGTGTACACACAGTCATACAGTTGTAACACTATTCTCTCTCCTTCATGTGTACACACAGTCATACAGTTGTAGCACTATTCTCTCTCCTTCATGTGTACACACAGTCATACAGTTGTAGCACTATTCTCTCTCCTTCATGTGTACACACAGTCATATAGTTGTAGCACTATTCTCTCTCCTTCATGTGTACACACAGTCATACAGTTGTAGCACTATTCTCTCTCCTTCATGTGTACACACAGTCATACAGTTGTAGCACTATTCTCTCTCCTTCATGTGTACACACAGTCATACAGTTGTAGCACTATTCTCTCTCCTTCATGTGTACACACAGTCATACAGTTGTAACACTATTCTCTCTCCTTCATGTGTACACACAATCATACAGTTGTAGCACTATTCTCTCTCCTTCATGTGTACACACAGTCATACAGTTGTAGCACTATTCTCTCTCCTTCATGTGTACACACAGTCATACAGTTGTAGCACTATTCTCTCTCCTTCATGTGTACACACAGTCATACAGTTGTAGCACTATTCTCTCTCCTTCATGTGTACACACAGTCATACAGTTGTAGCACTATTCTCTCTCCTTCATGTGTACACACAGTCATACAGTTGTAGCACTATTCTCTCTCCTTCATGTGTACACACAGTCATACAGTTGTAACACTATTCTCTCTCCTTCATGTGTACACACAGTCATACAGTTGTAGCACTATTCTCTCTCCTTCATGTGTACACACAGTCATACAGTTGTAACACTATTCTCTCTCCTTCATGTGTACACACAGTCATACAGTTGTAGCACTATTCTCTCTCCTTCATGTGTACACACAGTCATACAGTTGTAGCACTATTCTCTCTCCTTCATGTGTACACACAGTCATACAGTTGTAGCACTATTCTCTCTCCTTCATGTGTACACACAGTCATACAGTTGTAACACTATTCTCTCTCCTTCATGTGTACACACAGTCATACAGTTGTAACACTATTCTCTCTCCTTCATGTGTACACACAGTCATACAGTTGTAACACTATTCTCTCTCCTTCATGTGTACACACAGTCATACAGTTGTAACACTATTCTCTCTCCTTCATGTGTACACACAGTCATACAGTTGTAACACTATTCTCTCTCCTTCATGTGTACACACAGTCATACAGTTGTAACACTATTCTCTCTCCTTCATGTGTACACACAGTCATACAGTTGTAGCACTATTCTCTCTCCTTCATGTGTACACACAGTCATACAGTTGTAACACTATTCTCTCTCCTTCATGTGTACACACAGTCATACAGTTGTAGCACTATTCTCTCTCCTTCATGTGTACACACAGTCATACAGTTGTAGCACTATTCTCTCTCCTTCATGTGTACACACAGTCATACAGTTGTAGCACTATTCTCTCTCCTTCATGTGTACACACAGTCATACAGTTGTAACACTATTCTCTCTCCTTCATGTGTACACACAGTCATACAGTTGTAACACTATTCTCTCTCCTTCATGTGTACACACAGTCATACAGTTGTAACACTATTCTCTCTCCTTCATGTGTACACACAGTCATACAGTTGTAACACTATTCTCTCTCCTTCATGTGTACACACAGTCATACAGTTGTAACACTATTCTCTCTCCTTTCACACAACCATATAATTTAAAAACTTGCTGTCTCAGCTACTCTTTTTCACATCTCCTTTCACTCTCACTCTCATATATTTTTACTATTCTTTCTCATTCATACAATTTCCTTACTACATTTCTTTCTCACTTTTTATACAATCATAGACATTCTCTTTTGTAGCATTTACTCTCTAAAACATTTCTTCATGCAACATTCAGCTACTTGCCACCTCTCCTTCTTTATCTATTAAAAAATACACAAAGCACAAGAAGAACATAAACATAAATATAAAGACCAAATACTGTGTCAACTGAAGCATGAATAACTGCATAACAATCATTTACTTCAATACATGTCCTTTATGAGAGTTAAATAAATGTCCTTCGTGAGAGAGAGTTCAATAATGGTCTTTAAGAGCTCTTTGGGGCCACTAAGAGTCCTACAGTCTTCAAAAGTTGAGATGAAATTCAATTGTTTAAAACTCGAAAAAAATCTATTAAAATAAAGTGGCAATCACAACATTATCAAAAGATATTATTCTATGTTTAATTACAATCAAAACTATAACAGCTACAAAAAATATTAAGTATTAATTATGGCTTCAAAGACTTGATATCAAACAAATAATATCTCAATTTCAATTTCTTTAGGGTTTCAAAATTTCAGTGAAAAAATTTGTCCGCTTGTGTAAAACACAACAAGCTCTAAAATTTTAAATTATCTGACACAATTTTCAAGATTTCATATATGAAATTGCTTCTATGAAAGACTATCACCATGTCCTCATGATTCCCATAAGATAAAGAAATATTTTATATGAACCAAACCATAGGTATCTCATGAAGATTTCTTGTACAAGTTTAAAAAGAGATCTAAATCTCAATAAAGATATTATATAAAGAGCAATATGTAAATTATGATTTTCAGAAACATTTATTTATGATGTAATTTACAGTATTGTTAATTTAATTGACACATTAACTACATGTAGTTGTTATTTATGTGGTACACTGTACACTGTCAAAATTATACATGTATGAGACAAGTAACAAATATTAATGTGATAAAAATGTAAAGATTTAAAATCAATTAATATTCCATTTGATTGAAACTTAATGAAGGAAACAAAATGAATGAAAATACATGTAATAAATAAACGAAGTAAAAAAATAAAAAATAACTATAAATAATTTAAACTATTAATTTATATGATCTAACAATATTTTTTTTAAATCCAATAGTAATACATGTACTCAGATAAGCAAAGAGTACAAATGTATATAAATCTATTTGACATTTAATTATTTGACTAACAATGAATGTTGTCTTTTA
Source organism: Bathymodiolus septemdierum (assembly GCA_963383655.1). NCBI lineage: Eukaryota > Metazoa > Mollusca > Bivalvia > Mytilida > Modiolidae > Bathymodiolus > Bathymodiolus septemdierum. The sequence continues at coordinate 71,465,156 of OY726526.1, read as the reverse complement.
TCAATTTAAATAATAATATACCAGATCAATTTAAGCCAACTTCATCTTCAATTTCACTTTGACTGAATAGACATTAGCAGGATCTTTACAGTCGAAGTCTAGTACTAAAATACACATCTTTGTAGAATTCTATTCCAGACTGATATCATCAAAGAGCTATAACCAAATTATAGCTTAAAATTAGGATAGTCGAGTAAGGTAGTGGCTTATTACACAGAGCAATACTTTTTATTGTCTACATTGAACATATTCCATCTTTTTTATTTTACTAAATCTAAAAAAAAAAGATCCACATTGATAAATTACAGTTGGGACAAATTGGTTGGGACAAATTTGACATGGGACAAATTGACCAGACACCAAAATAACAATGTCAGTAGCCTTACCTTCTGATGAAAATGTTTAAACTCTGAATATCATGTCTACACATTCCATTTTAGCTAAACTGGCCAATCGCCAAGTGCACTTTTCATATCACTTGTCGTTCTGCATCCTCGTGATTAGGTTTTTTTACTTTTTAGCTCACCTTGCCAAAGGCAATGTGAGCTTTTACCATCACTTGGCGTCCGTCGTCTGTCATCCGTTAACTTTTCACATTTTAATCTTCTCCTCTGAAACCCCTCAGCCAAATGAAGTGAAACTTGTTAGGAGGCATCTATGGAAGATCCTCTCTAAAAAAATTCTCATTTTGTCCCAATCCATTAACAACCATGGCCGCCATAGGCAATTCTTGTTTCTGATGGGCTGATTTTAAAAAATCTTCTCCTCTGAAACTACTTGGCCAAATAAATCGAAACTTGGTAGGAAGCATCCTTGGAAGGTCCTCTATAAAGATTGCTCATTTAGTTCTGATCTCTAGTTGATCTTCTCTTGCAAAACTGCTTAATTAAATCGAACCAAGCTTGGCATGGATGGTCCATGGGAAGAGGAGATTAAGAGATTCACAGGGATCCAACCCTTGTGGTCCAAAGTTCAAAATAGACTGCAATGGGAGAATTTCTTTAGAAAATGCAATTGTATTTGGCATAAAGCAACATTGTTATACGGAGATTCAATTTTATACCAATAAATGACCTAGTGTCCTTGGATATCAAAATTTAATTTTTGGTACACTAGGCAATAATTCAATAAATTTACTTTACCAGGTCAGAGCATTACTGGCTAGTTTAATGAGAGTATTACATAAAAATTGCATTCGATTGTGTAATTTACAGCATAAAAATTACTGTGATGGGTTTCAAATAAGTTATGAAAGCACATGTCTTATTCTTGAATGGATCTTTGTGGCAAGTCACCAGTAATAGCCTTCTTATTACCTTTATTGTGTTTCCTAATAAAAATAAACATTACCGGTACTTTAAAAGTTGAAAAAAATATTTGTAAGTAACAAGTATAAGAATAGTGGTAACTATAGGTATCATTATCCATAACAGAATGGAAATTTACTCAGTTTTTACCTTATATTCAAATTCAAATTTAAACTAATAGTAGGTCATGCCATGATTTATCTGAAGTATTGTTGAACCTGATCTTAATGCCCAATCAATCAATCAATCAACATTTTGTTCAACTCAAGGAAATGGAAGAAGATGACTATACAAATGTACAGAGGGGTGAATGTACGTCATAATTGGAAGCCATTTTGTGCCGCTTGAAGGTAAGTTTTTACTTGTAGCATTAGTTATTGTAAGGATAACATTAAATGTGATAGTACGTCAAATGTCCGCTAAACAACGGTGTCCATCGTTCAAAAACTTGTTGTCAAACTCTCAAACACTTCGAAAACGTTTTCACAACAGGTGGAAATAACATTGTCGAAGTGTTTGAGAGTTTGACAGCAAGTTTTTGAATGATGGACATTCCGTTGTTCAGCGGAACATTTAAAGGCATTAGATGCACTATCACATATATTGTTATCCTTACAATAACTAATGCTATAAGTAAAAACTTGCCTTCAAGCAGCACAAAATGGCTTCCAATTATGACGTACATTCATCCTCTTGATGTATAAATGTTTGCATTTGAGAGTTGTTTTTTTTTCATTTCAAATATTTTATTGATAAATCAATAGGATTGGATAACGGGCTATGCCTATACAAATCCTCTCCAACAACAAGATGGAACCATTTGAACACAATTTATATAAGACATAGAGCAATCTACCCATCATGTATACATGCAATTCATCTTAATTACCAAGCATAAACACATGTATATTAATAGCAGAATAATACAAACAAAACAAAAAAGATTTTTCCCTTTCTTTTCTTTTTTGTTTGTTAATAGGTATGATATAATATGTATATTAATAGCAGGATCATACAAAATAAAGTTGGTTTTTTTTTTCCTTTTTATTCCCCCTTTTTAATAGGTATGATATAATTTGGAATAGCCAAATTATGGCTTTACATTTAAGCTATTATTATTTATAATATTAATGATGATGAATTGGCATAGCATGATGGACAGACTGAACTTACATTTAATCACACAATATATACAACATGTAAACTGAAATTATGATATCAAAATCACTAATTAAGTGAGGTCCACCATATCAATATGAATTAACTCTTTTTCAGTATATATATTTATGATTGAATAAAGGGAATTTGGGAGAGATGGAGGAAAAAGAGACAAATAAGTAAATAAGGGGGGAAATATCTAAACAAAATAGTGATTGTGATTGAGGTAATGTATTTGAGAGTTTTTGCATTTGTTATGTAACAAGTTGTTTTAACTAATGTCCTAACTAATTGTGTTTTTACTAATTGTTTAGTTAATTGTTACGGGTAATTGTGGGTTTTTTTAAATTGTTTGTTATGATTTTTAAAATGTTCAGGTTACTTTAATCTTTAATGTTAACAAAATTTATATGATTGGCTTACAGAATCTTATATTTTTACTGTTATCTAAATTCAGTTAATATTGAATAAATCTAACGAAACTGATCTGTTGTGTGTTTTATCTAATACAAGATAAACAATAACTACTAAGTATTAATCTTGTTCCTGACTTGAGTATCATGTGTATTAATGGGAGATATTGTTATTGTGCTGCCTATTAATTCCTTTTTTTACAGACAAAAACCTTGTCAATGCAACTCTATGGTTTTCATTAAATCTTTCGTATTTTAGTTGGAGAAACTTAATCAGTGGTTATCTTGTTTACCTCAAGTGTGTAGATTGTTGATTCGAGTCCGGTATGATCAAACCAAAGACTATAAAATTGGTATTTGCTGCTTCTCCACTAAGAACATAGGGTTATGGTGTTTAATGCCACTTTCAACAATATTTCGGTTATATCGTGGCAGGCTAAGAACACAGCATTAAGGGATAAGAGCAAAGACTAGTGATGAAAGTAATGTATTTAAGTAGAGTGACATGTAGACTCGTAGACTGTTGTTTCAGTGAGCTGGCACTATAAAAATCCAATTAAGCATGTTGGTCTGATACAAAGCAGACATCATCATCTCTTCAGAGTGACTTGTAGACTCGTAGACTGTTGTTTCAGTGAGCTAGCACTATAAAATCCAATTAAGCATGTTGGTCTGATACAAAGCAGACATCATCATCTCTTCAGAGTGACTTGTAGACTCGTAGACTGTTGTTTCAGTGAGCTAGCACTATAAAATCCAATTAAGCATGTTGGTCTGATACAAAGCAGACATCATCATCTCTTCGAAATGTAACTTGTTCTAGCCATGATAGAGCTCAAAAATTGCTCACTTGGGGTTAAACAACAATCACTCATTTTTAGTTGGAGATCTATAATATTTGTTTGTTTGTTACAACCACTCATTAGCTCAAATTGTCATACAGCTTTAAAGATTTCAGTAGAAATTGAAAATAATAAAATAAAATGGGGGGATGAATTATGGGTGTATAACGCCATTCAACAATATTTTTCAGTTTTATCATGGCCGTCAGTTTTAATGGTGGTGTAAAACTAGAGAAAATTCTGACACAAATAACTGATAAACTTCTCATAATGTTGTATCGAGTACACTGTTAAACAAGAAATAATCGAATTGAGTGGTGAAAAGCACTGATTGCATAGTTACAAAGTGGACATCGTCATCTCATCAAATATAACTCGTTCTAAAGCAATTGCCTACTTGGTTTTAAACAACAATCAATCACTCCTTATCTTCATCCATTACACTTTTCTGAGTACCTTCAAATCAAATCACAGATTGTTTAAGTTTATATTTCACAACTCCTACCCTACACTTGAACTTGCAGTTTGTATTCAGACTTTTTACAACCTGTAAGATCAAGTGTAGTGTAATAAGTTACTCCCTACACATGAGCGGTTGGTAAATTACTACCAAGAGGTGTAAATTGTATAATTGCAAAATTGAAATGCCCTCTAGTAAAAAGATGACCATTGGTGTTAAATTTGAGGTAAATATCACGAAATGAGGCAGAGGAAGCTTTTTCTGTTGTTTCTTTGATCTCATTCAAGTTTTTTAAGATATATTAAAAGTATATTAAGGTATTTTAACAAAGTTTGGGTTATTAATTCACAGAACATCATCAATATACATAAAAGTGAGATTTAAGGCTTGTGTAATTCATTTGTATTTAATAAAATTTTGCATAGTCTCTGCCTCATAGGAGTAAACAAAAGATCAGCAAGGAGAGGGGCACAGTTTACTCCTATGGGAATTTGTTGAAAAATGTGCCCTCTGAATTTGACAAATATGTTTTTTTATAAGGAACTCCAACATACTGATGACTTCATTTTCTGTGGTGTCCTTTTTGTATTTTGTTTCCTGCTTGACAAAAGTTAATTTGTCATCCAAAGTAATAACTTATAAACAAAAACAATGTTATTAGAAGCCTTGTCTGCCTGTACAACAATATATTTATGATGAAATGTTGTTTGCTTTTTATTCTTAAAGAACAATGTTCTTCTACGGAATCCATTATTATATTAAAATTGTGGTTTCTAAACTGAGACAAAAAGTTGACAATGAAATTTTGAAACATGTTTCTTTTAAGGGAGTTCTAGATCATGGGAAACAGGAGCATTTTTAGATGGGTTAGTGGAGTGATTTCACAAATTAAAGTTTTTAAATGCAATTAAGTATATTTGCTCCCAGAGTGAAATAAAAAAAAACATATAATAGTGTTTCCTGTCTCGTTTGTACTATAATATTTTTTTATAAGGAGACAGCCATTCAAATTTTAGGAGGGGGTGTCTATGTTTTTCCCTTTAGCCAGAATTTTCTTTCGCACCAAACAAAATCAGATTAGCTTTTGACATGAAAATTTTGTCATTTTTCTTCAAATTTTAACCAATTTTCTCATGGAAACTAAGGTTCAAGATTATATATTTTTTTCTATAAAAAAACAATTGGTGAAAATATTTTTTTTTCAGAAAACATTTTGAAAGCCTTGTCCCCAGTATTTTTTTTTATTTGAGGAAGACATGGCTAATAAGTAACAATACTGAATAGACCAATATTTTAGATTGGCTGTATGGGAGCATTTATTTTCCAGTCAAATTAAGTTTTAATTGGATTTCTAAAGACAACACTGCAGAAGCCATACAGTATAAGCACAAGCCCATCCCCAAGCTAATTAACAGTTAAAAGAATGCTGATTACTATTCATAATTTCATCAAAACAAAACCATAAATTTCAAAGCATACATAAAGTGAAAAAAAAAAAGTCATTTATGAAAAAAAAATATATATATATATAGATCTAGTTAAATTAAAAATTTTCACACATACATTGAAAAAAAATGTCTGTTGTATATGTCTTTCTACATAAAAATTAGATTTGAATTATAGTATGTGTCTGTCATTTTCTAGTTTTCAGAGATACTACTGAAATTTTAATTATGTCTTTCACTCTAGTGTAATATCCCTTACTGAAACTTGTGTATATATGTATATGTACAAGAGTCTATCATAATGTCACTATTTCCCTGAAAAAGTTTTTCATCACCAATCCATTGATTTTAGAAGAACAAAACTCCTTTAAAATCATTGGAACATAGGCTGAGCAATTTTCTGGAATGGGGAACTTTGCCATGACAATATGGAATAGTACCTGTAACCCTTGCTTTAGCACTTTTGATAAAAAAAAAATTGTGTTTTTATTCACTGAAGTTTAATTGTATTTGTTACCTGAATAGATGTTTTACCTTTGACTACAGTTTGTGGGACGGGGGGGAGACCAGGGGGGCTCACCCGGAGCGCGCTTCCCCCCTAAAATTGAAAAAAATATGATTTTTTGGCGTAAAATGGTGATTTTTCACACGAAATACCCCCAAACATTTTCGCGCCTCGCTCCGCAATTGGTAAAAATATGATTTTTTGGCGTAATATCGTGATTTTTCACACGAAACACCCCCCCCCCCCCCCCCCCCCCCCCCCCCTAACTTAAAATCCTGGATCCGGGCAAAAACAAACTTTGATTCAAAATATATTATTGTTCAAACAGAAATATTGGACAGAGGGCATATGCTATATATAAAATCCATTCTCATACAAGATTTTGAAATGATAACAGTATAGTGTGTTTAATGTGATTTTATTTTTTTTTAAGTCTGCAGAACTAGTATTAATTTTTAAGATTAAAGCAGATTAAATATAAGTTTTTATTTTGTCAAGTATTCATGACTCGGAGTAAAAATTTATAGAAGAAAAGTGAAATTAGTGCAAATTTTTATTTGTAAATTTTTCAGGACTTATAAAAATTTATGATATATTGCATAAATCATTATAAAGAATGAATTTAACTGTTTAATATTCACATCAAATTCAAAGGTTTTTGTCTGTTAATAGGGACATCAATCAAAACACTGAGGAAGCCATAGATTTGATTTGAAAGTGCATTGATAATTAATCAACAAGCCAATTATATCGTTGATTGGAGTGACATAATCTGAGATATTAATTAATGATTTACTCACATTCCATAATTGAATTATAGACTATAAAAACAAAAAGGAAAACAATTTGAAAAAATAGATGAATATAATTTGAGAATTAAATAAAAAAAAAAATTAATATTTTATAATTCGTCTTTAATATTATAATAATATTAAAGACGAATTATAAAATATTAATTTTTTTTTTTACCAGAATTAAATATAAAATATATTAAAGAATATGGCAACTATAATTCCTTGCCGACAGATTTTACTTACGAAAGCTGTGGTGTTTCAACCTTACTGTGTACTCCTTACCATTTGTATAAGAAATATTCTGATTTTTCGTTAATAGTTAACACTCTCTGTATATTTCATAAACTACGGTATATTCTAATGTTCATACATCTTGCGGGAGAACATTTATATAGGCTGTAATAGGCTATTATTCTAAAAACTCACAATATTTAATAATCGGGCATAAATTTAAAAAGTAAGTAAGTAATAAGAAAATTACCCAAAACTCTAATATAAATTTTTCTTAAGGGTGCAATTTCTCATTGAGAAAGTAGCCGTCAAAAACTACATCAATTCAATATAGGCTGTGTCTGATGAGTAACCCGGGCGAACATTTATATAGGCCGTGTCTGATGAGTAACCCCTTTGAATTTTTGTGCAATATATGTGGCTTTATTCAACAACATATTTGAATATATTTATACACGTTTAATCCTTATTATTGCTAATAAAAACGTAGATATCAAATTTAGTGCGCACGACGCGTTTCTAGAATAACCTTCATCGGGTACATGTACGTATACGCTCAATATTGAAATTAACTATATAGATGTAACACGCACACTTGTACCGACTTTAAATAACACTTTTTGATTTGATTTGACACTTCTGTCAAGACGATTAAAAAGTTAAGGAAAGTTGATTACAACTCTTGTCTCTATAGAAACTCTTTATTATAGAAATATGAATTACCTGAAATTGTTATGGATCAATTATTTTCTTATTGAGGATAAAGAGGGAATGATTTAAAAAAAAAAACATAACTTCTCTCTGATTTTGACCCAAAAAAATAACTGGCTCCAGCAAAAGAAAAAAAACTGCTATGCAAAAAAAAGTTGTCTAATATATATGGTGTTAGTAAAACAAAAAAGTTGTCTAATATATATGGTGTTAGTAAAACAAAAAAGTTGTCTAATATATATGGTGTTAGTAAAACAAAAAAGTTGTCTAATATATATGGTGTTAGTAAAACAAAAAAGTTGTCTAATATATATGGTGTTAGTAAAACAAAAAAGTTGTCTAATATATATGGTGTTAGTAAAACAAAAAAGTTGTCTAATATATATGGTGTTAGTAAAACAAAAAAGTTGTCTAATATATATGGTGTTAGTAAAACAAAAAAGTTGTCTAATATATATGGTGTTAGTAAAACAAAAAAGTTGTCTAATATATATGGTGTTAGTAAAACAAAAAAGTTGTCTAATATATATGGTGTTAGTAAAACAAAAAAGTTGTCTAATATATATGGTGTTAGTAAAACAAAAAAGTTGTCTAATATATATGGTGTTAGTAAAACATAAAAGTTGTCTAATATATATGGTGTTAGTAAAACAAAAAAGTTGTCTAATATATATGGTGTTAGTAAAACAAAAAAGTTGTCTAATATATATGGTGTTAGTAAAACAAAAAAGTTGTCTAATATATATGGTGTTAGTAAAACAAAAAAGTTGTCTAATATATATGGTGTTAGTAAAACAAAAAAGTTGTCTAATATATATGGTGTTAGTAAAACAAAAAAGTTGTCTAATATATATGGTGTTAGTAAAACATAAAAGTTGTCTAATATATATGGTGTTAGTAAAACATAAAAGTTGTCTAATATATATGGTGTTAGTAAAACAAAAAAGTTGTCTAATATATATGGTGTTAGTAAAACAAAAAAGTTGTCTAATATATATGGTGTTAGTAAAACAAAAAAGTTGTCTAATATATATGGTGTTAGTAAAACATAAAAGTTGTCTAATATATATGGTGTTAGTAAAACAAAAAAGTTGTCTAATATATATGGTGTTAGTAAAACAAAAAAGTTGTCTAATATATATGGTGTTAGTAAAACAAAAAAGTTGTCTAATATATATGGTGTTAGTAAAACAAAAAAGTTGTCTAATATATATGGTGTTAGTAAAACATAAAAGTTGTCTAATATATATGGTGTTAGTAAAACATAAAAGTTGTCTAATATATATGGTGTTAGTAAAACAAAAAAGTTGTCTAATATATATGGTGTTAGTAAAACAAAAAAGTTGTCTAATATATATGGTGTTAGTAAAACAAAAAAGTTGTCTAATATATATGGTGTTAGTAAAACATAAAAGTTGTCTAATATATATGGTGTTAGTAAAACAAAAAAGTTGTCTAATATATATGGTGTTAGTAAAACAAAAAAGTTGTCTAATATATATGGTGTTAGTAAAACAAAAAAGAAATGTTGTATTCGTCACAGTTTGTAGCGAAAGATAATTTTCAATTTAGCTTTGTCTCGGAACCTAAAGTTAGTTGTAAAAAAAACTGTCTATTGAGACATAAAACGCCAAACCCCCAACACCCATCATCTGGTTGTATATTAAAAAATGCCACCTGATTTGTATGTGTGTTCATGAAGAATAATAGATGTCGACCCTATGTTGAAAATAAGAGTATATAGGGCCGGCATATGCAAGTTATTGCTATCATAAGATTGTATGGTTATATGGACAAGAACACGATAAATAAAGTATAAAGAGATGAAATAATAAAGAAATTTTATTGAAGATAAATATGTAAACAGAAATATAAAAAAGATGGGAGGGTTTGGTTTTTTTGGGGGGTGGAGGATTCTGTGCCTCGAACCCCCAGCTGTGATTTTACAGTGAACTTGATAGCAAAACGAAAGACAACTATATGAACATCTCAATCGAGTCAAAGTATTAATTTTACATTTACATTAATTCTAACGATTAAAAATAATAAAAATAAAATTGATACTCATAAACATTTTTTTAATCCGTGAAAAAGAAAATATATCTTTATTTTATTTCTTTATTTTATTTATCACAATATTCATAGATTATTGATATTAAGAAAAAAAAATCAATATTGTATATTTTTCTGAAAAAAATAGCAGTTGAAAAAAATGATACTCATAAACATTTTTTTAATCCGTGAAAAAGAAAATATATCTTTATTTTATTTCTTTATTTTATTTATCACAACATTCATAGATTATTGATATTAAGAAAAAAAAATCAATATTGTATATATTTCTGAAAAAAATTGCAGTTGAAAAAAAATGTTTATTTAATACAATTTTATTTGGTTGACCAATCAAAAATGGTGAGTTATAATTGTTTGATTGAACTCTAATCAGATTTGATTCCACTAATGATTGTCAACCAATGAAAGTTGATTACTCAATCTGAGAAATCACGTTTACGATAATTGTCCAATGGAATACGAGAGCGAACCCCAAGCTGACATGAATGTCTCACATATATATACTGCCATTTCTTAAGTCCAATATGACATCTTTCACTCAGATTTTTCTGTATTTTGAAAGAAAGTGCTAAAACCAGTGAAATGAATAACTCAACTTCTGAAGCTGTTGTTGTCTACGATGACCTCCAATGTCTGACCCTGACACCAACAACTACATTGTCAGATGTCGTAGCTGCCACCATACATGACATCAGCGTCGATGACGTCACCGATACCACACGACTAGACCAGTACCTCGGTTCTAATGAATCAGTCTCCTTCAGCAATACCTCGATACCAGTGGTAGATGATTCAGCTAGACACAACCATGTCGGAGAGTCATGCCAATATCAGACATCTTCAATGTCAGCTATTACCACTATCGACAACTTGGGATCAACAACCATCACCAACCAATACAACCAATCATGCCTCTACGAGACACCAACTTCAGTTATGGTCACACCAACAACAAAACGCCAAGCAGACTCACTGCAGAGTACGCCATACTTCAGTCCAATGTGTGACAACAGATTCAACGACTCCTTGACGGGTCTTCTGGGGTCACCACCAGCAGACAGTCCATTGGCAAGTAACCCGTTTTTCAGCGACTTGCAATCTATACTAGCCAATGATTGCAAATCCAGCATCAAAACTATGCCAGATTCCTTGATGAATTCCATGACCACTCAACCTCAACCAGATGTCTTCTATAGAGAACAACTTCTACAGCGTCGTTTCACCAAGCTGGAGACCAGATTTCCACAAGACATCAAACAATTGTCGAACTTTTACCGTTACCAAGCAGCCATAGTCGAAACTGACAGATTCCGTAGTGTACATCAGCAGTCGTCATACTCGACAGATTACCAACGTTCACTCAACCGTTACTTCGATACTCAACTCCACCAGATTATGGAACGCGTCGAGAAGAGTCTGTCACTGCTAGAAGAGTCTACTACCGTTGTCACCATGCAACACATCAAACCACGACCACACCTGTCAAAAAGAGCCATCCGATTTATGGAAGATTGGTACGAGACACATCTCGAGCATCCATACCCTACAGGCAGCGTCATCGACGATCTTGCAAATCAAGGCAACGTTGCCATCGAACAGGTAAAGAAATGGTTCGCCAACAAGAGAAACCGTAGCAACAACACCAGAACTCTGACAGAGATCGCTCGCCAGAAACGTAGACGTGCCATGCAGAACTTGTTCTGAACATGAACTTTATAGACTATATAATATGTGTGAACATGAACTTTATAGACTATATAATATGTGTGAATGTGTGAACATGAACTTTATAGACTAGATAATATGTGAATCTGTGAACATGAGCTTTGTAGACTAGATAATATGTGAATCTGTGAACATGAACTTTATAGACTAGATAATATGTGAATCTGTGAACATTTAGTGCTATATTTGTTAATGTTATTTGTTAATGATTTTGTATATACCATGCTAATGTAGAAAATAAATATAAAATCTGAAAATTGTTTTTACTTCATTGGTGTCTGCTATTGGTCCAATCTATTTAGAATTTAGAATGGTTGTGGTTATGGTGTTTAACGCCCCTTCCTAAACAATATTTAAGTTATATCGTGGAGGTCAGTTTTCTTGGTGGAGGAAACCGGAGTACCCGGAGAAAACCACCGACCTGTCGCAAGTCATTGACAAACTTTATCACCTCACCATTAACTGGATTCGAACTCAGTGGTGAAAGTCACTGTTTGTAGTATTTTTTTTTTTTTTTTTTTTTTTTTTTTTTTTTTGCTTTGAACAAAAAAAGAACAAAATATAACAAAGATATAATTTTAACTAGATTGTTATTGATAAATAGTACTATTTTACATTGAGAAATGATATCGAACAATTTCCTTCAAATTGAAGGTACATTTAATTTGCCAAGTAGTTACGATTGCACAATACATCTTTGAAAACTGTTGTTTATCGGACGTTAAAATGGCTCGAAACAACTGGTACATTGTATTTGCATCAGACTTTCTATAAACGGGCAACAGTAATATTCGTGGAATCTTTAATTTCATGCTACCTTACCTGATTTCCCAGATATCTCAAGAAAAATCAATCAGAAAATTATAATTCCCCAAAATAAAATACATTGCACTTTCTTATTCCTGTCATATTTATACACTTTTTATTGCTGTAAATGAAAATTTTCTCCGGACATTCAAGAGCATTTTTCGTAAAGCAAGTTTCCTGTTCAAGAGCATTTTTCGGGATACGAGTCTAACACACAGGCACTTGACCGATGGACCTTAATTTCCCCGTGTTTGCCACGGGGGTACGTATTTTCAGGGCTAGTAACGATGTAGGGCCTCTATTTCTGGGTCCACACGAATACTAGAAATAAACACAAGGTAAGCAACAAAATGGCGGGGTACTGCTAAATTTCTTATTATTGTCGATTTCCCTGATTTCTGAAAAATAAACGGATGGAATGCACTAACCTTGTGGACCCACATCAGCTGTTATGCCCCTGGTTTACTGTCGTATTCGTACTATTTTGCATATATACCCCCGACAATCAGTTCCCAAGACCGATTGTCAAACAAGGCGGAGGTCTTTTTTGGATTCTCTCGGACTCCAACATTACTTTTGATGGCCAGTCCAGTTTTTCCCGGGGTTTGTCAAATATGGTTCCATTGTGGCAAAGGATTGATATTTGTTCACCTGTTGTTTTTATACCTACCATGTGATTAAAAAAGACATTTTATTCTGTTTTTTCTGTTTTTTTCTAAGTTTGAAATTGTCCGCCAAATAAATGCATTCGGTAAGCCAGATTTGTTCTTCTAAAGACACGTTGGAGTCCGAGAGAATCCAAAATAGACCTCCGCCTTGTTGACAATCGGTCTTGGGAACTGATTGTCGGGGGTATATATGCAAAATAGTACGAATACGACAGTAAACCAGGGGCACAACAGCTGATGGGGGTCCACAAGGTTAGTGCATTCCATCCGTTTATTTTTCAGAAATCAGGGAAATCGACAATAATAAGAAATTTAGCAGTACCCCGCCATTTTGTTGCTTACCTTGTGTTTATTTCTAGTATTCGTGTGGACCCAAGACCCAGAAATAGAGGCACTACATCGTTACTAGCCCTGAAAATACGTACCCCCGTGGCAAACACGGGGAAATTAAAGTCCATCGGTCAAGTGCCTGTGGTCTAACATATGTATGACACACTCTCCCTTCCCGATTTTTTCGATTAAACAGACACGGGTCACACCATTTATGACTCGGATGGCTAACCATTTAAAAAAAGGAGAGTTTAGAAGTGACACAACCATGTGCATCATAATATAGACATTATGTCACACACTGTACATGCGAATGGCTTATCATATTAGGAGAGGTTGGAAGCAACATTCCCCTCTCTCCTTGCCTCCTTATGAGTTTATACTTGGCAAAAGATATTGTAGCGAAATTTGAATAGAATTGTGTGAACGCGGAGCTCGAAGAAGACATCTATTAATTTAAATCGATTGAAGAAAGAAAGTTTAACTCCCAAGAACGATTGTGAACACATTTTTTGCGGCAGGGTAGAAGTTTGGACAGTATGATAGTGCAGGCTGACTTCTACGTAGAAACATAAACAAACATATAGAAATGTGTGTTGAAGAAGTCTATTATTAAATCTAATATGTCCAGTTAGTATACACCAACAACATCATACAGGGGCCCGGGTGGCTCAATGAGTTAGGTCGTTGGATCTAACAACTCGTACAAGCCTATCACCAATACGGCGTGGGTTCGCGCCCAGCTTTGTAAATTACAAAAAGGGTGCACTCGACTCGCAGTCGCAAGTGATAAAGTTTACCAGTAGCTTGTCCAGGGTCGGTGGTTCTCTCCGGGTACTCCGGCTTCCTCCACCACTAAAACTGGTCGCCATGATATAGCTGAGATATTGCTGAAAGTGGCGTTAATTACAAAATTCAAATTCAAATCCAACAACATCATGTAGTATCATATATAAGTTGGATTTATAACTACCTATGCGATCAGTGCCTATCACCATTAACGTTGTGAGTTCGAACCTTGTTCAGGCGAGGTGTACTCGATACAACATTATTATACAATTTCCACATGTAAGAGATATTTATTTCATATTAATATCTTAGATCTGGGCATGTATTTGTTGTTCTTTTATATACATATTTAAGTCCGACAATATGATAGCTGCGGCAAAAACAATTCTCCGGTAAAATTCCTATTTACAATTAAAATAATGTAATTAAAACTTATTACAGTTCACCCGAATTTCATAGTTTATTTAAAAGATAATGTCATATATATGAAAATATTTCCCGCGGCTTTTAAATTTTCTTTAGAATTTACAATGTTAAATGGTGTAGATTTGTTTCGTATTGACATCTCTTTATTTAAAATTTTATGCTAGTTTTGTTCCTTCTACTTCTTCTAAACACTGACACCTTTAACAAGTTGAAGATTATGTCATACGTTGCACACGGCAATTGATTTTTTTTTAAACTCTTTATAAGTTTCAGTCAAGTTGTTCAAAAATTTTAATTCTTTCTTGTTTTTAAAAGACAGTAAAATATCTCGAATTGCTGTTGTTAAAGATATGTCACGCTGTCTGTTCACATTTATTTCCTTATATATTCCATTGTATACTCAGATCAGACTATATAATTGTTTATTGTCAACTGTCTCAACTTTTTCAGATGAATTATTAATAGCCTTGTTCAGCATTGCTTTAGCCAGATTATCTGTAGACACAGCACTATTGTGTAGTATAAATTGAGGTAAAGGCTTAAAACAACATCGTAAAACGTTTTCAAATGGTCGACTTTCCACTCTATCACATAATAACATCCTGAAATAAGAAATAAAGAAATAATTACTTACAAATAATGTATGTGAATTTCCATTATTAAATATTATGTATGATATAGACCATCATCGGTAACACAGAGCTGATCATGCACCAATAACTCTAAACCCGAGAATGGAAAGTAATCGAAATGTGATCAGATGTGGGTTCTGTGGATCTAGTAATCGAAGCGTATTCAACTGTGACCGACGATGAACAGTCAGTACTGAAATTTACGAAATAAAATTATTCATGCAACTTGTCTTCAGGGGCGGCCAATAGAACATATTTTTGTCCAACTTGTTAACAAACGGCTTCATTTTATCAGCAATGGCTACTTAAAATGGGTGCAATATATTTTTTAATACTAGTATATGTTTATTGTGCCCTCAGTATATGGTGTTCTTACATATATACTATAAGTATCAGTTATGATATTTTTGTCCTAAGAGTATTGGTCTTTAACCAACTTAGCTTGTAGCCAATTAATCATGAGCATTGACTGATCCTCCTATTGTACTGTCCATGTTCAGACTGTCTACTGTGGTGTTGTCAGTCATTTTTTGTGGTCAATAGCGTGTGGTCTTTTTAAATGTAAGCGAATATTATACAGTTATTGACTGGGTACGAGGACAACAGCTGTTGTTCGAGGAACCATCATATTTAATGCTTTCTAATTTAATTTCTTTTCCTGTTTTTAGTTTTACTGGCTTATCGCGACCAGCTTATAGATCATTTTTTGAATTTGTATCCTGCATTTCTGCCATTCCAATAGCAGTCTTTTTTGCTATAGTATATAATTCATTAATAAGTCTTTTTTAGTAAACGTTACACAGACGACAGGGAATCACGTGACATACGCGTGCAGCTATTTTAAGTAACCAATAAAAGTAGGGCAAGCGGTCAACAGATCGGACCCAGTCCAACAGACCGAAAACTGTTGACGGTCAACAGATCGCTGATTCAAGGATTTTGAGATTAAAAAAAAAACAGTAAAAATGTTGATTTTCATTCCTAATACATTTACATGTATATAGAGCTGTATTTTTATCTCTTCCTTAAAACATTATTTCTGTTGGACATCCAATTACCAAAGAGGGGGTTGGGATCCCATTGTGACCTGGTATAGCCCGGTCACAATTCTGTGTCAGTACCAATCAAGAACCTGGATTTCCATAAGCATATACATAGCGAGGTTTTTTTTTTTGTGTTCAATGATTTGAGGTGAGAGATATTTGTTCGTTTTGTTGATATTACTGGAATTGTTGACCGTCACGGTTTCAATAAACGTTAGATAAAACCGAAGAGCAATCAAGTATGAACAATGCACAGACACGAGCAACATTGGGAACAAAACAGAGGTCAAAAAAGTCAAAGCAAAATGAACAACATAGAAAACTAGAAATATGAGCAACACGGACCCCACCAAATACAGGGAGTGAACACAGTAGCTCGGGAAGGGTTCCTTCTTCTGAAAGGAAACCCGATACTTTCGTTTCATAATACAAATGTATACATTTTACATTTGTGTATAATGTCAGGGATCAAAATTTATTATGCCTACCCTGGTTTAAATATTGATAATCTATCAAACTGCATTGCTTCTAATTCTTCTTCTACCTCGCCCTACAAAAACAACAGTATATAAATGTATATACAGCTGTATATAGTATTGTATTCTAGAAACTGTACATACAGCCTTGATCACACTCAACGGAATAAAGGAACATAAGGTTGTCGACATAAACACTCACCACTATTAGATGTTTCCTGGAGGTCTGTTCAACAAAGGATATGGTCATATACCACAATAAAGATGAAGTTTACATAGGCCTACATAATGTATGGATTTAAATCTCAAGTCAAAGGCAAATAATACATATTTCTGATATATGTGTGAACTTGAATAAGACCAATAGCACATGTGATTCCACTAACCATACCAACCCTATTGTTTTAGGGTTAGGGTCATCGTGTTTAACGCCACTTTCAACAATATTTTCAGCTATATCATGGCGGTCAGTTTTATTGGTGGAAGAAACCGGAGAAAACCAGAGATCTGGCGCAAGTCACTGACAAAACTTTATCACATACTAAGTAATGTTGTACCGAGTACACCCGCCTGGATGTGATTCAAACTCACAACTTTAGTGGTGATATGCACTGATTGCATAGGTAGTTGTAAATCCAACTACCATACGATCACGACAACGGCGGCCACTTCCTAACTTTTTTAGCATACCCTAATGTGTGTGTTGCCATTTATTGAACAAACACCGTTAAAGTCAAATTATTTTCCTGTATAACCTTTGTAAAAATTATCAAATCTTATCTATTTTTTTCTAAGAATGTTAGCCGAAACATTGTTTTCTGCAGCCTAAATACAAGAACAAGTTTAAATTGCAATAACAAATTAATATGCAAAAAGGACAACTTAATTTTACCATTCATAATCACTATTATTATACTATTTTACTCTATTAAGTAACCCACCTTTACTCTAGGGTATAAAAAGAAGCTGTTTTTATTTGATCCATAAGATGATACAAGAAGGAAGTGTTTACATCCCACAGTTTTAGCTACTTCTGCTGAGTTTACTACATAGTCATGATCTACTTTGATGAATCCTTCCTGAAAAACATAATTACTATATAAGTTGCATAAGGTTTAAACCCATAGAACTAGTTTAACACCGCCACTTTTTAATGAAGCGCATATCCCAAGCCAGGAAAGTGAGCATTCATGTATTTGTATGTGAGGGGTATCGATTTTGCCTCTTTCTATGATTTTTCTCTCGGGTTATGGAAATGTTCTGACAGTGTAGTATTTTTTGTTCTTCAATTTATTTGTACACATAATTTGAAAAAAAAGTCTTTGGGAGCAAGCCAGCCAAAGGGCATAAACATGATAGCTAAGATCCAAAGGGCATAAATATGATAGCTAAGATCCAAAGGGCATAAATATGACAGCTAAGATCCAACGGGCATAAATATGATAGCTAAGATCCAACGGGCATAAACATGATAGCTAAGATCCAAAGGGCATAAATATGACAGCTAAGATCCAACGGGCATAAACATGATAGCTAAGATCCAAAGGGCATAAATATGACAGCTAAGATCCAACGGGCATAAACATGATAGCTAAGATCCAAAGGGCATAAATATGATAGCTAAGATCCAAAGGACATAAACATGAGAGCTAAGATCCAAAGGGAATAAACATGATAGCTAAGATCCAAAGGACATAAACATGATAGCTAAGATCCAAAGGACATAAACATGAAAGCTAAGATCCAAAGGGCATAAACATGATAGCTAAGATCCAAAGGGCATAAACATGATAGCTAAGATCCAAAGGGCATAACCATGATAGCTAAGATCCAAAGGGCATAAACATGATAGCTAAGATCCAAAGGGCATAAACATGATAGCTAAGATCCAAAGGGCATAACCATGATAGCTAAGATCCAAAGGGCATAACCATGATAGCTAAGATCCAAAGGGCATAAACATGATAGCTAAGATCCAAAGGGCATAAACATGATAGCTAAGATCTCCAAAGGGCATAAACATGATAGCTAAGATCCAAAGGACATAAACATGATAGGTAAGATCCAAAGGACA
Organism: Bathymodiolus septemdierum; assembly: GCA_963383655.1. NCBI lineage: Eukaryota > Metazoa > Mollusca > Bivalvia > Mytilida > Modiolidae > Bathymodiolus > Bathymodiolus septemdierum. The sequence continues at coordinate 71,446,247 of OY726526.1, read as the reverse complement.
TATACATGATAGCTAAGATCCAAAGGACATAAACATGATAGCTAAGATCCAAAGGGCATAAACATGATAGCTAAGATCCAAAGGACATAACCATGATAGCTAAGATCCAAAGGGCATAAACATGATAGCTAAGATCCAAAGGACATAAACATGAGAGCTAAGATCCAAAGGACATAAACATGAGAGCTAAGATCCAAAGGACATAAACATGATAGCCAAGATCCAAAGGACATAAACATGATAGCTAAGATCCAAAGGGCATAAACATGATAGCTAGGATCCAAAGGGCATAAACATGATAGCTAAGATCCACAGAACATAAACATGATAGCTAAGATCCAAAGGGCATAAACATGATAGCTAAGATCCTAAGGGCATAAACATGATAGCTAAGATCCAAAGAGCATTAACATGATAGCTAAGATCCAAAGGGCATAAACATGATAGCTAAGATCCAAAGGGCATAAACATGATAGCTAAGATCCAAATGGCATAACCATGATAGCTAAGATCCAAAGGGCATAAACATGATAGCTAAGATCCAAAGGGCATAAACATGATAGCTAAGATCCAAAGGGCATAAACATGATAGCTAAGATCCAAAGAGCATAAACATGATAGCTAAGATCCAAAGAGCATAAACATGATAGCTAAGATCCAAAGGACATAAACATGATAGGTAAGATCCAAAGGACATATACATGATAGCTAAGATCCAAAGGACATAACATGATAGCTAAGATCCAAAGGGCATAAACATGATAGCTAAGATCCAAAGGGCATAAACATGATAGCTAAGATCCAAAGGGCATAAACATGATAGCTAAGATCGGCTTAGATTACCTATATGCTTGAAGGAGATTGTCTACAATTTTCATAAATTACATATAAATAAGAATTTCTTAAATGGACGATTCGTAGGTGTGGAACTAGACTGATCTAGATATTGAAGCACTATTATAAGGCGAGGTGACTGTGACCGCCTACACCCTCAAGTAGTACTATGCGAGACCTTTTTTGTAGGGATACGAAGGGACAAAGCCACACATATCTGAAAACTAATTTTACAGAAAATATAACACTTATTTACACCATTAATCATAAATTAGGATATTGTCTAAAAGACAGGTACTTCTGTGATAAAATAAACACAGTCCTTCATCTCCATAAATATTTCGACTGCATTTTCCTAATGTATCTCCATATCAAACACAACTAATGAGATGTGGTAAAGACTCATCCCCTTTAATCGTTTACGATCAAAAGGTAGATCATTTAATTTAGTGCGCACGAACGACGCGCTTGTAGAATAAGCTTCACAAGGTACGCACAAACGACGCGTTTGTAGAATAAGCTTCACAAAGAACGCACAAATTTAAAAGATTACAAACGCTTCCACAATCCTTTATAGCACCAGGTTGATTTAACACTCAAATCTCAAAATAAGCAAACAAACACACACAGTACCAGTCAGATTCAAACAGCTGACGACACACTATAGACACACGTCACAGTATTTTTTATGACTTAATAAAGCCTATCTTTCCTGATTTTCCTTTTGTTGTGCCTAAGCAACAAAATCCTGTATCCACAGTATTGTCAATAGCAAATATCATTTCTTAATAAAGCCTACCTTTCCAGATTTCCCCTTTGTTGTGCCTAAACAACAAAATCCTGTATCCAGATCTTTAAATGTGTCTTTATATTCTGTCAAGTTATCAAAGTCTACAATTCTTTGTTCCTTAAAAAGGCAAAATAAATAAGAATATTTTAGGGTTGGGGTTAGGGTTTTGAAGTTTAACGCCACTTTCCCTAACCGACTTATTATCGACTTTGTTTCAATAGTAACACGACAGGTACAATAAGTGGAGCAGAAACAGCTTACTCTTCCGGGGCACTTGAGCTCACTTTGCTTTTCAGTTGGTTTATGTTGCTGGACCTTTAGTTTTCTGTGTGGAGTTTTGTGATCTTCTTGTCGTTTTTCTATTGGCCATTGTATTGCATATTCTTCTTCGATGTACGATTACCTCTTTGTTTTTGTCATTTGTCATCTATGGCACGATGTAAAATACTCAAACTGATCTCCTCTACACGAATACGTGACAGTATTGTCATGATCACACGTTAGAAAGGGTTAGGATTATGGTGTTACGTCACTTTCAACAACATTTCAGTTATATTGTGGCGGTCAGCTGTATAGGTGGAGGAAACCGAAGTGCCCGGAGAAAACCACAGACCTGTCACAAGTCACTGACAAACTTTATCACATGAAGTTGTATCAGGTAAATCTAACTACCATACGAACACGAAGACCCCCACGTTAGAACGGAAAATAGATTCAGATTGTTAATCCCTGTCTTTATGAAGCATATTTTTTAATTTTAATGACATTGACATTGCTTTCTTGTTCATACTTGTATATCCATTCAACTTACAAATTCTGGGTTTATATCTTTGTCAAGTTTAACTTCTCTTCTTCCTATTAATACGACCTTTTTAAACAATTTTCTTTTACTCATTTCACGAATAAGTGCTTTTCCTGTTTCCCCTGTATATCCCAAAACAAATGCCATTTTGTTTGTTTCACTCTCCTTTTCAGCAGACATACTAAAGTGAAAAAATATGATATAATTAACAGATATCAATTATTGTTTATACATGTTTTTGTGGTGTTCATGAGGAACAAGTCTTTGTACAGCTGGTTGTATACGAAACATGCATTGTATCTCCAACATCCTATTATGTAGTGCAGCACGGCTTTGGATGCGGAACCATAGGCTATAGCTCTCCGCGATTTTTTTTTTTCTTTCTTTTAACGGTAGAGGCTCGCGTGGATTGGTCGTGTGACCAGCTCCATCGGAATATTCGTAATAGATAAAAATTAGTCAGACGAAAATAGCTTTTTACTTCACCTGACTCAAAGGGTCATGTGAGGTATTGTAATCATTTGGCGTCCGTTGTCGTCAGCGTCGTCGTCCGTAAACTTTTACATGTTAATCTTCTTCTCTGAAACCACTGGGCCTATTGGAACAAGACTTAGTTAGAATGTTCATTGGATGGTCCTCTAAAAAGTTTATGTTTTTTTTTTTTGTTGATCGGAAGTACACAAAAAACAAGATGCTCGCGTGTGCCAAGAAGAGTGTTATCTGTTTTTAATCTTCTCTGACACCATTTAGCCAAGTTGAGCCAAATTTGGTAGGAATGTTCATTTGATGGTCCTCTGAAAAGATTAGGATTGTTGTTGTTGATCAGAAGTACACACCAATACATGCGGCCAAAGTGTGTCAAAAAGAGTGATGTCTGTATTTAATCTTTTCTGAAACCATTGGGCAAAGTAAAGCCAAAGATTGGATGGTCCTCTAAAAAGTTAATGATTTTGTTGATCAGAAATTCACGAAAGAAACAGGAGATCCAAAGTTGTCAGAAAGGGTGTTTTTTTAAGTTTTTTAAGGGTGTTTTCTATTTTTTGTATGTAAAGCGTTTATTTTTTTCAATCAATCTTGATGAGGTTTTTTCTCTCTTTATGCTCCTTATAAAAGCCTTTTTTATTTTATATGGCTTATGTATTTTGTTTATGTCTCTTACCGTTTCCAAGATATGGGGGGGGGGGGGGGGGGGGGGGGGTCTAAAGTCGGATTTGTATGTAGTTCTTTTTCCATTGAATTCATTTGAAAAATTCCTGTCTGGAGTATGGCAACATATTTGTTGTAGCTCTTACTGTTTTCAAGATATGAGGGGGCCAAAATGGACCATCGCACAAAATTCCGATTTTGATCATTAAAAAAATGATCAAAATGATCAAAATGTTCATTAGATTCCTTATGAAATTTCCTGCTTGTGATTTTCAAAGATATTTGACCTAACTCCTATGGGTTTTGAGATAAAAGTGGTCACATGGGAGCACAAGGGTCGAAAGCTCAAAATGCTCCGATTTATGTGCAGTTTTTCTCCATTGAATTTCTTTGAAAAACAGCTTTGACCGTTTCAGAGATATGAGAGGACAGGACACTGTGTGAAAGGAACGATATATTATTTCCTCGCTAGCGTTCGGTGGCGGTGGCGTAACAGTCACTTGTGCTTTTCTTTCAAGCTAGACAGGTATATCTTATAAGGTCATATCATCGGCGTTAAACACTACATACAGTGACAACATCTGTAAAGCAGACATTATTGTAGTCCATGTTGCAATACTGTTTACATGTATCACCAAAAAACGGTATCAGCCTTTGTTTATGTTATCTGCAATAATAACATAATGTTTTTTGTCGTTTGTTTATACATGTATTGCTGTTATGAAATCCAGTTATCAAGAAGGGCGGGTTAGGATCCCATTAACCGGTTTAACACCTCCAAAATTGTGTGCTTGTCCCAAGCCAGGTCCCGGATTTCCAACGTCATATGGTGCGGTCTTTTTTGTGTTCAGTTCGTTTAGATGAGAGGTGGTTGTTCGTTTTGTCGATATTGGTAGAATTAATATATTGTTGACCAATACTGTTTAAATTTTCTTTTATTAATACAAAATGTACAGAAATTGGAGAGAAAAAACTTAAAATCGCGCTCAACTTTTGTCCACGTCCATACCTGTAATTTCGGGTTTATTGATCAAATGGTAAATGTCTTTAATAAGTATATATGTACTCAGGTTATAGGGGGTCATTACAACCTTAATTTTAAAAACATACCCGATACCCCTACAAAACAGATAAGCTACAGAGCCATATAGTTTTAACTTGTTTTACATATCTACTGGTACATGTTAATATATTATGTATAATAAATAATAATAAGGAAAAAAATAATGCTTACCTTTACAGCAGATATTATTCTTGATTGATACTAACTAGAATATTTTGATTTAAATATACAAATAATAAAGGTCAAAGATTAAATATAGTCGTCCTAAATAGCCACCGTTCTACTTAAAATTTGAATTCTTTTATTACTATTCAATTGATCGTTTATAGATATAAATAGTTTTACGTGTAGGGTATGTTTACTGTATAATAGTGCAAATAAGGATAGTCTGTTGGAACTTGAAAGTCCATTAAATAATCGGTTATCGTTTCTTCTCAAAATGCTGTTTTATACTGATAGAAACATCTAGAACAACTCACAATCAATAAGTATTACAAATATTAAACATATCATATCCGCAATTTTAATCTATAAAAACTGATTAATGTTGGTCATCGAATCAGTAGTAATCATTTAGGTCAGTGTCCGGTTTAGGTGTAGATATATCCTGAGCTATTCACACTGTAAGGTCCCTCCCAATCCCCAATCTAGCAACTAGAGGAAGATGAAAGAATGGTTTAAACAATTTGATTGTAAAGACTACAGTGCATTATGACACCATAATGTAAGACAGTATGACAGTGTTAAAGTTGTGATACATGTACACCTTGGTCGGATGACACCATAATGTAAGACAGTATGACAGTGTTAAAGTTGTGATACATGTACACCTTGGTCGGATGACATCATAATGTAAGACAGTATGACAGTGTTAAAGTTGTCATACATGTACACCTTGGTCGGATGACACCATAATGTAAGACAGTATGACAGTGTTAAAGTTGTCATACATGTACACCTTGGTCGGATGACACCATAATGTAAGACAGTATGACAGTGTTAAAGTTGTGATACATGTACACCTTGGTCGGATGACACCATAATGTAAGACAGTATGACAGTGTTAAAGTTGTGATACATGTACACCTTGGTCGGATGACACCATAATGTAAGACAGTATGACAGTGTTAAAGTTGTGATACATGTACACCTTGGTCGGATGACACCATAATGTAAAACAGTATGACAGTGTTAAAGTTGTGATACATGTACACCTTGGTCGGATGACACCATAATGTAAGACAGTATGACAGTGTTAAAGTTGTGATACATGTACACCTTGGTCGGATGACACCATAATGTAAGACAGTATGACAGTGTTAAAGTTGTGATACATGTACACCTTGGTCGGATGACATCATAATGTAAGACAGTATGACAGTGTTAAAGTTGTGATACATGTACACCTTGGTCGGATGACACCATAATGTAAGACAGTATGACAGTGTTAAAGTTGTGATACATGTACACCTTGGTCGGATGACATCATAATGTAAGACAGTATGACAGTGTTAAAGTTGTCATACATGTACACCTTGGTCGGATGACACCATAATGTAAGACAGTATGACAGTGTTAAAGTTGTGATACATGTACACCTTGGTCGGATGACACCATAATGTAAGACAGTATGACAGTGTTAAAGTTGTGATACATGTACACCTTGGTCGGATGACATCATAATGTAAGACAGTATGACAGTGTTAAAGTTGTCATACATGTACACCTTGGTCGGATGACACCATAATGTAAGACAGTATGACAGTGTTAAAGTTGTGATACATGTACACCTTGGTCGGATGACACCATAATGTAAGACAGTATGACAGTGTTAAAGTTGTGATACATGTACACCTTGGTCGGATGACATCATAATGTAAGACAGTATGACAGTGTTAAAGTTGTGATACATGTACACCTTGGTCGGATGACACCATAATGTAAGACAGTATGACAGTGTTAAAGTTGTGATACATGTACACCTTGGTCGGATGACACCATAATGTAAGACAGTATGACAGTGTTAAAGTTGTGATACATGTACACCTTGGTCGGATGACACCATAATGTAAGACAGTATGACAGTGTTAAAGTTGTGATACATGTACACCTTGGTCGGATGACACCATAATGTAAAACAGTATGACAGTGTTAAAGTTGTGATACATGTACACCTTGGTCGGATGACACCATAATGTAAGACAGTATGACAGTGTTAAAGTTGTGATACATGTACACCTTGGTCGGATGACACCATAATGTAAGACAGTATGACAGTGTTAAAGTTGTGATACATGTACACCTTGGTCGGATGACATCATAATGTAAGACAGTATGACAGTGTTAAAGTTGTCATACATGTACACCTTGGTCGGATGACACCATAATGTAAGACAGTATGACAGTGTTAAAGTTGTGATACATGTACACCTTGGTCGGATGACACCATAATGTAAGACAGTATGACAGTGTTAAAGTTGTGATACATGTACACCTTGGTCGGATGACACCATAATGTAAAACAGTATGACAGTGTTAAAGTTGTGATACATGTACACCTTGGTCGGATGACACCATAATGTAAGACAGTATGACAGTGTTAAAGTTGTGATACATGTACACCTTGGTCGGATGACACCATAATGTAAGACAGTATGACAGTGTTAAAGTTGTGATACATGTACACCTTGGTCGGATGACACCATAATGTAAGACAGTATGACAGTGTTAAAGTTGTGATACATGTACACCTTGGTCGGATGACACCATAATGTAAGACAGTATGACAGTGTTAAAGTTGTGATACATGTACACCTTGGTCGGATGACACCATAATGTAAGACAGTATGACAGTGTTAAAGTTGTGATACATGTACACCTTGGTCGGATGACACCATAATGTAAGACAGTATGACAGTGTTAAAGTTGTGATACATGTACACCTTGGTCGGATGACATCATAATGTAAGACAGTATGACAGTGTTAAAGTTGTGATACATGTACACCTTGGTCGGATGACATCATAATGTAAGACAGTATGACAGTGTTAAAGTTGTGATACATGTACACCTTGGTCGGATTTTGAGTCCTTAGACTTAAGCCTGTCAAGCCTGTATGTAAATCCGGAACTTATCGAGGGACAGTTGATACATCAAGCAAAAAACAGATTTATTCTATTTCTCAAGATATTCCTCATTGGTCCATATTTAAATCAATGGCTTCCTGAGATCAAAGAATACTGATCCTAAAAAAATGGAAATGTTGGCAATCATAAAGGCTAAAAGCTTGATTTATGCCACATTGTTACAGTTCTGTTTTCTCTAACAGATAGTTCAACCTCATCGGTGGTGTAATGGTTAGTGTGCTCGCCTCGAGTGCGGTAGATCGTAGTTTCGAGCCCCGGTCAAACCAAAGACTATAAAATTGGTATTTGTTGCTTCTCCGCTAAGCACATAGCATTAAGGAGATAGAATAGTTGGCTCGGAATCAGGATAATGTGTCAAAATGGGGCGAAATGTCTATCCGATGACTGTTGTTTCAGTGAGCTGGCACAATAAAAATCCAACATAGCGTGTTTGTCTAGTACAAAGCGGACCTCATCGTCATCTCATTGAAAATTAACTTGTTCTCGCCAAGATATAGCTGGGGGAAATATGCTGAGTTGGCGTTAAACAACAATCACTCACTCACTCGAACAGATTATTTGAACTTTCAAACAGATAATAAAAGAATAAGAGGACTGTATTTCTACAATTATATTAATGCATCAATGTGCCATTTTATTCAACTGTATGTAACTAAAACGTGGGTTAGTAAATCTCATATTATATTTGTATGGGGGTAATAAAATACTGAATATATTAAACATTAACATTGTTGTCGTAAATAGAATTCATATCTATTTTTTTTATGATAAAGAGCTATGTATTTGAATGCAAAATTACATCAAGTCAATGAAGAAATTTATACATCATAATTAACTTAGGCAATGATATGTTTGCTTGCTTGGTGGTGTTTAACGCCACTTTCAACAATATTTCAGTTATATCGAGGCGGTCAGTTTTATTAGTGGAGGAAACCGGAGAACCCGGAAAAAACCTGTCGCAAGTCACTGACGAACGTTATCACATAATGTTGTACACTTCGCCCTGATCGAGATTCGAACTCAAAACATCAGTGGTTATAGGCACTGATTACAGGGGCGGATCCAGGATTTCAAGTTTAGGGGGGGGGGCGCACTTAAAAAAAATTGTGCCGAGCCGAGGGAGGAGCGAAAATTTTTAGGGTATTTCGTGTGAAAAATCACGATTTTACGCCAAAAAATCATATTTTTTCCAATTGCGGAGGGAGGCGCGAAAATTGTTGGGGTATTTCGTGTGAAAAATCACGATTTTACGCCAAAAAATCATAATTTCCCCCCCCCCCCCCTGGATCCGCCCCTGGATTACATAGATAGTTGTAAATCCAACTACCATACGATCACGTCCACTACCACATTGAGGTAGAAATGATTTGAATAAATATAATTCATGTATAATAATTAATTTTGTTTTTCTGGGTCAACACTTAGAACATTACACCACAGATAGCAGTGGCGGACTGGGACTGAAAATATTGGTTGCCAGGAGACAAAGGGGGCCCATCTACATCTACAATGCTATCATTTAATTTTTATAACGAATAAATAAAATTTTAAGAAAAATACATGAGTGGAAACCAAAAGGTGCAATTATAATTTTGCAACAATTTTTTTTTATTAATTATAGTATACACGTACTATACATGTTACTGGCAGTAAACAGAAATAACCAAATGTAAATACAGAATTTCATAATAGACTTTCAGCCTGGGGCCCATATTGTCTAATGTCTAAGGGGGCCCACTTGCCATCGGGCAAGCTGACAACCTGGCCAATTCCCATACAATAAATCGATACTAGTGCTATAAAGTACATATGAATAAACGTATTATTTCTGGTAACATATTAGGACCCGGGTTGCTCAATGAGTTAGGTAGTTGGATTACCTAACAACTCATACAAGCCTATCACCAATACGACGCGGGTTCGCGCCCGACTTTGTTAATTACAAAAAGGGTGCATTCGACTCACAGCTGCAAGTGATAAAGCTTACCAGTTGCTTGCCCATGGTCGGTGGTTCTCTCCGGCTTCTTCCACCATTAAAACTGGTCGCCATGATATAGCTGGAATATTGCTGAAAGTGGCGTTAAACACAATAAATCAAATCAAATCAAAGCTGGTAACATATTAGAATGTTTACTTGTACATAGCGGAAATAACAAAGTATGATAAGCAATCCAATCAGTGCCTGATTTACCTATAGGTTCGACAGGTAAATGCCTATGGCCTCAAAATTTAGGGGGCCTCCGGCTAAGGTGTAAATTATATTTTCAACACTGTTATTGGACTTTCACACTTATGCTGTCATAACGTACTGTACTTTCTAAACAACCCTTCAGTAATTATCCTTTCACAGTTGCATTTCATTTCAGAATATTGCAGAATTTTAAACACCCCTCATCATCTTCACCTTTATTGAAATTGATTAAGCACACTTCCATCTTCCTCCAGTCATGAAGGTGGGGGGTTTGAAAGAGCCTCACAAGTGAAATAGCCTAAGGCCTCTCTTTATCTAAATCCGACACTGAACCCAATACTACAAGATAAATGTTGGGGGAATGAAAATAGTTATTTATACATGTTGTACTCAAATATTTTTAATTACCGGTACTTGCTGTAAACACTGGAGTTGTTCTTATTTTTATATGGAGAAAAACTACAATATCAATGCAGCACATGTATTTCTTTGACATGAAATTATGATATGACTGATATATCTTCAGTTTTGAAATTGAATATCAAACTTTTCTCTTTTGACCATCCTGTTCTACCAGCAGATTGTCCATATATTTATAAAAGAAAGTCTCAAAGAGTCAGTAATGGTTGTTACATTGTAGTCTTTACGCAGGAGGTTTTTCACTAACGATTTTATAAGTAAGTTAAATGTGTCAGATTTGAACTTTTTAGCTGTGTTAATAACATCTCCACAGAGAGTGGATGGGAAATACCATTTTTGGTCACATCGCTACATGTATAATTATATTGATATACAAGATATAGTAGCAATACAATTTAGTGAAAATTCTCAATAATCACAACTGAGATAACGGTAGGCTACGGCCTGAGCCAAACCTAAACAAGATTAGGCAGTATCCTCGTCTGACAATAAGTCGGTCAGTCATTGGATAATGTTTGATTATTTTTTTCATGTTTGAAAAGTAAACATTTTTTTCTTTTTAATTATGTTCCTCATCTATTCTTGCTCACATGTGTAAAGTTCCATGGAAAAAAGATCGACAATAATTACACACTGACCCATATTTGTTTATTACCCTTTTTCCAAATGGCGTCCTATTACGTCACATAAAGTCGGTCAAAGGTCAATAAAGCACATGATTTTGTCATAGGTCAACCAAACTTAAAAAGTAAACCAAATTAAGAAAGTACAGTATTTGAGCTTTTTCAGTGTAATTGTTTTTCCTGAAAAATTTCAAAAGATGTTTTTTTTAAATTGTTTGAAATTGAAGTATTAAAAATTAATTATTTGATGCAAATATTAAACTTGCTTACCCACATAAAAAGTATTTAATCCAGGGAATTTGGTGTTTTTGCTTTTGTCAATACAATCTATTAGACTGACTACATCCTGCCATATTTTTGTAAAACAATTAATGACTGATTTCAATTTATTTTAATCACATTTATTATCACAGAGTGGTAACAATACAGTTTTGTTGATGCTATTTGTAATAATAACAGGGTTTTTTTTACCCAGATAATCTCATTTTTCTGTCTGATTTAATTCAATTCTCTGTTCAATTTATGCTATAAATTTTGATTATTGCTGTTAAATTAATTCTTTTTCTATCTTCTCTGTGAATTTCATTTCATTACCCCAAGAAGTAAGGGGTATATTTGTTATTAAAGCAGCAGTGGAAATGCAAAATAATCTGCCATTTTGTGACTAATGGAGAGCACTTGCATGTATTTTCCCGGTAAAATCAGCCAGTTTCTAGAAAATGGTGGAATCTGAATGATCAATCATCATATTTTCAAAGTATTTTAAAATACAATGTGCTTGGCCTACATTCCAGAAACGGTCATGAACTGTGATGACAATTACGTCAACAAACCGGAAAAATACAAATGCTTGGGGAATACCATCGATGGAAACATATTTAACAAGCATAACGATCAGGAAAAAAAGACATTAGTTAAAAGGATATTTTTTACTTGCATAGAATTTATTCAATTCAAACTTCTGTTTTAATCTCATCTTGTAATTTTGACGTTGAAAAGAATTCCCTCTGTGTTTATGTACGCTATGAATATACAGAATGACGTCATTGGTCTCGTGCTGCGCGAGAATTGTAAATCAAAACAAGTGACCGACTTTATTGCATGACCGAGCAGATGTCACGGTATGATGTTTTGCTCAATATGTTGGGCACAATAATAGGCATAATAAACATTTTGATCTTGGTTTTAATTTACGCCTCTTAAGTGACGTCTACATATAAGATTCTCATTAGTGTGATTGGTCAAACTGACCTTTTCAAAGTATATAATATAGTAGTTACGATAAACCGGATATTTTGGGTGTTACACCGGAGACGTTTTGTCTATTACTATATTACCATCGTTTCCGGTTGATATTGCCGAGTGACTTTCATGAAAAATCATTGACTATTCATTACATTGCATATGCACATTCGTATCAACACCAAATATGGGAACAGTCCATGCTAAAGTATGTTCCCGTTTTTCGATAATTATAAATGAAGTGTTGTCAAGTATGAACGATTTGCTTGATGCGGTGCAATAAAAAAAAAAAAAACTATCACGAACGAAGTACAAAAGTTAAAACATGCCGGTTAAGGCACCGACCTATAGGCTATAATTCGACGTCCCGATAGTCCGTCGGTAGGTTAGTTCGTTAATCCGACAAACCTTTGACAATTATCGTATTTTAGAGCCTCTGGTTGTGAATGTTTTATTCAATGTAGACATTGAACCATAATGAATGTACATTTTGTATCGTGATAGATACTAGTAGAGATGAATCCGGGTCGGTTCGCCCCGGAAAGTGAGTCGATTCGCCCCACTTAATTGCTATTATATTATAATAGATGAAGTCTTTTTCGACAATTTTTTAGTAATTATTTATTTATTAGTATGCAAAAAAAATAATAATTCATTCATTTTGGTCTGCCTGAATGACAACAACATCCTTGTACACTACCAGCATGGCTTCAGATCAGGCCACTCATGTGAAACTCAACTACTGACTACCATAGAAGACATATCAAGAACACTAGACATGAGAAAACAAGTAGATATGATGATACTAGATTTTTCTAAGGCATTTGACACCGTACCACATAGAAGACTCCTTATGAAATTAGACCACTATGGGATAAGAGATCATACCCATGAATGGATTAGACAGTGGTTAACAACCAGGAAGCAGAGAGTAGTTCTCGATGGTGAAGCCTCCTCAGAAGTCCACGTCGACTCGGGCGTACCCCAAGGCACTGTCTTGGGTCCCCTGATGTTTTTACTGTATGTAAATGATATAGGCGAAGGAGTAAACTCAGAGGTTAAGCTTTTCGCAGACGACTGCTTACTTTATCGAACCATTGAAATTGAAAGCGACACCAAGCAGCTACAGGAAGATCTTAGCAAAATGACAAAGTGGTCTAAGAAATGGCTAATGAGATTCAATGCCAAAAAATGCCATGTCATGAGACTCAAACGATCGAGACAAAACATCGTCTCTATTAACAATTATAACATTGATGGGAGCACACTGGAGGAGGTAGAACACCATCCATACCTCAGAGTGGAATTAGGGAATGACCTCAACTGGAACCACCACATTGACCAGACTACCACCAAAGCAAATGGCATTTTGGCATTCCTTAGGAGGAACCTCAATAAATGCAGCAAAGAAGTCAAGGAGAAAGCGTACACAACACTCGTACGCCCAAACCTTGAATACGGATCATCTGTATGGGACCCTTTCCGCCAATATCAAATTGATGCAGTTGAAATGGTCCAACGTAGAGCTGCCCGCTTTGTAACTGGTCAGTACAATCGCTACCAAAGTGTCACATCGATGCTCCAGGAGCTGACATGGACATCTCTACAACAGAGACGACAAGAACAGCGATTGGTAAACCTCTACAAATGCGTAAACAACATCAACGCTCTGCAGATACCGCCATATGTCGTAAGACCAACAAGAACGACAAGAGGACAAAACAGTAACAGCTTTATTCCAATTAGCTGTAATAATGACAGCTACAAATACAGCTACTTTCCAATGACATTACTGGAATGGAACAACCTACCAGAGAGGGTCGTCAGCCAGAAAACTGTGGAGACATTCAAGACCTCACTCCACAGTTTTATTGAAGAGTAGGGTAAAGTGGTGCTGTAAATAGTTTTAAACTGTATATACGGACAACTTTTAGCGACCTTGTGTGGAAGCCACGCCACAATAGTTTCCTGTGAGTTGATGCTGTTTGACGGCCCTTCACAGTATTCCAGTAAATGTACATGTACTTTTGTCAAAGATCTCAAGCGACTTTTCTTGCAAAATTTGCAAAAAAAACACAAAAGAACAGTAAAAAGGCTTTTTTTTTTTGTACCAACGCAAAAGTGCATGAAATGACTAAGATGCTGTACAAGTGCGCAAATAACCTCCTTTTTAATTAATTATGCATCAGATGCTAAAATAGTATAAATTTAATCAGATGTCAAACAAAGAGTGAAGCAATACATAATATTAAACACGTCAAGAAAGCATGTTAATTATGAAGAAGACAAAAATAAAGTACCCATGAACAAGCCTTACAACATCCAAAATACGAATATTTGCAATGGTATTTTTCATATTTCATTTTATAAAGCACTATTGATAAATGAGGGCGAAACGACTCGGGGGGGGGGGGGGGGGGGGGAGGGAGGGCAAACAGGATTCGGGGCGAAACGACCCGGTACCGTAGAGATAAAAATGTAGTGGGGTCAGGCTGTGTGTGCAGATACATTGTATATATAAATAAAATGCAATGATTGTTGCTGAATTCTGTATTCTAAATTTGTGGAATGCAAATATGAAACGACATCTTTTGAAATCTTAAAAAAGAATTTTGTGCTCAGTCCTACAAAATGTACATCATTCATCAAACTTTTGGCAGCATTCAGCACTTTATTTATTAAACTGAACCATCTTTATCATGACACTGGATCTAGGCTGCAGACTCCATTGTGTTCCATAATGGAAACAAATGGTTTGGGACTCCAAACTATGCATAACTAGACACCTTTTTAAAACTTTTACTCTTCACATTATTTTATCATATTTTTTCATCTTCAGTTCTTTTTCCTGCATTTATTTCTCTGATCTTTCCTTGCTGATTGAACTAACAAGATTGTTCATAAGAACTTTGCTCATCATTTGGAGAACAATTTTCATGTTGAAGACCCCCTGGGGAGTAATTTACTACATGGATCCATCACCCATCAATATGTCATCTTACCGGAAAATGCTCAATGATCCCCAGGAAGTTCCTTAATATTAAAATTGTTGCAATGATTACAGAAATCCATGTAAGGACAGTCGGAACATTCTTTTAATAGTTCAATGGATCGCAGCATCATATGAAAATAGAAAGATGTGCATTTTCACAATCGAAAATTATCACATTTTCTTCGTCAAAACTTTGTGAAGAGTAATTTTTGTCTGACTAACTGACCGTCGGATTATCAGAGCGTCACAGATTATAGCAACACCTCCCCGGTTATGGACCTCGGATGATAATGGTTTTTAAATACCTATTTATATAAATACAGTGATTACTCTGTCTTCAAATAGTCTGTCACCATATTAATCGCCAACTATCATATTTTGTCACCAATCGTTGGATAGTTAAATTTATATATTAGATATCCCTGTAGATGTCAGTCCTATTACCTTTGAAGTTGTGACTTCTATTCCCGACAGTGTCTGTTGTGAGTTTGAATCCCGCTAAGGCGAGGTGTACTCGATACAACATTATGTGATAAAGTTTGTCAGTGACTTGCGATAGGTCTGTGGTTTTCTCCGGTTTCCTCCACCAATAAAACTGACTGCCACAATATAGCTGAAATATTGTTGAAAGTGCTATTAAGCACCATTACCCAACCCAACCGACAGTGGCAATGTGTATTTTGATACAACAATGTATGATATAGTTTTCTGAGGGCTGGTTGTGGTTGAATTCGATACTCCAGGATCCTCCACCAATAAAACTGAATGCTAGGATATAACTGAACATCACTGCCACCCTGTTGGCTATTATTTGTAAGATTGCTCACCATATTTTTTTATTTTAACAACAATGCCATTTGGCCACTAGTATATATAAATATATATCTAATTGTGTTCTTTCAGGTTCCAGACAAAGGTATGGGGTCACATCATGAACATTTAGAGGAACAAGTAGAGGAAAGAGACACTGGCATTAATATAAACGATTTACCAGTTAGTATGTCTAGATAAACTCAAAGTACTAAAATACAGAAACATCATCGGTGGTGTAATGGCTAGCATTTTAACCTCACTACTTGAGCTAATCTTTAATGGCTCCCTATGAAAATTATGTCTGACAGATTCATCCTCAAACCAAAATGGCTGCACTTAGAACGTGGGTTCGAGCCCGGGTCAGGTCAAAACAAAGACTATAAAATTGGTATTTGTCGCTTCTCTGCTAAGCACACAGCATTAAGGGGAAAGAGCAAGACTGGTTGGCTCGGAATCAGAATAATGTGTCGGAGTGGAGCGACATGTCTACCTGCGGACTGTTGTTTCAGTGAGCGAGCATTATTAAAATCCAACTCAGCGTGTTGGTCTAGTACAAAACTGACCTCATCATCAATTCATTGAAAATTAACGTTTTCTCGCCATAATATAGCTGAAAAATTGCTGTATTGGCATTAAACAACAATCACTCACTCATGAAAAGTTGTGTTTTTTAATGGGTACCTGTTAACAAACCACAAATATAAAAAAAGTTAAGTTTGAAATGTTTGAAATGTTTGAAAAGTACAAATAAAATATATATCACATGATCAAGCTATGGATGGTGAATCTGACCAATAAAAACGTAGATATCAATGTATTTCTTATAGCAGTTTATAGTGAATATTGATTTCACTGATTTATATGAACTATTTACATGTGTGTAGTGTTCAGACATTCCGCTACTTTTCCTTGTAGGGTAAGTAGGACAAGTTCCAACCAAAAAGTCGTCTGTTCTACTAGTGCATTATTGCTATTTTTAAAAAAAAATTATGAGTCCCAAATGCAAGTGATGAGTTCAGGACTCACTTAGACGAGTTGCAAGTATCACAACAAGTATGTTGGTGTGAACCTGAATAATTTACATATACCTTGTACATGTAGAAAGCATTTGGAAAATGGAAATGTGAATAGTTTAGAAGAAAAGTATGAAGAAAACAAAGGGGTACCCAGTAATCAGAAGCTGTAAATTGAAGGACAGACAAAGGAAAAAGGACAAAAGAAAAAACAACAATCCACAGGTCAATGATACCTATGACACAGTGATGCACAATTTTTGTGAATTCATTTATTTATTATTTTTCAGGCAAAGGTACAGCGTGTGATATTTGATGGAATAGACAAAACTAAAAATGACATTCTTGAAAAGAATGTCAGATCAATATTCTCATCTAAAACATTTGCAGAGGTATTTATTTTTTACTCCTCTTCATAAGATGAATTAAATTTATCGTCCTCTGAAAGAGGGTGTGGTATCTTATATCAAGGTTATTAATGAGTCAATGCATTAATTATTATTTCTTTAGATCGCTCTTGCTTAAAAAGTAAAATGGGTTTAAACAGGAAGTGGAATTTGATACACACAGTCATGTTTTAACAGGAAGTGGAATATATACACACACTGATGACAGTTCTATGTTTAGATTTCTTTACAAATTTGTAATAATCTGTCTTGATGGTCTGCCACATATAAGAGTAATAATACAAACAAATCATACAGTGGTTAAAAGATTGTTCTCTTCTACAGGCTAGAAGAATTCTTACTTTAGGTTGGTTTAGTTTATGGTGCTTAACGCCACTTTCAACAATATTTCAGTTATATCATGGCAGTCAGTTTTATTAGTGGAGAAAACTGGAGTACCCACGACCTGCCGCAAGTCACATGCAAACTTTATCGCATAATATTGCATCGAGTGCACCTCGCCTGAGCGGGATTTGAACTCAATGTGGATGACAAGGGAGACAATGCAATGACAGTATGTAGATATGTAAGCTTATTAGTGCTGAAAGATCATACGTGTCACGTGAACATAAACATTTAGAAAAAAGTTATAAGCATGAACATTGAAAACAGTTTATGAAGTACCCCAATCTGCCGCAAATCACTGACAAACTTGATATACATTACATTGTAATGGAGTACACCTTGCCATGACCGGGATTCGAACTCACAACATTAGTGGTAATAGGCATTGATTGCATAGGTAGTTGTAAATCCAACTACCATATGACCACGACAGTCCCTAATCCTAATATATAGCAGAAATCGACACAGATTGCTGAAAACCAAAAAAATTCCTGAGCCATATTGTGATTTAGAATAATAATAAAAAAAAGAGACTGTTAAAGTTAATAGATAAGGTTTGATTTTTACCTGAACATAGTAATAAAAAAAGACCTAAAGTTAATAGATAAAGTATAATTTTTACCTGAACATTTGATTGATTTTATCTTATTTGTTTTAAAGTTAATATATTTTGAGAGAACCTTGATAGCTTGTGTATGCAGTAACAGCATTCTGGCTTTGTTCCTTTTGTAGTAGGAGCTGTTGTGATCATTTGGGTTTACAACTACCTGTGCAATCACTGCCTATCACCACTAAAGTTGTGAGTTCAAATCCTGCTCATGGCGAGGTGAACTTGATACAGCATTATGTGATAAAGTTTGTCAGTGACTTGCAGCAGGTTACTGGTTTTTTCTGGGTACTCCGGTTTCATCCACCAATAAAACTGAACACCCCAATATAAGTGAAATATTGTTGAAAGTGGCCACAACTGGGTTATTAAAGGGCTCACATTATCCTAACCCTAAACCTTCTGTGTTACCTACTTTATATATTATACCAATATACCATATACCTTCAACAATGTTGTCAATATACATTTCTTAAATTAACATTAGTGGCTAATCAAATCCCTTCTTATTTCTATAAAATGATATTTGGTTTTTAAATTTCAAGATGTTGACAAACAGTCAGTATGCTAGGGCTAGACTTGAGAAGCTTGGAATATTTAAAAAGATAGATATCACAATAGACACAAGTAAAGGTAAGTTATAGTACAACCCTGTATATAAAGGGCACTGAAAGGAACCTGAAAATGTGCCCGTTATACACAGGTTCAAATTATATAATAAAAACAAAGATATCAAATTATATAATAGAAATGTAGATATCAAATTATATAATAAAAATGTAGATATCAAATTATATAATAAAGACATAGATATCAAATTATATAATAAAAACATAGATATCAAATTATATAATAAAAACATAGATATCAAATTATATGATAAAAATGTAGATATCAAATTATATAATAAAAACATAGATATCAAATTATATAATAAAAACATAGATATCAAATTATATAATAAAAATGTAGATATCAAATTATATAATAAAAACGTAGATATCAAATTATATAATAAAAATGTAGGTATCAAATTATATAATAAAAACGTAGATATCAAATTATATAATAAAAACGTAGATATCAAATTATATAATAAAAACATAGATATCAAATTATATAATAAAAATGTAGATATCAAATTATATAATAAAAACATATCAAATTATATAATAAAAACGTAGATATCAAATTATATAATAAAAACAGATATCAAATTATATAATAAAAACGTAGATATCAAATTATATAATAAAAACAGATATCAAATTATATAATAAAAATGTAGATATCAAATTATATAATAAAAATGTAGATATCAAATTATATAATAAAAACGTAAATATCAAATTATATAATAAAAACATAGATATCAAATTATATAATAAAAACATATCAAATTATATAATAAAAATGTAGATATCAAATTATATAATAAAAACGTAGATATCAAATTATATAATAAAAACGTAGATATCAAATTATATAATAAAAATGTAGATATCAAATTATATAATAAAAACGTAGATATCAAATTAGTGTGCACGCCATGTTTCTGTAATAACCATTCATCAGGTACATTCATAATCAAAAGATTGTAAAATCAAATAAATAAAAGTCTTTGGGAGCAAGTAAACCAAAGGCCATAAACTATTCATTAAATAGAGAGAATGAAACTGCCCTTTATAGACAGTGATTTGTTATATACAGGTGCCTTTTATAGTAGGAGTGACTAGTTTATAAGGGTTGAATGTTTAAAGTACATGTATGGTTTTAATGAGAAAAAATGTTATCGTCACTACTGCATACAAATTTCATTATTTTTGTTGAGATGAAAGTTTTCCTCTGATGAGGGGATTTCCTCTTTTTTTGAGTAAAATATTTGAAATAGAAGGTGTCAACCTTGGTTCAAACAGCTAGAAAATAAAGGTTTATTGACATTGTATAAGGGGTTTCCACTTTTTTTTTATCAGTAAAGTTACTACCACTTTCATCTCTTTTTTTTTAATGTCCTTTGTTATGTACGGTAATCGTTAGACTCCTTGCCTTTGTCGGATCAAAGACTATAAAGTGATATTTGCTGGTTCCCCGCAGGTCAAGATATTTTGTCAGACTGGAGCGACATGTCTACCCACTGAATCTGTCTAACCTATAAGGGCATTTGATATACCTTTATAAAACTACAGTCAAACGTGTATTTAAAGGTCACCTTTGGGCCCCAAAAAAGGTGGCCTGATAAGACAGATGGCCTCTTAAAAGCGGTTCAATTCAAATAAAATTTTCTATGATAGGACAAGAAAAAGGTGACCTTTTAATACAAGTGACTGCTTAATACAGGTGACCATATGGGCAGGTTTGACTTAATACAGGTGACCACATGGGCAGGTTTGACTTAATACAGGTGATTACATGAGCAGGTTTGACTTAATACAGGTGACCACATGGGCAGGTTAGACTTTATACAGGTGACCACATGGGCAGGTTTGACTTAATACAGGTGACCACATGGACAGGTTTAACTTAATACAGGTGACCACATGGGCAGGTTTGACTTAATACAGGTGACCACATGGGCAGGTTTGACTTAATACAGGTGACCACATGGGCAGGTTTGACTTAATACAGGTGACCACATGGGCAGGTTTGACTTAATACAGGTGACCACATGGGCAGGTTTGACTTTATACAGGTGACCATATGGGCAGGTTTTACTTAATACAGGTGACCACATGGGCAGGTTTTACTTAATACAGGTGACCACATGGGCAGGTTTGACTTAATACAGGTGACCACATGGGCAGGTTTGACTTAATACAGGTGACCACATGGGCAGGTTTGACTTAATACAGGTGACCACATGGGCAGGTTTGACTTAATACAGGTGACCACATGGGCAGGTTTGACTTAATACATGTGACCACATGGGCAGGTTTGACTTAATACAGGTGATTACATGAGCAGGTTTGACTTAATACAGGTGACCACATGGGCAAGTTTGACTTAATACAGGTGACCACATGGGCAGGTTTGACTTAATACAGGTGACCACATGGGCAGGTTTGACTTAATACAGGTGACCACATGGGCAGGTTTGACTTAATACAGGTGACCACATGGGCAGGTTTGACTTAATACAGGTGACCACATGGGCAGGTTTGACTTAATACAGGTGACCACATGGACAGGTTTGACTTAATACAGGTGACCACATGGGCAGGTTTGACTGTTTTTGTATTTTCAATCAGAATCAGGTTTTATAGGAAACCATATGTTTTTAATCACAATTTATTAGAGTATCGATTTGTTATTGGTTTCTCCTGAGAGAAATAAAACTCCCAGGGTCCTCTTAACAAGACAGGGCCCGGGTGGCTCAATGAGTTAGGTAGTTGGATTACCTAGCAACTCATACAAGCCTATTACCAATACGGCGTGGGTTCGTGCCCGGCTTTGTAAATTACAAAAAAGAGTGCATTCAACTTGCAGCCGCAAGTGATAAAGTTTACCAGTTACTTGCCCATGGTCGGTGGTTCTCTCCAGGTACTCCGGCTTCTTCCACCACTAAAACTGATCGCCATGATATAGCTGAAATATTGCTGAAAGTGGTGTTAAACACCAAAAATAAATCAATCAATCATCTAACAAGACACATGCTGTTTCTTTCATTTTGGTTGACAAAAACTTGCATCAAGCATATTAGGCAACATGGGCAACATTTGAGTAATTGCTCATTTTGAAACTCTTTAAAAGTAAACAAGAAAGAGTGATTTTTTTATTTTGTTTCATAGAAAATCGCTAAAAAAATATTGTCTAAATTTGTTATTCCCCTTTTATAAGGCAATCCCTTTTGCAATGAAAAAGTGGACTTATAAGAGGGTTGGCAACTCTTGAAGGGGACAATATACAAGTATTTTGATATCTCAGCATTTCTGAAACCTGGCTTGATAAGAGAGTTGGCCTTTAGTGGGAGTTGTATTGTATGTTTGTTTGTTTGTTTGATGGTGTTTAATGCCACTTTCAACAATATTTCAGTTATATCGTGGCATTCAGTGTTATTGTTGGGGGAAACCGGAGGACCTCGAGAAAACCACAGATCTGTCGCAAGTCACAAACTTTATCACATAATGTTGTTCACCTTGCCCTGATCGAGATTCAGACTCACAACATCAGTGGTGATAGGCACTAGTTACATAGGTAGTTGTAAATCCAACTTCCATACGACCACAGCCACAATGGCCTCTGGAGTTGTATGATAAGAGGGAGATTATTGTATGATATACTAGTAACTTACATGTATATATTATATTTTTGTTTTCTCATTTTAGCCACAGTTCCCTCCCCTGAAGGCTATGATGTCAAATTTAATGTGGTAGAAAAGATAAGGGGAGGGAGTATATTTTCAGAAACAAGTGGAAATGATATACGTTTGGTAAGAATACATGATATGTGTAAAGTGTTCAGGTTTGCACATTTTATACTTCAGTGTAAAATTTATAGGGAGACTTAATTAGTGAAACACCTCACTTCAAATTGTCTACAACCCCTTTGACGGTGTAATGGTTAGCGTGTACACCTCAAGTGTTGTAGATTGTGGGTTTAAGCCCTGGTGCGGTCAAACCAAAGACTATAAAAATGATATTTGTTGCTTCTCTGCTAAGCACACAGCATTAAGGAGTAAGAGCAAAGATTGGTTGGCTCGGAATTAGAATAATGTGACCGAGTGGAGCATTATGTCTAATCATGTAGGTCTAGTGCAAAGTGGAGATCATTATTCTATTATGTAGGGCCTGGGTGGCTCAATGAATTAGGTAGTTGGATTACCTAAGAACTCATACAAGCCTATCACCAATACAGCGTGGGTTTGCGCCCGGCTTTGTAATTTACAAAAAAGGGTGCATTCGACTCGCAGCTGCAAGTGATAAAGTTTACCAGTTGCTTGCCCATGGTCGGTGGTTCTCTCGGGGTACTCCGGCTTCTTCCACCACTTGAACTGGTAGCTATAATATAGCTGAAATATTGCTGAAAGTGGCATTAAACACCAAAAATCATCAATCATCTTCTATTATGTAACTTGTTCTCTTGGCATTAAACAAGATTCATTGTAATATGAACATTTAAAATTGTACAAAGTGAAATACCATTAATTATGGAATCTGATCCCTTGAGGTAACAAGTTTTTATGAGATTCTTTTTAAACATTCTTCTAAGCATACAGCTTTGGAATTAAAATAAAATTTAGAAAAATGTTTTGTGATATTGAAGTCATACATATATTTTAATACAATAAAACAAGGGATTAAGAAAGTCAGGTTTCAATGAAGTATTACCTGTAATCTTTGATGTATATTCTATTACAGGTAGGACAATTCAAACTCTTCAATGTTTTTGGACGTGGTGAGCAAATTCTTTCTCGTTATGGCAGAAATCTTCAACAAAATGAAGGATATAGTGTTCAGTTCCATAAACCATTAAATGGTGACCCAGATGTTAGGTAATTTTATAATTAGTTTGTTTACCATAGGATGACAACATTGCCCTTTTGTGTATTGTATGCTATAATTATGTCTTCAGGTGTATCTTCATGTTTTTATGAATCAATTACATGTGCAAAAATAAATAATGTTTTGACTAAATCAATTAATTGTGCAATAATATAAACATACTGCCCTTGGATGAAGGTGTTAGGGTAGATTAACACACGAGGGAAAAATTATCACCAGAGATGAAGTCGAGGGTGATAATTTTTTTTTCACAGAGTGTGGTAATCACCCTAACACTCATCCAAGGGCAATATGTTTTTTATTTTATTGTACCTCAGTATATGAACATCACTACAAAATTTTCTACATTAAAATTGCTATTTTTCTCCTTTTCCAGTTGTTTGACTATTGAACAGTCCATAGTTTTTAAGACCATGGACCGGCAATGTGAATCGTTTTCGCGGATTTTTATTTCCACGACCGGATTGGATAAAAGTTTTATATTTATTCGGAACACTCAGACTTCATCGTCTATTAAACGAAAACTCTGAAATTTTTTAAAAAATTTCAAAATTTCAAAAATTTCAAAATATCAAAAATTTCAAAAAAATTCAAAATTTTCATAGCATTTCAAAATTTTCATAAGATTTCAAAATTTTCAAAATTCTAAAATTAAATTTTCTTTTTTTTTTAAAGTTCAAAATTTCAAAAAAACATTAAATTTCAAAATTTCAAAAAAATTCAAAATTTTCATAAGACTTGTAGTCACCATGTAAATTTATGTTGAAGTCTACTTTCTCAAAAGAATCAAACTCTTATGAATGACTGGAGAAATAGCATAAACATGTCCACGAGACAATATTCAGATTTATAATGCAAAATACTGGCCAAAGATGCGTGATTTTATTGGTCTTTATCATTTTGAGGTGATCATTCAACTATGAGTCTAATGTTTTTCGATATAATAAAATACTTATAGACTGTGTATTCGGGAATAGCAAGTTTGTTGTCCCCTCGACCCTGACTATTGACCTCGGCTTCACCTCGGTCAATAGTCAGTGTCTCGGGGACAACAAACTTGCTATTCCCTCATACCCAGTCAATAAGTATATAATACTGAATGCCTAATGATTCAAGTGTGCATTATGTTATTAGAAAGACAATTGTTAAAAAAATAGTCATAAATTAAGATAGTTTACTTACATTAACAACAACAAAACATCAAATAGCAATAAATTTAATAAGATAATAACATAATGTTTATAGCAATTAATGTAAAATGTTAATTGTATATTTTGATAAATATTATCACATGTTTGCTTCTATATTCTGACTATTGCATAAATAATTTTCAAGGTAGGCTATAATTGTTTTATCATTTTTCAATATTATTATTCAAATACATGTCTTAAAATTTTGAAATTTTTTAAACTTTTTGAAAATTTTATCATTTTGAAATATTTTGAAAATTTTGAAAAAATCTTATGAAAATATTGAATTTTTTTGAAATTTTTGGAAAATTTTGAACTTTAAAACAAATATTTATTTTTTTTAATTTTAGAATTTAGAAAATCGATAAACCTCGGCCGGAGCGGGTGTTAATTTTTCCGGATCGGCAAACTTCGGCCTCAGCGGGTATTAATTTTAGGCATAAACACCCGTTGCTAATATTATCACATGTTGCAAGGGATGGGGGGGCATATGAAAGGTTGGTGAAAATTAACAAATGCCGCTTGTCCAATGAAATGAATGGATAATGTAAGAAATTTGCATAAAGTATAATAATAAATATTATTACATAAGGCTCTATTTTACTGTTTTTCTATTGGCCAGAAGAAATGCACGTGATATTCCATTTTCTAGCATATTGATTAGCAAAAAACAATTTCTGTGCAATAAAAAAGCATATTGCACTCTCGTGCAAAATCAATGAATGAAATTAAGTGGCACGAGAGTGCAATATGATTTTTTATTGCACAGAAATTGCTTTTTGCTAAACAATATGTTAGAAAATTTCATAAAATTTAAAAAAAAACTTTTTTAAAGTTCAAAATTTTCAAAAAATTTCAAAATTTCAAAAATTTCAAAAAAATTCCAAATTTCAAAATTTTCATAAGATTTCAACATTTAAAAAAAAAAATTAAAATAATAAAATTTTCAAAAATTCCAAAATTGTAGTAAAATAGAGCCTTATGTAATAAAACAATTGCTAGACTTGAATTTGATCAATATGAGGTTTTGTTATATAGATATCGATGAAATATAGTGAAATTACCATTTTTATTTCACTCTCACTATATTTCGCGCCATTTCGTTGTCGACATCATATGAAGACTTCCAGTTTGAAACGTAAAAATTAGACGTTATTTGACTTCGTGTACGCTTCAATTTGGATCAAATTTAACTAAAATAATATTTCAAGGTAAACATTTTAATTATTTTATTGTCGTGGGTGGATGGCGCCATGTTTTTTGAAGCGATACACATTATAGTATAGTCCTACGCTACACACGTGATATAGTGCAATTAAACTCATTTTATATTAAATTCGATTCGAACCATTTTTTTTCATCTATATAATAAATACTATAACTAATTGACGAGTTTCATTATCAAAAATATGTCACGAATGACCAAATAACGTTGTAACTCACTCACTAAATAACACAGTAACTCACGAATGCGTGCAGCGCATGAGTGAGTTACAACGTTATTTGGTCATTCGTGACATATTTTTGAAAATGAAACTCGTCAATTAGTTATAGTATAAGTATCGGTAATTTGTGTAGTAGTTTTCTTTTGAAGTGTGTCGATTGATAAAGCTTTTGTCAACGTACTGGTCGTGATATCAAAATTATTAGATCAGTCCATATTAGGCATGCGTCAACTACCGCGCATGAATATGCTTGTTTTAAAAAAAGATTGGTTGCGTCATCAAAATCAATAATATGGGAAAAGGTAAATGTCGTGGTTTCAAAACCAAAATGATAGAAAACTTTCTAACATTAATAACATAAAATCTTAAATGCCTTCCGATTGGGATTATTATGGATGTTAATTGATTTGACCTACATACATTCAGAATATTTCAGTGAAACGTATTCGATATGGTTTTAGCACAAGTTTTTATGACAAAAATTATTTATCGGTATCATATTCGAAAATTATAATTTCCAAAACACACTCAAATCCAATAAAACCATCATAATGTATAACACACGTCAAATAGTAAAAAACACATCTTGCCGCCTCGTTAACTAGTTTTTGAATGAACCTCGCACGCCAGAACCAAATCACATTTACAAAACCAGATCCATCCGCAAAAATATAATCCCACCAAAATATCGTTTTAAAGAATTCATTTTACTATTTTTTTGAAAGTTAATTATAAATTACCGATAAACAGAATATTAGACATTTTGTTTTTGGGACTGACTTTATCACGGGGTATATCAGGCTCGCAGTTCCGGCCCACCTGATATACCCCGTGATAAAAGTCAGTCCCAAATCAAAATGCCTAATATTCTGTATTTATGGAGCAGAGTACAATAATATCATGCTTCACCTCGTTCAATATTGTTGTACTCTGCTCCATAAAACCTCATATTGATCTCGTTCAAGTGCAGTAATTGTATAATGTTTAATTTAAATCAATTACTTGTACAATAATAAATAATGTTTTGTCTGAATAAATTAATTGTGCAATAATGAATAATGCTTAGTTTGAATCAATTACTTGTGCAATAATAAATAATATATTGTCTGAATAAATTACTTGTGCAATAATGAATAATGCTTAGTTTGAATCAATTATATGTGCAAAAATAAATAATGTTTTCTTTGAATACATTATTTGTGCAATAATGAATAATGCTTAGTTTAAATAAATTACTTGTACAATAATAAATAATGTTTTGTCTGAATAAATTACTTGTGCAATAATGAATAATGCTTAGTTTGAATCAATTACTTGTGCAATAATAAATAATATATTGTCTGAATAAATTACTTGTGCAATAAAAAAATTTTTTTAGTTTAAATCAATTACTTGTACAATAATAAATAATGTTTTGTCTGAATAAATTACTTGTGCAATAATGAATAATGCTTAATTTGAATCAATTATTTGTGCAAAAATAAATAATGTTTTCTTTGAATACATTATTTGTGCAATAATGAATAATGCTTAGTTTAAATAAATTACTTGTACAATAATAAATAATGTTTTGTCTGAATAAATTACTTGTGCAATAATGAATAATGCTTAGTTTGAATCAATTACTTGTGCAATAATAAATAATATATTGTCTGAATAAATTACTTGTGCAATATGTTTTTTTTTATAGTTTAAATCAATTACTTGTACAATAATGAATAATGTTTTGTCTGAATAAATTACTTGTGCAATAATGAATAATGCTTAATTTGAATCAATTATTTGTGCAAAAATAAATAATGTTTTCTTTGAATACATTATTTGTGCAATAATGAATAATGCTTAGTTTAAATAAATTACTTGTACAATAATAAATAATGTTTTGTCTGAATAAATTACTTGTGCAATAATGAATAATGCTTAGTTTGAATCAATTACTTGTGCAATAATAAATAATATATTGTCTGAATAAATTACTTGTGCAATATGTTTTTTTTTATAGTTTAAATCAATTACTTGTACAATAATGAATAATGTTTTGTCTGAATAAATTATTTGTGCAAAAATAAATAATGTTTTCTTTGAATACATTATTTGTGCAATAATGAATAATGCTTAGTTTAAATAAATTACTTGTGCAATAATAAATAATGTTTTTATTTAAATCAATTACTTGTGCAATAATGAATCAATTACTCAAGATTAAAGTTTTTCTTTGACCAGCAGATTTTCTCTTTTTAGAGAAAAATATTTGAAAATAAAACGTGTTACACTTGGTCCAATCAACTAGAAAATGAAGATGTAAGGGCACTCTAAATGAGGGTTTCCTCTTTTTTCATGAGTGAACACTTACATCTCAGATTACTTGTGCAATAATAAATCATGTTTTGTTCAAATCAATTATTTATTGTTTTGCCAAAATTAATTTTATTGTGTGATATTTAATCATGTTTTGTCTAAAAATCAACTATTTGTGCAATACTTAATCATGTTTTGTCTATTAGACTAGGTGTTTATGCATATAAAGAATATGAAGAATTCCCATGGAGTAGTTTTAAAGAACTAAGTAGAGGTACAGCTATAGATCTAGTGGTAAGATATACTGTGGAACCATTTATTGTTGAAGAATTTCAATTTTGTTCAGAGAAATTACGGAAGCTGAATTCCTAGGAGTTAGATAATTTATACAAATAAGTCAGTGATAATCTTTCTCCTAGTGAAAAATAAGTTGTCATGCATAGGATATGTATAATAATAGATAATCATATAATTTGTTTCATAAATGAAGATGAAAGTAAAACCTGTGCCATGGCCATATTTGTCGTACCATAATCTGTCATATAAAATTCACATTTTCGACTATTGGCACCTCTTTTTGGTCCATGAAATCTTGGGAGAAAACGTAATGCTTGTATATTATCTGCTTCAACTTGTAACCTGTTTTTGCTCTATTCTTCTTATTGTATTATTTTCGAACCGTATCGGTGGCGTAATGGTTGGCTCGGAATCAGGATAATGTGTCCGAGTGGAGCGACATGTCTATCCGCAGACTTTTGTTTCAGTGAGCTAGTACTATAAAAATCCAACTCAGCGTGTTGGTCTATTACAAAACGGACCTCATCATCATCTCATTAAAAATTAACTTGTTCTCGCCATGATATGGCTGAAAAATTGCTGAATTGGTGTTAAAACAATCACTCACTTGTATTATTTTCACTGTGTGGAAATTTGTCAGTTCATTAAACACATGTAATAACATGTGAGTAAAATAACATATAATAATGTAATCCTAAATATTATGGTCACAAGAATACATGACACAAAATATTGTCAAAAAATTATTTCTGGTCAATTCTTGATGATAAACATCTTTACAAGGGATATTTTAAGGTTCTCATAACTTTGTGTCATTTCCGGTACAGTTCGATTTAGTTTGGTTTGTTTGTTTGATGGTGTTTAATGCCACTTTCAACAATATTTCAGTTATATCGTGGCGGTCAGTTTTATTGGTGGAGGAAACAGGAGGACTCTGAGAAAACCACTGACCTGTCGCAAGTCACTGACAAACTTTATCACATAATATTGTTCACCTTGCCCTGATTGAGATTCGAACTTACAACATCAGTGGTGATATGCACTGATTGCATAGGTAGTTATGAATTTAACTACCATACGATCACGGCCATGACGGCCCCCAGTTAGATTTAGTAGCAGACTACTATATAGAGTATTTATCAATAATTTTGACTTTTTCCCTTCAATATCACTGAGTGATATTTTCAGTATTAATCTAACTGACTCTGATGCTGAAATTGGTTATTATCACAGCTTGTCCTATCAGACTCTCTGAGATACTAGTGATAATGTCTGTCTCAAGATCTATACATACATCTTCATTAGTATCACAGCTTGTCCTATCAGACTCTCTGAGATACTAGTGATAATGTCTGTCTCAAGATCTATACATACATCTTCATTAGTATCACAGCTTGTCCTATCAGACTCTGAGATACTAGTGATAATGTCTGTCTCAAGATCTATGCATGCATCTTCATTAGTATCACAGCTTGTCCTATCAGACTCTCTGAGATACTAGTGATAATGTCTGTCTCAAGATCTATACATACATCTTCATTAGTATCACAGCTTGTCCTATCAGACTCTCTGAGATACTAGTGATAATGTCTGTCTCAAGATCTATACATACATCTTCATTAGTATCACAGCTTGTCCTATCAGACTCTGAGATACTAGTGATAATGTCTGTCTCAAGATCTATACATACATCTTCATTAGTATCACAGCTTCTCCTATCAGACTCTCTGAGATACTAGTGATAATGTCTGTCTCAAGATCTATACATACATCTTCATTAGTATCACAGCTTGCCCTATCAGACTCTCTGAGATACTAGTGATAATGTCTGTCTCAAGATCTATACATACATCTTCATTAGTATCACAGCTTGTCCTATCAGACTCTCTGAGATACTAGTGATAATGTCTGTCTCAAGATCTATACATACATCTTCATTAGTATCACAGCTTGTCCTATCAGACTCTCTGAGATACTAGTGATAATGTCTGTCTCAAGATCTATACATACATCTTCATTAGTATCACAGCTTGTCCTATCAGACTCTCTGAGATACTAGTGATAATGTCTGTCTCAAGATCTATACATACATCTTCATTAGTATCACAGCTTGTCCTATCAGACTCTCTGAGATACTAGTGATAATGTCTGTCTCAAGATCTATACATACATCTTCATTAATATCACAGCTTGTCCTATCAGACTCTCTGAGATACTAGTGATAATGTCTGTCTCAAGATCTATACATACATCTTCATTAATATCACAGCTTGTCCTATCAGACTCTCTGAGATACTAGTGATAATGTCTGTCTCAAGATCTATACATACATCTTCATTAGTATCACAGCTTGTCCTATCAGACTCTCTGAGATACTAGTGATAATGTCTGTCTCAAGATCTATACATACATCTTCATTAGTATCACAGCTTGTCCTATCAGACTCTCTGAGATACTAGTGATAATGTCTGTCTCAAGATCTATACATACATCTTCATTAGTATCACAGCTTGTCCTATCAGACTCTCTGAGATACTAGTGATAATGTCTGTCTCAAGATCTATACATACATCTTCATTAATATCACAGCTTGTCCTATCAGACTCTCTGAGATACTAGTGATAATGTCTGTCTCAAGATCTATACATACATCTTCATTAGTATCACAGCTTGTCCTATCAGACTCTCTGAGATACTAGTGATAATGTCTGTCTCAAGATCTATACATACATTTTCATTAGTATCACGGCTTGTCCTATCAGACTCTGAGATACTAGTGATAATGTCTGTCTCAAGATCTATACATACATCTTCATTAGTATCACAGCTTGTCCTATCAGACTCTCTGAGATACTAGTGATAATGTCTGTCTCAAGATCTATACATACATCTTCATTAGTATCACAGCTTGTCCTATCAGACTCTCTGAGATACTAGTGATAATGTCTGTCTCAAGATCTATACATACATCTTCATTAGTATCACAGCTTGTCCTATCAGACTCTCTGAGATACTAGTGATAATGTCTGTCTCAAGATCTATACATACATCTTCATTAGTATCACAGCTTGTCCTATCAGACTCTGAGATACTAGTGATAATGTCTGTCTCAAGATCTATACATACATCTTCATTAGTATCACAGCTTGTCCTATCAGACTCTCTGAGATACTAGTGATAATGTCTGTCTCAAGATCTATACATACATCTTCATTAGAATCACAGCTTGTCCTATCAGACTCTCTGAGATACTAGTGATAATGTCTGTCTCAAGATCTATACATACATCTTCATTAGTATCACAGCTTGTCCTATCAGACTCTCTGAGATACTAGTGATAATGTCTGTCTCAAGATCTATACATACATCTTCATTAGTATCACAGCTTGTCCTATCAGACTCTCTGAGATACTAGTGATAATGTCTGTCTCAAGATCTATACATACATCTTCATTAGTATCACAGCTTGTCCTATCAGACTCTCTGAGATACTAGTGATAATGTCTGTCTCAAGATCTATGCATACATCTTCATTAGTATCACAGCTTGTCCTATCAGACTCTCTGAGATACTAGTGATAATGTCTGTCTCAACCTTGATAACTGTCGTTATTCTATATTTATTATCAAAACATGTATTTAATGAATGTAAAATAATTTGTTTATGTTTATTTTTTTTTCAGTTTCCATCAAGGTTTGGGTCTCATCGTTTGAAATGGGAAGGTGTTTGGAGGGACATGAGAACATTAAACAAAAACACATCATTTTCAGTCAGAGAACAGTCAGGACATTCATTAAAATCAAGTATACAAGTGAGTACATACTGTAGAACCATGTTATCTCTCATGTGGATAAGTCGTTACCTCTGAATAAAATTTTTATCCATTCTTAGTAACTTTCAGTTCATTTATCATGAATGACTTGGAATATGTGAGTATTTCAAACCATACATAGGTGGTGTAATGGTTAGCATGCTTGCCTCGAATACAATAGATCGCAGGTTCAGAACCAGGTCAGGTCAAACTAAGCACAGTAACATTAACATTTGCTGCTTCACTGTTAAGCACACAGTTCTATTTTATTTATGATGTTTTGTCTTTATACAGTATGTGCTTACAAGAGACAGAAGGAAATACATAGTAAAACAAAGATATCAAATCACTGTTCCATTTCATTTTCATGTTTTGTCTGTTTACAGCATGTGTTCACAAAAGACAGCAGAGATGACCGTATTTTACCTACTGAAGGATCATTATTCAAATTAACCCAGGTAAACACAATTTTAATTACTGTTATTTCTCTACACTTCTGGCAGATATGTTGTATTTGTCCTGTTCGTCTGTCATTTGCAAAAAAGTTTGTGCACATATTTCCTACTACAGTCAAACCTGCTTTAGTGACCACCTCTATTAAACAATAACTTGTATTATGTGACCTTAATTTTAAATTCCCTTTACAGTGCATTTCATATTAATTAAACCTGTATTAAGTGACCACCTGTCTTTTGTGACCCCATTTCAATGTTTCCTTGAAAGGTCACATAAGACAGGTTTTACTATGCTTTGATTTTGTTTAATTGGATTCCATTTAAACTTTGCATGCTTGTTTTGTACCATATTGATATAGACATATCATTGTGACAGTTGGATCAGAATAGATGAGTTATTGCCCTTTGATAATAATTCTCAACCTTTCCTCAGACAAAAAATTCTTTGTTGTACAAAATGTATAATCTTTAATCAGTTTAATTTTATCTCCAGACAACTTTGCAAATTGGTATTTGTTGCTTCTCTGCTAAGCATGCAGCATTTAAAGAGTAAGAGCAGAGTAGTTGACTCAGAATCAGAATAATGTGTTTGAGTGGAGCAACATGTCTACCTGTGAATTGTTTTTTCAGTGAACTAGCTCTTAAAATCCAACTTAGCTTGTTGGTCTAATACCGAGCAGACATCAACATTAATTTATTGAAATGTAACTTGTTCTCGCTGAAAAATTGCTCACTTGTTAAAAAACTTTCACTTACTCACTATTTCAAGCAGAATTGAGTGCTAATTACGATTAAGGAATAACAGTACTGTATTTGAAGAGTTGGAGGTGTCAATTGTGGATTTCATGGTCGTAAATGCAGTTTTACTGGCGACGTGAAGCCGAGCCAGTAAAACGGATATTTGCGACCATCAAATCCACAATTGACACCTCCAACTCTTCAAATACAGTACTGTTATTCCTATTCTTATGAAATTCTCCCAACGTGTACACACTAGTTTGAAAACATACAAATAAATGACGAAATATATGCACTTCAAATTCCTTCCGCTAAAAAAATAGTAATGTAGTTGTTTAAGGATCCGCAATCTTGAAAACGTGAAATCCTACATGTCATATGTACAACAATACACAAAAATAATTAAAATGCCTACCTTGAAAACTTATTTTAGTTAAATTCTATCTAAATTGAAGCGTACACGAAGCCAAACAACGTCTGATCTTTACATTTTAAACTGGAAGTCTTCATATGACGTCACATTATTTATGTACCAAAGTCGTTCAACAATATTTCCTGGAAATTTAATTTTTGTGATTTTTAGACCCAGGGATATGCAAGAATACATTTTTATGTTCAGTATTGCATTAGAATGGACAGTAAACTCGATTTGCGACCATCAAATCTCCAATTGATGCCGTGAAATTTTCAAATACAATACAGTTATCTCCTAAATAAGTCGTCAGCGTCAATCAAATTCGTAGTCGGAAATATCTGGGTCAGCCATATTGTTTACAAACAAGTGCATTTGGTGTAGGAATATAGCATTCCTTCAGGCATGTCAACTGCAGATATGACAGCTCTCGATAGCCAATGAAAATATGTGTTACATTATAATTGCATTATAATGACTTGTATTGAGTACTCTTAATTTATGTTTTCAGGAATATGCAGGTATAGGTGGGAATGTAGAATTTATAAAGAATGATGTGGAGTTACAGCATAATATCCCATTAATTTTAGATTCAGTAAGTTATAGACCATCATATCATTAATCAGACGAAACCTAAATAAAAGATGATGTAGTGTTTTTGTGTAGTGTTTAGTAAATCATTATTTGTCTTTTTGACCTTTTCTATTTGGCCGTTGTATTGTGTGTCCATCTTTGTTTTATGGCCTCTGATTACCCTTCTTTGTTTTATGTCCTCTGATTACCATTCTTTGTTTTATGCCCTCTGATTACCCTTCTTTGTTTAATGGCCTCTGATTACCTTTCTTTGTTTTATGGCCTCTGATTACCCTTCTTTGTTTAATGGCCTCTGATTACCCTTCTTTGTTTTATGGCCTCTGATTACCCTTCTTTGTTTTATGGCCTCTGATTACCCTTCTTTGTTTTATGGCCTCTGATTACCCTTCTTTGTTTTATGTCCTCTGATTACCATTCTTTGTTTTATGCCCTCTGATTACCCTTCTTTGTTTAATGGCCTCTCATTACCCTTCTTTGTTTTATGGCCTCTGATTACCCTTCTTTGTTTAATGGCCTCTGATTACCCTTCTTTGTTTTATGGCCTCTGATTACCCTTCTTTGTTTTATGGCCTCTGATTACCCTTCTTTGTTTAATGGCCTCTGATTACCCTTCTTTGTTTTATGGCCTCTGATTACTCTTCTTTGTTTAATGGCCTCTGATTACCCTTCTTTGTTTTATGGCCTCTGATTACCCTTCTTTGTTTTATAGCCTCTGATTAACTTTCTTTGTTTTATGGCCTCTGATTACCCTTCTTTGTTTTATGGCCTCTGATTACCCTTCTTTGTTTAATGGCCTCTGATTACCCTTCTTTGTTTTATGGCCTCTGATTACCCTTCTTTGTTTTATGGCCTCTGATTACCCTTCTTTGTTTAATGGCCTCTGATTACCCTTCTTTGTTTTATGGCCTCTGATTACCCTTCTTTGTTTTATAGTCTCTGATTAACTTTCTTTGTTTTATGGCCTCTGATTACCCTTCTTTGTTTTATGGCCTCTGATTACCCTTCTTTGTTTAATGGCCTCTGATTACCCTTCTTTGTTTTATGACCTCTGATTACCCTTCTTTGTTTTATGGCCTCTGATTACCCTTCTTTGTTTAATGACCTCTGATTACCTTTCTTTGTTTTATGGCCTCTGATTACCCTTCTTTGTTTTATGTCCTCTGATTACCCTTCTTTGTTTTATGGCCTCTGATTACCTTTCTTTGTTTTACGGCCTCTGATTACCCTTCTTTGTTTTATGGCCTCTGATTACCCTTCTTTGTTTTATGGCCTCTGATTACCCTTCTTTGTTTTATGGCCTCTGATTACCCTTCTTTGTTTTATGGCCTCTGATTACCCTTCTTTGTTTTAAAGCCTCTGATTACCCTTCTTTGTTTTATGGCCTCTGATTACCCTTCTTTGTTTTATGGCCTCTGATTAACTTTCTTTGTTTTATGGCCTCTGATTACCCTTCTTTGTTTTATGGCCTCTGATTACGCTTCTTTGTTTTATGGCCTCTGATTACCCTTCTTTGTTTTATGGCCTCTGATTACCCTTCTTTGTTTTATGGCCTCTGATTACCCTTCTTTGTTTTATGGCCTCTGATTACGCTTCTTTGTTTTATGGCCTCTGATTACCCTTCTTTGTTTTATGGCCTCTGATTACCCTTCTTTGTTTTATGGCCTCTGATTACCCTTCTTTGTTTTATGGCCTCTGATTACCCTTCTTTGTTTTATGGCCTCTGATTACCCTTCTTTGTTTTATAGCCTCTGATTACCCTCCTTTGTTTTATGGCCTCTGATTACCCTTCTTTGTTTTATAGCCTCTGATTAACTTTCTTTGTTTTATGGCCTCTGATTACCCTTCTTTGTTTTATGGCCTCTGATTACCCTTCTTTGTTTAATGGCCTCTGATTACCCTTCTTTGTTTTATGGCCTCTGATTACCCTTCTTTGTTTTATGGCCTCTGATTACCCTTCTTTGTTTAATGACCTCTGATTACCTTTCTTTGTTTTATGGCCTCTGATTACCCTTCTTTGTTTTATGGCCTCTGATTACCCTTCTTTGTTTTATGGCCTCTGATTGCCCTTCTTTGTTTTATGGCCTCTGATTACCCTTCTTTGTTTTATGGCCTCTGATTACCCTTCTTTGTTTTATGGCCTCTGATTACCCTTCTTTGTTTTATGGCCTCTGATTAACTTTCTTTGTTTTATAGCCTCTGATTACCCTTCTTTGTTTTATGGCCTCTGATTACGCTTCTTTGTTTTATGGCCTCTGATTACCCTTCTTTGTTTTATGGCCTCTGATTACGCTTCTTTGTTTTATGGCCTCTGATTACCCTTCTTTGTTTTATGGCCTCTGATTACCCTTCTTTGTTTTATGGCCTCTGATTACGCTTCTTTGTTTTATGGCCTCTGATTACCCTTCTTTGTTTTATGGCCTCTGATTACCCTTCTTTGTTTTATGGCCTCTGATTACCCTTCTTTGTTTTATGGCCTCTGATTACCCTTCTTTGTTTTATGGCCTCTGATTACCCTTCTTTGTTTTATGGCCTCTGATTACCCTTCTTTGTTTTATGGCCTCTGATTACCCTTCTTTGTTTTATGGCCTCTGATTACCCTTCTTTGTTTTATGGCCTCTGATTACACTTCTTTGTTTTATGGCCTCTGATTACCCTTCTTTGTTTTATGGCCTCTGATTACCCTTCTTTGTTTTATGGCCTCTGATTACCCTTCTTTGTTTTATGGCCTCTGATTACTCTTCTTTGTTTTATGGCCTCTGATTACCCTTCTTTGTTTTATGGCCTCTGATTACCCTTCTTTGTTTTATGGCCTCTGATTACCCTTCTTTGTTTTATGGCCTCTGATTACCCTTCTTTGTTTTATGGCCTCTGATTACCCTTCTTTGTTTTATAGCCTCTGATTACCCTTCTTTGTTTTATGCCCTCTGATTACCCTTCTTTGTTTTATGGCCTCTGATTACCCTTCTTTGTTTTATGGCCTCTGATTACCCTTCTTTGTTTTATGGCCTCTGATTACCCTTCTTTGTTTTATGGCCTCTGATTACCCTTCTTTGTTTTATAGCCTCTGATTACCCTTCTTTGTTTTATGCCCTCTGATTACCCTTCTTTGTTTTATGTCCTCTGATTACCCTTCTTTGTTTTATGGCCTCTGATTACCCTTCTTTGTTTTATGCCCTCTGATTACCCTTCTTTGTTTTATGGCCTCTGATTACCCTTCTTTGTTTTATGGCCTCTGATTACGCTTCTTTGTTTTATGGCCTCTGATTACCCTTCTTTGTTTTATGGCCTCTGATTACGCTTCTTTGTTTTATGGCCTCTGATTACCCTTCTTTGTTTTATGGCCTCTGATTACCCTTCTTTGTTTTATGGCCTCTGATTACCCTTCTTTGTTTTATGGCCTCTGATTACCCTTCTTTGTTTTATGGCCTCTGATTACCCTTCTTTGTTTTATGGCCTCTGATTACCCTTCTTTGTTTTATGGCCTCTGATTACCCTTCTTTGTTTTATAGCCTCTGATTACCCTTCTTTGTTTTATGCCCTCTGATTACCCTTCTTTGTTTTATGGCCTCTGATTACCCTTCTTTGTTTTATGGCCTCTGATTACCCTTCTTTGTTTTATGGCCTCTGATTACCCTTCTTTGTTTTATGGCCTCTGATTACCCTTCTTTGTTTTATAGCCTCTGATTACCCTTCTTTGTTTTATGCCCTCTGATTACCCTTCTTTGTTTTATGGCCTCTGATTACCCTTCTTTGTTTTATGGCCTCTGATTACCCTTCTTTGTTTTATGGCCTCTGATTACCCTTCTTTGTTTTATGGCCTCTGATTACCCTTCTTTGTTTTATGTCCTCTGATTACCCTTCTTTGTTTTATGGCCTCTGATTACCCTTCTTTGTTTTATGGCCTCTGATTACCCTTCTTTGTTTTATGGCCTCTGATTACGCTTCTTTGTTTTATGG
Organism: Bathymodiolus septemdierum; assembly: GCA_963383655.1. Taxonomy (NCBI): domain Eukaryota; kingdom Metazoa; phylum Mollusca; class Bivalvia; order Mytilida; family Modiolidae; genus Bathymodiolus; species Bathymodiolus septemdierum. The sequence goes on along the minus strand of OY726526.1, from coordinate 71,407,079 downwards.
CCTCTGATTACCCTTCTTTGTTTTATAGCCTCTGATTACCCTTCTTTGTTTTATGGCCTCTGATTACCCTTCTTTGTTTTATGGCCTCTGATTACCCTTCTTTGTTTTATGGCCTCTGATAACCCTTCTTTGTTTTATGGCCTCTGATTACCCTTCTTTGTTTTATGGCCTCTGATTACCCTTCTTTGTTTTATGGCCTCTGATTACCCTTCTTTGTTTTATGGCCTCTGATTACCATTTTCTGCATCTTCAAACTTTTCTTAATAGAAATCTTTGTGCAATAATATAATAGGGATAGCTTATTTTATGTTTTGGTTTAATGCAAAATTCAGAAACATGAAACGAGTTGTTAACTGGAAGGAGCTAGAGTACCCACAACAAATCACAACCCTAAATAAGATTCTTGTTAATCTTCTTGGCTAGAATCTAGTTCAGCTAACCTCTGAAGTTTAGGGTATTATTATTCTTTATATTGGTCTTTCTAGTTAATGATCACAAAGGCTTTAACCAATTAGTTGGGTATTTCTCTGCCAATTTAGGTAAAATTTCATGCCATATCCATATAAAGTAGTCCATAAGAGCATTATAAAGCAATTGTTTAACCTCTCATCAACAACAGCTGAGTTGTATACCAGACAGCATAGACAAAATGTATTAAAAAATTACCTATTGGGATAAAATATTTTACGAAAACAATGTTACCCATGTTAAAACTGTATACAAACAATGGCTTTTCTGAATTATTTCTTAAATATTGTTCAAGAAGTTTCAATTTTTATGGTAGGTAGTTGATATAGACACTCTGCCAGCCCTTGATGAAATCAATAATGCATATTTTTTATTTAAAAAAAAGTTAAAAAATGCACGTTAAATAAAACATAAATAGGAAGATACAGTTGGTTAATGTATTTAATGATTTGAAATTATGTTGTACATTTGTATTTTGTAATGTGTATTTAGGGAGTTGACGATTACTCATTTGTATTTTTCCCTGTGCTTCTTAGGTCAATTGTACAAACCAGGTGTTTTTTGAATAGATTATAGTTATATTAAAAAAATACATATTTTAAGGTATGCTTGCCCGATTACACATTTTTTTTATTATAGGTCTTGCAGATTTCATTAGCTGGAGGTCTTCTTGCCAAGATTGACAAATCTAAAGAAATCAGAATTAATGACAGATTCTTCCTTGGAGGCCCCCTCACTTTAAGGGGGTTTAATCTGAATGGTGTAGGCCCTCATGCAGATGGTAATTTATTTTTATTGACAATAATTCTTTTTAATATCTCAAAAGAAGATTGAATGTTTAGTGTTTTTGTCCCGTTTCATATTGTTATTTTATTTGAAAGTGGTTTGCTAAAAATCATAATTTTTATGCGAGCATGGAAATCAATATGAGTTCTGGTCAGAGTTTTGTAGTCATCTATGACCAAAAAAAGGGGGCCATCATGGTCGTTACTGTATGGTAGTGGATTTACAACTACCTATGCAATCTGTGCCTATCACAGCTAAAGTTATGAGTTTGAATCCCACTCATGGTGATGTGTACTCGATAAAGCATCATGTAATAAAGTTTGTTTGTGGCTTTCTCTGGGAACTCCGTTTCCTCCACCAATAAAACTGTTCGCCGCGATATAACTGAAATATTGTTGAAAGTGGCGTTAAACACCATAAACCTAACCCTAACCCTCTATGACAAAAATAAAACATGTTAAATGTCTATTCCTGCATTCACTACTAATATTATTCAAATACACACTGTTTCACACATCACCCCTAAGTTGGCATTCTATTGCAGATAATGTATAGAGTAAGAGTTTGTGTTGTTTTGGGTTTTTTTTTCTTTTGTTTTACTTTAATATTGTGTTTGTACTTTGTTTTTGTATAAAAATTATCTCTTTTTGTAAGAAAAATCTATGACTTTACTGGTAGATAATCTGCATTTGTTTTTGGTTCAGAATTTTAATATCTGAAATTGATCTTTAAATATTTATAATTAAAAATACTACATATTCTTCTGTGCTGTCAAGACCACTTCAGTATGATATATCACCGTCAAGACCACTTTAGTATGATATATCACTGTCAAGACCACTTCAGTATGATATATCACTGTCAAGACCACTTCAGTATGATATATCACTGTCAAGACCACTTCAGTATGATATATCACTGTCAAGACCACTTCAGTATGATATATCCCTGTCTTTAAAAAAACATGTAATTTGTATGTAAAGGGTACATTTCCACCAAATACTGACCACCATCAACAAGTTGAAGATGTTGTCAGAGGATGCACATGACAATTAACAAAGGTTAAAACTATTTGCAGGTTTCATAAATTAGTATTTTACATAGTAGACAGCAGCCTTGAACGTTTCAAACTAGCGACTCATGACTTGTCTGTGGCAGTCGGTTCCAGTTAGATATAGTAGCCTTATTGGTTGATCTCTAGAGGAAAAAATTATCACCCGAGACGCAATCAAATGTAATCATATTTTTATTGTCATAATTGCCATATCAGCCTCATCCAGGGGAATTACGTTTTTTGCTCAACTGACCCAAAGGGTCATGTGAGCTTTTGCCATCACTTGATGTCCGTAATTGAGTGAACCCAACCTTGGCAGGAATCTTCATTGGGTGAACCTCTGCTATGTTTATGATTTTTTTGCTGATTGGAAATTCAACATGGCTGCCAGGGACAGAAATCGGTTCTGGATGGCAGAAATTTTCAGACCTTTTCGAAATCCAGTCTTTGGAAATGCTGCATTGTGTGAATGATCATAGGGTGGTCCTCTACCTAATTTGTCATTTTGGTGCTGATCCAAGATGGCATCTTAGTGTCAGAATGCTGCAAATATTAATATCTTCCTCTATAATCACCATTTGTTTACTTTGTAGGCAATGCCTTAGGAGCCGACACATACTGGATATCTGGTCTTCATCTATATTCACCACTGCCATTTCGACCAGGAAAAGGAGGATTTGGTGAATTATTTAGGTCTCATTTTTTTATAACTGCTGGAAATTTAGGAAACATAGATATGAGTAAGTATGAATTGATGTATACAGTCAGACCTGCCCATGTGATCACATCTATTTAGCAGTCACCTGCATTAAAAGGTCACCTTTTTTCTTGTCCTGTCATAGAAAATTTCTTATGAATTGAACCTCTTTTACAAGGTCACCTTTCATATAAGGCCATTGTTTTCTGTCTCAAAGGTGACCTCTTAATACAGGTTTGACTGAATTCACATGGTGTGATACAGACTAACGCAGTCTTCAGGTTTAGCTTCACTTTGTAAAAAAAATAATTTCACTTTGTATCCTGTTAATAAAAACAAAAATGACAAAGATGCACAGATGTAGAATTTATCAGCAGAAGTAAAGAGTACCACTCAACTACAGGCTAGGGGGGCAGTTACCACTCAACTACAGGCTAGGGGGGCAGTTTACCACTCAACTACAGGCTAGGGAGACAGTTTACCACTCAACTACAGGCTAGGGGGGCAGTTTACCACTCAACTACAGGCTAGGGGGCAGTTACCACTCAACTACAGGCTAGGGGACAGTTTACCACGCAACTACAGGCTAGGGGACAGTTTACCACTCAACTACATGCTAGGGGGACAGTTTACCACTCAACTACATGCTAGGGGGGCAGTTTACCACTCAACTACAGGCTAGGGGGGCAGTTTACCACTCAACTACAGGCTAGGGGGGCAGTTTCCCACTCAACTACAGGCTAGGGGGGCAGTTTACCACTCAACTACAGGCTAGGGGGGCAGTTTACCACTCAACTGCAGGCTAGGGGGGCAGTTTACCACTCAACTATAGGCGAGGGGGGCAGTTTATCACTCAACTACAGGCTAGGGGTCAGTTTCCCACTCAACTACAGGCTAGGGGGCAGTTTCCCACTCAACTGCAGGCTAGGGGGCATTTTCCACTCAACTACAGGCTAGGGGGGGCAGTTTCCCACTCAACTGCAGGCTAGGGGGCAGTTTCCCACTCAACTACAAGCTAGGGGGCAGTTTCCCACTCAACTACAGGCTAGGGGGCAGTTTCCCACTCAACTACAGGCTAGGGGGCAGTTTCCACTCAACTGCAGGCTAGGGGGGCAGTTTCCCACTCAACTGCAGGCTAGGGGGGCAGTTTCCACTCAACTACAGGCTAGGGGGAGTTTCCCACTCAACTACAGGCTAGGGGGCAGTTTCACACTCAACTACAGGCTAGGGGGGCAGTTTACACTCAACTACAGGCTAGGGGGAGTTTCCCACTCAACTACAGGCTAGGGGGGCAGTTTACACTCAACTACAGGCTAGGGGGAGTTTCCCACTCAACTACAGGCTAGGGGGGCAGTTTCCCACTCAACTGCAGGCTAGGGGGGCAGTTTCCATTCAACTACAGGCTAGGGGGAGTTTCCCACTCAACTACAGGCTAGGGGGCAGTTTCCCACTTAACTACAGGCTAGGGGGCAATTTCCCACTCAACTGCAGGCTAGGGGGCAGTTTCCACTCAACTACAGGCTAGGGGGGCAGTTTCCACTCAACTACAGGCTAAGGGGAGTTTCCCACTCAACTACAGGCTAGGGGGCATTTCCCACTTAACTACAGGCTAGGGGGCAGTTTCCCACTCAACTGCAGGCTAGGGGGCAGTTTCCACTCAACTACAGGCTAGGGGGCAGTTTCCCACTCAACTACAGGCTAGGGGCGCAGTTTCCCACTCAACTGCAGGCTATGGGCAGTTTCCCACTCAACTACAAGCTAGGGGGGCAGTTTCACACTCAACTGCAGGCTAGGGGGCAGTTTCCACTCAACTGCAGGCTAGGGGGGCAGTTTACCACTCAACTACAGGCTAGGGGGGCAGTTTACCACTCAACTACAGGCTAGGGGGGCAGTTTCACACTTATTTTAGAGTACGAGTTATGCTCATTGTTGAAGATGCCACTGTGACTTTGAAATGTAGAACAGTAGTAAAAGCTCTGTTACTTTATTTTAATCTATGTCTAAGTGTAATGCTTGATAATCTCTCATGTCCATTTACATCCATTCCCATTCTTACTAATATGTACAGTCAAATCTACTCCTGCTGTCACCTATATTTAAGATCGCCTTTTCTTGTCCTGTCATAAAAAATTTCATATGAATTTAAGAGGTCACCTGTCTTATAAGGCCACTTTTTCTTTGTCTCAAATGTGACCTCTTAATACAGGTTAGACTGAATTCACATGGTGTGATACAGACTAACGCAGTCTTCAGGTTTAGCTTCACTTTGTAAAAAAAATAATTTCACTTTGTATCCTGTTAATAAAAACAAAAATGACAAAGATGCACAGATGTAGAATTTATCAGCAGAAGTAAAGAGTACCACTCAACTACAGGCTAGGGGGGCAGTTACCACTCAACTACAGGCTAGGGGGGCAGTTTACCACTCAACTACAGGCTAGGGAGACAGTTTACCACTCAACTACAGGCTAGGGGGGCAGTTTACCACTCAACTACAGGCTAGGGGGCAGTTTACCACGCAACTACAGGCTAGGGGGCAGTTTACCACTCAACTACATGCTAGGGGGACAGTTTACCACTCAACTACATGCTAGGGGGGCAGTTTACCACTCAACTACAGGCTAGGGGGGCAGTTTACCACTCAACTACAGGCTAGGGGGGCAGTTTCCCACTCAACTACAGGCTAGGGGGGCAGTTTACCACTCAACTACAGGCTAGGGGGGCAGTTTACCACTCAACTGCAGGCTAGGGGGGCAGTTTACCACTCAACTATAGGCGAGGGGGGCAGTTTATCACTCAACTACAGGCTAGGGGTCAGTTTCCCACTCAACTACAGGCTAGGGGGCAGTTTCCCACTCAACTGCAGGCTAGGGGGCATTTTCCACTCAACTACAGGCTAGGGGGGCAGTTTCCCACTCAACTGCAGGCTAGGGGGCAGTTTCCCACTCAACTACAAGCTAGGGGGCAGTTTCCCACTCAACTACAGGCTAGGGGGCAGTTTCCCACTCAACTACAGGCTAGGGGGCAGTTTCCACTCAACTGCAGGCTAGGGGGGCAGTTTCCCACTCAACTGCAGGCTAGGGGGGCAGTTTCCACTCAACTACAGGCTAGGGGGAGTTTCCCACTCAACTACAGGCTAGGGGGCAGTTTCACACTCAACTACAGGCTAGGGGGGCAGTTTACACTCAACTACAGGCTAGGGGGAGTTTCCCACTCAACTACAGGCTAGGGGGGCAGTTTACACTCAACTACAGGCTAGGGGGAGTTTCCCACTCAACTACAGGCTAGGGGGCAGTTTCCCACTCAACTGCAGGCTAGGGGGGCAGTTTCCATTCAACTACAGGCTAGGGGGAGTTTCCCACTCAACTACAGGCTAGGGGGCAGTTTCCCACTTAACTACAGGCTAGGGGGCAATTTCCCACTCAACTGCAGGCTAGGGGGCAGTTTCCACTCAACTACAGGCTAGGGGGGCAGTTTCCACTCAACTACAGGCTAAGGGGAGTTTCCCACTCAACTACAGGCTAGGGGGCATTTCCCACTTAACTACAGGCTAGGGGGCAGTTTCCCACTCAACTGCAGGCTAGGGGGCAGTTTCCACTCAACTACAGGCTAGGGGGCAGTTTCCCACTCAACTACAGGCTAGGGGTGCAGTTTCCCACTCAACTGCAGGCTATGGGCAGTTTCCCACTCAACTACAAGCTAGGGGGGCAGTTTCACACTCAACTGCAGGCTAGGGGGCAGTTTCCACTCAACTGCAGGCTAGGGGGGCAGTTTACCACTCAACTACAGGCTAGGGGGGCAGTTTACCACTCAACTACAGGCTAGGGGGGCAGTTTCACACTTATTTTAGAGTACGAGTTATGCTCATTGTTGAAGATGCCACTGTGACTTTGAAATGTAGAACAGTAGTAAAAGCTCTGTTACTTTATTTTAATCTATGTCTAAGTGTAATGCTTGATAATCTCTCATGTCCATTTACATCCATTCCCATTCTTACTAATATGTACAGTCAAATCTACTCCTGCTGTCACCTATATTTAAGATCGCCTTTTCTTGTCCTGTCATAAAAAATTTCATATGAATTTAAGAGGTCACCTGTCTTATAAGGCCACTTTTTCTTTGTCTCAAATGTGACCTCTTAATACAGGTTAGACTGAATTCACATGGTGTGATACAGACTAACGCAGTCTTCAGGTTTAGCTTCACTTTGTAAAAAAAATAATTTCACTTTGTATCCTGTTAATAAAAACAAAAATGACAAAGATGCACAGATGTAGAATTTATCAGCAGAAGTAAAGAGTACCACTCAACTACAGGCTAGGGGGGCAGTTACCACTCAACTACAGGCTAGGGGGGCAGTTTACCACTCAACTACAGGCTAGGGAGACAGTTTACCACTCAACTACAGGCTAGGGGGGCAGTTTACCACTCAACTACAGGCTAGGGGGCAGTTTACCACGCAACTACAGGCTAGGGGGCAGTTTACCACTCAACTACATGCTAGGGGGACAGTTTACCACTCAACTACATGCTAGGGGGGCAGTTTACCACTCAACTACAGGCTAGGGGGGCAGTTTACCACTCAACTACAGGCTAGGGGGGCAGTTTCCCACTCAACTACAGGCTAGGGGGGCAGTTTACCACTCAACTACAGGCTAGGGGGGCAGTTTACCACTCAACTGCAGGCTAGGGGGGCAGTTTACCACTCAACTATAGGCGAGGGGGGCAGTTTATCACTCAACTACAGGCTAGGGGTCAGTTTCCCACTCAACTGCAGGCTAGGGGGCATTTTCCACTCAACTACAGGCTAGGGGGGCAGTTTCCCACTCAACTGCAGGCTAGGGGGCAGTTTCCCACTCAACTACAAGCTAGGGGGCAGTTTCCCACTCAACTACAGGCTAGGGGGCAGTTTCCCACTCAACTACAGGCTAGGGGGCAGTTTCCACTCAACTGCAGGCTAGGGGGGCAGTTTCCCACTCAACTGCAGGCTAGGGGGGCAGTTTCCACTCAACTACAGGCTAGGGGGAGTTTCCCACTCAACTACAGGCTAGGGGGCAGTTTCACACTCAACTACAGGCTAGGGGGGCAGTTTACACTCAACTACAGGCTAGGGGGAGTTTCCCACTCAACTACAGGCTAGGGGGGCAGTTTACACTCAACTACAGGCTAGGGGGAGTTTCCCACTCAACTACAGGCTAGGGGGCAGTTTCCCACTCAACTGCAGGCTAGGGGGGCAGTTTCCATTCAACTACAGGCTAGGGGGAGTTTCCCACTCAACTACAGGCTAGGGGGCAGTTTCCCACTTAACTACAGGCTAGGGGGCAATTTCCCACTCAACTGCAGGCTAGGGGGGCAGTTTCCCACTCAACTGCAGGCTAGGGGGGCAGTTTCCACTCAACTACAGGCTAAGGGGAGTTTCCCACTCAACTACAGGCTAGGGGGCATTTCCCACTTAACTACAGGCTAGGGGGCAGTTTCCCACTCAACTGCAGGCTAGGGGGCAGTTTCCACTCAACTACAGGCTAGGGGGCAGTTTCCAACTCAACTACAGGCTAGGGGCGCAGTTTCCCACTCAACTGCAGGCTATGGGCAGTTTCCCACTCAACTACAAGCTAGGGGGGCAGTTTCACACTCAACTGCAGGCTAGGGGGTAGTTTCCACTCAACTGCAGGCTAGGGGGGCAGTTTACCACTCAACTACAGGCTAGGGGGGCAGTTTACCACTCAACTACAGGCTAGGGGGGCAGTTTCACACTTATTTTAGAGTACGAGTTATGCTCATTGTTGAAGATGCCACTGTGACTTTGAAATGTAGAACAGTAGTAAAAGCTCTGTTACTTTATTTTAATCTATGTCTAAGTGTAATGCTTGATAATCTCTCATGTCCATTTACATCCATTCCCATTCTTACTAATATGTACAGTCAAATCTACTCCTGCTGTCACCTATATTTAAGATCGCCTTTTCTTGTCCTGTCATAAAAATTTCATATGAATTTAAGAGGTCACCTGTCTTATAAGGCCACTTTTTCTTTGTCTCAAATGTGACCTCTTAATACAGGTTAGACTGTTTAATAATTTCTATTTCAGATCAATCAGTAAGAGAAAACATAAGGAATTTATCAGAGACAATGCGATTATCTTATGGTCTTGGTGTTGTGTTAAGATTAGGTGGTATCGCTAGATTGGAATTAAATTATGTAATTCCTGTTCGGTACCAGAGTACAGATGGGTAAGTAAAAATCAAGGATACTTTACATGACGTAGTGGGTGGAAGTATAAAAATCAGCTCATTCATAGTTCCTTATCTATGATGAGTTTTGAAACAAAGGGTAGAAAATCAAAAGTTTATTTAGGTACTTGTTAAGTACTGGTACTAAACACACATAGAATAGGAGGAATGACTTATTGGCTAGTTTAAATAATGTTTCTTGGCTTGAAGAAAATAGAAAACGATATAAATTAGTTCAGAGAAACCCTGAATATTTTATTTGATTTGATTTATTGTGTTTAATGCCACTTTCAGCAATATTTCAGCTATATCATGGCGACCAGTTTTAGTGGTGGAAGAAGCCGAAGTACCTGGAGAGAACCACCGACCATGGGCAAGCAACTGGTAAACTTTATCACTTGTAGCTGCGAGTCGAGTGCACCCTTTTTTGTAATTTACAAAGCTGGGCACAAACCCACAACGTATTAGTGATAGACTTGTATGAGTTGTTAGGTAATCCACAAACCCTGAATAAATTGAAATCCTGTATAAACTGAACTTTTAAATATAAAGTCCCAATGTGGAAATCTTTTGTTCATTAAATCTGTATAAAAACCACTGCCTGTCCATTATGAAGACATAAATTGGTGACAAGGAGGTATGGTTTAGACAGGTTTAGACAGGTTTAGACAGGTTTCACGGTATTATAAGTGTTATGGGTGTTTCATGTCACTTTCATTAATATGAAGTTATATCATGGCAGTTAAGATTTATATCTAACCACTATATGATTGCTGCAAGGACAGTCCTTGAAAAGGGATGAATATTTAATATACTGTGGATTCATTATTGTTCGTGGGATACCAATTTTCGTGGATTTCGTGGGAACAGGCAAACCACGAATTTAAGTATCAAACGTACTGCAATTTTTCAGTTGACCTGTTACTAAAGAAATGGCGAAACCACGAAATTAAATATCCTCGAAACCTCATACTTTTTTACATCCATGAAAATTGGTACCCACGAAAATAAATGAATCCACAGTACATAATTATATGTTTTGTGTACACAACTATTAACAGTGTATAAACATTCGTAGTAAATTGTCAAGTAAAACTTTAAATCATATATTGTTGATACATATATACTATTGTTGATTTGGTTTGCAAGAATGAATTTCCACAGCAATATTACATCGAACTCGAAGCCTGAAATTGTGATGCAAACAGAATTCCATTTCAAGCAAAACAGAATTAATAGTATGGTTATCGAGTACTGTCAAGGCGATATATATATATATATAACTATGTGTACCTGGAAATCAATGATAATATGTTCTTATCGCTATTTTGTTTACTTTCCCTTTGATGTTTAAAACCAATGTTTCATATCACGTAAGCGCTGAGAAGATTCAAATTATCGCTAATCGCTAAGCGTTGTCAAGGATGCTTAGTAATATCGCTGTTTGTTTTCTAATATGACATTATAATGACGTCACATTAGGCCATGTAAAATTAATTATCTGGTTCTCAGATACTGACTTTCAAAAAAATGATGAGGGAGGGATGGTATTTAATTTTTGTATTTATATGCATATTTGTCCAATCTTTAGGTTCCATTTTATCGATTGTTACCATTCGGAATTACCGGTAGTAACGACTTCGTACAATCAGGGGAAAACACAAGAGTGTTCCGAATTCCTTCAACGTGAAATTGGGGTTGTCTCTCTTTGATCAATTCAAGTTAAAAGGTACAAAAATTTGAACGCAGACTTTTTTACTGTTGTATTTATTTTTGTTTGGTGATAAATACAAACCAGAGGCAGATTTTTTGCCGATGCGGCGGTATCTGAGAATCAGATAATTAATTTTACATGGCCTCACTAAATCCTTGATAAATATACTATCATAGCAATAAAATAATTAAAACTGTTTTTTAAAACTCGAGGACGTTTCTCAGTCATCTCTCATCGAAGGGCGAAGCCGTGAGATGAGAGATGACTAAGAAATGTCCTCTCGTTTTAAAAAACATCATTAATCACTTAATATCGAGTAAGTAGTTTGACAATATATTTAACAAAATAAAACTTCAAAGGAATATTAATACAAATAAGATCTCCTCGTTGTCATTGACGACCAGTGTATACAATTTTATAGACAGTGGTATGAATAGAAAATAACAAATATAGGCAGACATTCTTGATTTACTTCCTAGATTGACATACTGTTTGATTTGTTACCTAAGAAGTACTGCATCTTCACTCTTTTAGATACATATTATTAAATATGATACTAATTATAAGTTTATTCATTTTTTTCAGTGTTGACAGAGGATTCCAGTTTGGTGTGGGACTTTCATTTTTATAACCAGACATATTTTTTTTTAATGTAAATATAATTATCAGTCAAATATAAAATGAGGAGAGATTGCTTTAAAAAGAATTCAAATTGGTTTTTTTTCTTAGCTTTACAAAGGTTTTCAATTATACATTATTTCTATTTTGTATGTTGGGCTTCCATATTAAGGCGTGTTCACGCTGTAAAGCTTCACACTTTACATGTTCACCTGTTTCAAACACAGATTTGAGTTAAAAACACCTAACAAACATTCTCACAATATTTGATGGACCCATCAAACGTGTTAGCCGATGTGCTTACACTGTTGAATATTGTGCATCCCTGTCAAGGTCAAAACCAAAGATTATGACATTGGTATTTGCTACCTCTCTGCTGTGTAAGGGATCGTCGCAAAATGTGACAGTTTTTTCAAACGAAGTTAGTTTCGTTTGGTAGGTGGGTGGTTTTCAGCTGTCACGTTTGGAAAAAAAACAAAATCGCACATTGAGATTTGTCAATAAATCTTTAAAAATGCACTTAAAAAACGGCATAAAATTGAATGGAACATCATTTTAATTTCTTTCGAGTCTGTATATTGTACTATTTCTTTAATACTGAATAAGTAATGGGTGTATATGTACACAGCTCTGGTTTCCTGTTTGCGGTACAACTAAATATCATACGCAACGAAAAGCAACAGTGTTCTTTTGCAAATTAAAAAAAATAATGTTTTCGATTCTTGGAACGTTTTATGGTTCACATGTATAGAAAGGGCTTTAAATGGATTTCTTGATATACAAGATGCATGCACTGCTCCACAAATAATAAATAAATGGTCCAGATCTTTGCATTTATTATAAGAATGCACATTACAGAGATATCCATATTAATCTATAAATATCATTTTATTGGTACAGTTTGTTGAATTATATTTACACTTGGATGAAATCAAGTGTCTGTGATTTTGAAAGGATAAAGATTCATAGATAGACCCTTTATCATGACATGCATATGGAGAATACATGGTTCTAAACCCAATATTGTTAGGTGGAGTTTGGTTTATAATACATCGGTATTCTGTTTTTCACACTTTCATTTGGAGGGGTGGGTGGGTGGTCTGAGCCAAATGAAACTAACTTCATTTGAAAAAAACTGTCACATTTTGAGACGATCCCCAACATTAATGAGTAACAGCAAAGAATGGTTGGTTCAGTTGAAATAATGTGTCCGAGTGGAACAACATGTTGTTTCATTGAACTATCACTATATAAAGGGCTACAGCATGATATGTCTACAGCAAGTGGACCAGGGCTTCCTCCTGCCCAAAACTTTTATTTACGTCCCATTTTAATGGGTTTTTTTTCTCTAAATTCCCTCCTGCACTTTTCAAACTATTCAACCTAATGGAAGAAAACCATGGGATGAAATGATTCACACATATAAAGGACTTAGTAAGAAAGGATATGGATATAAATGAACACGATAGACTATCCAACTTTACAATTCGACGCAAATTAAAACAAAGGAATAGCTCTTTTATTGCTCCATACACTTTAGTAGGGGGTTCAATAATGACCATATTATTGTACCCTAAAACCAGCGTGAAGCAGCCCCTAGCCTGCAGTTGAACGGTGCTCTCTACTTCTGTTGATACATTTTTGCCAGCCAAGGGTTATGATCTGCCTCCCCTCCTCTTCAGTGTTAGCTGTAATTTCATTATTCCTTCACACTGTAATGTCTTTGATTTTGTCCCTTGTAACAACATCAGTTTTAGTAAATCAGCACAAGACCATGATACAGCTGAAATATGGCTTATTTGGTGTTAAACAGCAATCACTCACTAAAATTAGGAAGTTTAAGGAATGTAGAAAATTTAACCCTCATCACACACAATATAAATCATGAAGAAGAGACATTGGTAATGTAATTGTCTTTTCACACATAACATTGTTAGTACATGTACAATGCATACGAGGTTTTCTCTGGGTACTCTGGGTTTCCTTCACCAATAAAACTAACCACCACGATATAACTGAAATATGGTTGAAAGTGGCATTAAACACACTAACCCTATATGTAAATTCAAGTTTGTACAAAGACTCCAGTATTTAAGAATCCAAGTCTTCCAGGCTCAAAATTTAATATGGAATGTGGCAGAGAATAATCGAAATGAAATACATTGTAAACTGAGAAATGTCAAAAATCAGGCAAGACTGTTTTTCAAGTTGTAAAAAATCTGTTCATCATTCACGTCACAACCTTGAAAGGGGCTGTCATGGTCGTGATCGTATGTTAGTTGGATTTACAACTACCTGTGCAATCGGTGCCTATCACCACTAACATTGTGAGTTCGAGCCCTGTTCATGGTGAGGTGTACTTGATGCAACATTATGTGATAAAATTCATCAGTTACTTGCCACAGGTGGTTTTCTCCTAGTGTTTCGGTTTCGTCCATCAATGAAACTGACCACGATATAAACTGAAACATTGTTGAAAATGGTGCAACACCATAAATCCAAACCAACCACATCCTTGAAATTTGGTCTATGGGAACTAAAATTAGTATGAAAACCAACTGACTTTGACATATCAAAAGGACAAATTTCAAGTGATCAGTTAATTCAGCTGTGCTATAGAAATCTATTGGTCATCAGCAACTGTCGTCCTTTATAGCACAATGTGATATCCATTGGTGGAAATTGTATCCTGAACATTGATCAATGATTTTTTTTATGTGTGACCATACAGCTACGGAATTCAACCATTTGTAAACTTGCAGATAAATGAGATGAATATTTATTGTTGGAGTCGGAATTCCGCAAGTTTACAAACGGGTGAAATCCATAGCTCTATGGTCACCAAAAAAAATCCAAAAGAAACAAAACATCAGAGCTACGTTTCTGCAACTATGTTCAATAAGTAATGGTCCTTTAGCTCTTAGTCATAATGTAGTATGAACTTATTGTACATAAACTTGACAGATCCACACTAAAGAAGTTTAGTGGTGCGTCTAACATGTACAGAATTTAAAGATTATGTAACGAGTAATAAGTGAGTGATTGTTGTTTAACTCAGCAATATTTCAGCTATATCATAGTGAGAACAAGTTAATTTTTAATGAAATGATGAGGAGGTCCACTTTGTACTAGACCAATACGCTTAGTTGGATTTTTATAGTGCTAACTCACTGAAACAGTCCGCGGATAGACATGTCTCCCCACTCAGACACCTAATCCTGATTCCAATCAGTCTTTGCTCGTTCTCCTTAATACTGCGTACTTAACTGATAAGTAACAAATACCAATTTATAGACTTTGGTTTGACCCGATCGGGGCTCGAACCCAAGATCTACCCCACTCGAGGCAAGCATGCTAACCATTACACCACCAATGCGGTTATTAGGAGTGTAACAATATACCGAATGACGATACATCGCGGTATTTTATTGACCACATGGTACACGGTACAATGGGTGCCCCTTACGATATTGATGACACAATACGACTGGGTGCTCCTTACGATATTGACGCCACGGTACGAATGGGTGCTCCTTACGATATTGGCAATATTGTTTCAGCAGATTATTTCTTTAGTACCAAAAACTGTTAAAATCAATGAAATAAAATAAATTTTATTCCTAAATTAAAATTTGTTTAGCTACATAAATATTGTGTTTTTTCTCTCTCAAATATTAGTTTTAATTTTCATGGACGTATGTGGCAAATCCTCAAGAGAAAAAAATGGCAACGCACACAAAGGTATACAAAATTTCACAATACTTATCGTGATACGTATCGTCACCTGTCTAAAATATTGTGATACGTATCGTGATAAAAATTCTGTATCATTACACTCCTAGCAGTTATATAACGAGTAATAGATCAACACTACCATGTAAATTGTGTCATCAAAACCCCACCATGTGATAGTAAAATCTCTGATGACATGAGCTAAATATAACAAATCTTTCTTTTTTTAAATCATTCTTTCATTTTTCTATAAAACTTAGCACTAATTTATTAACAAAACAATTTTTACATCAACATCAAATTTCTTATACAACACTCGTTATAGAAATACAAATAAACAGGCATTTCTCCCTAGTCTGATACATTATAATACAGCAGCAGAGAGCAAGCAATAAGTTTAGTACTGAGAATATTAAACAGTGATCACAAGGAAAATTTTAATATAGTGGAACCTATCTAATCTGACACACCAAGGGACCACAGAAATGTGTTGGATTGTACAGAATGTTGGAATACTCAAGATTTTATTTAGGTTAAAAAAAATACTTGGGACCATAAATTTTTGTCGGAAAACTCAGGTGTCGGATTGCACAAGTTCCACTCTATTGTGAGTTATATACGGATATTATTTTTTTTCCCACTAAGATTAAATCTTTCAATAAAGGAAACATTTAACATGGAATTTTTGGTTACTGTGACATCTGTATAATAATTTTCAGATAAAAATTTCAAATGAAATTTTATTTTTAGAATAGAATCAAAAACATTTCTGTTTTATCAAAATGATAATTGAAAATACCCCCATCCCCAGACTGGTCAAACAATTTTCCATGACAATTACAATTACAGTCAATAACAAATAAGGCAAGTGTCAAGATTAACAGTCGTACTGATCAATTTTAACTGGTTAAACATTAAATGAAAAAAAAAAATCAAAATTTAATAGACATGTATGGCCACAAAAGAACTTGTAAAATATACATGTCAGAATATTTAAATGCTCAACTGTGCATACTTGTATCAAAGGGGGGTGGGGACTATAATCATGTCATAAAAGTTAACATTACAATAAGGGTTGGGGTTATGGTGTTTAATGTCACTTTCAACAATATTTCAGTTATATCATGGGGGTCAGTTTTATTGGTGAGGAAAACCACTGACCTGCTGCAAGTCACTGACAAACTTTATCACATAATGTTGTATCGAGTACACCTTGCCTGAGGGGTTCGAACTCACAATGTTAGTGGTGATAAGCACTGATTGCATAGGTAGTTGTAAATCCAACTACCATACGATCACGACGGTTCCCCATTACAATAAGCATTAAAGCTAATTGAAGTAGTTTTCAACATTAGCAAGACATTCCGACAATATTAAAATAAATTTCTC
The DNA here is from genome assembly GCA_963383655.1 of Bathymodiolus septemdierum. Lineage (NCBI taxonomy): Eukaryota > Metazoa > Mollusca > Bivalvia > Mytilida > Modiolidae > Bathymodiolus > Bathymodiolus septemdierum. Next base: position 71,390,391 of record OY726526.1, on the reverse strand, counting down.
TTTGGTATCATGAACAATGTAGTATGTCAGTCTCCAAAAAACTAAAACAATTGCCTTTTTTATTATCTATAACAGTAGCTGGTGATCTACCTCCAATACACGTTTGAAAGTAGACACCCTAAGGATGATTCATACCAAATTTGGTTGAAATTGGCCTGGTAGTTTCAGAGGAAGAGATTTTTAAATAGTTTATGCCAGACGGCGATGGACGCCAAGTCATGGCAAAAGCTCACATGACCCTTTGGGTCAGGCAAGCTAAAAAATGTGTTGAGGAGATGACCAAGACAAAAATAGTTCCAATGTTTTCTTGAAAACTAAAAGTAAAATGGTAAATGACATTATGTACATGGTTGATTTTGCAGTAAGCTATAAAAATGAACAATAAATATTAATGTATTCTTGTTAATTCTTCTATCATCTTCACTATGTCATCCACGGTGGATTCTCTCTTCATTCCACTTCCATCATCCATCTGTAAAATTAGAAAAAAATTATTGATCAACAGACAGCTCATAGGAGATTATGTTTCTCACTTAATTAATACTTATTTGATTAATCAAATATTTCCAAGGTACATTTTAACATGCTATGGTTTTGACCATTCTCAATTTCCATTCTTCATTAAAACAAAATATTGAAATGGGACCATTCTTAAAATAAATATTTTCATCATTGGTACTTAATCTAAAAAAAAATTCGATAGATGCATCAAAAACAAAAAATTTATATTTATTCCTCATTGGTGACTCGCAACTGCTCATGCTCCAATATTCTCTACTCATAATCTGTTGGGTCAATTCATATGAAAACCACTGTTTCAGGTTTATTCTGTAACTGATCTATATTTAGTAAAGTTCCACAACAACATGCCATCACTTAATTTTTTTTCTGTTAGATGGACTGAACAGATTATTAAAGATTCTACCTTTACTATTTGATATAGCATTCATCGTGTATAAACCATGGACAACAGAGAAGTTAATTTCTGATCATTTTAATTTACAAGGAAATCCTTTTATTTAACAAAAAAAAGTAAAATGTAAAGACAAACTACAATTTATCCTGCACTTGTTCTATTTGACCAATCATATTGCATCGACTGGATACATTTTTGTTATATACGGTCACTGACCAAGATAAGGTTTTTCTGTTGACAGTAAGAAACAGTAACAGTACAAGTGTGGATATCACAGAGGCCACTATCAAAAACATTGCCAAAAAATATACAATTCATTTGCACTTGCAGCAAAACAGAGCAGAAAAGCTCATTTTTCTACCCGTTTCTGAAGCTTGTACAAATAAATTTTATATTTTCCGACAATGTACGTGCATAGTATATTTATCTACTTTATATAGCAATATTAGAATATTTTTCTAAACAATCATCAAGGGGGAATTTTAAAATGTAAACAATATTAATTACCTGTAGTCCTTGTACAACCTCCTGCATTTTGTCTCTACTTAGATCTAAGAAGCTTTCTATCAAATCTCCATCTATAAACCCAGTTGATGGTTCAGTCTTCCTTTCTGTGTGAAATGACCTCCAGCTAAATGTTTTGTTAAGGTAAACATCTCTGTCATTTTTGTTTTGATAATCTAAAATTCCCTTTCTGAGAAACTAAACCATTTAACTGGCCTCTCAAGGGGTCATTGTGATCTTGTGGTCTATTACAAGGTGATTGTTGTTATACAAATGTCCCTACTTATATGTTTACATTTTGTAAACATTGGATTACTCATTTTGAAACCTTGTTAAAATATGTAGTAAGACTGTGGTTTTTGAACCAGGTATTTCAGATTTTCAACCAATAAACATGGCCATCAAAATATGCCTGAAAATCCCATCAAAAACCAACATACAAAACTGAAATGCAACTAGGATACAGTCAAGCATTCCATACCATAACCTGCAGACAATTCCAATCGAAAGGGCATCCCTTATACAACACCTTGGGAAATAACAACAGGTTTACAAGCTAGAATGTAGCTTGTATTAAGCCAATTCATGTATGAAACATCAAAGTAAATATAAGGGCCCGGGTGGCTCAATGAGTTAGGTACAGTCAAACTTGTCTTAGCGACCACCTCTACATAACGACTTCCTTTGTTAGTCGACCTTATTTGTTCCTCCCCAGCATTTTCCCATGCATTCGACCTTTGTATAACAACCGTGTTCTTTGGGTAAAAATCCTTCATATAACGACTATTAGAGGATTATTATCAAACCGGAAGTTAGATAATAAATAAACATACAGTCCCGACTTTGGAAAAATGTCCGTTTTGCCCAGCTGATGCAGCGATTGCAGCCAATATCCCTCTAGCTGATATTTGCATGATCTACTGACAACATCTTACTCCCAAAGTCCATACCTGTTACTAGTTCATAATAATAGATTTTTCATATTAAATGAAGTCACGATTAGCATTATTGTGTAAGACCGCCATTTTTTTTTACAGGTAAGTTGTTCACATGATGATTTATTATTGTTGTTTTGGTTTATTTGGGTTTATTTCTTATTTGTAATTAAATATTTAAAATTGCTTATTATAGAAAATACCATTTTAATCTTTCAATTTTATAAATAAATAATCGTAATTTTGAAAATTATTGTATGACGTACTGGTTCCCAGCATATATTTGTGTCAACATTCGTTTAACGTGCGGTAACAGATCAAGGTAAACACATGCTGATTGTGTGATTAGGCTATTTATAGCTTTCGGCGAGTAATTGAAGTTTGAAAACGTTTTGTCAGGAAATTTCATTCTTCTAATCCATAATGATTAATTCTAATTACGATAACAATTAAGATAACAATAGCTGTTGAAAGAAAGTAGAAAACTCGATCAATTAATATTCTTTTTTTTTTAATTTCACCCACAAAGGACGGAAATATTTAACGATAATTGAACATATTTTTTATTTCATTATACCTTTTTCTTGCCAGAATTTAAGCTCTATTCATGCATTTGTCCTCCACACAAACGGGTTACAAGTTGATGCGGATTATATACCCGAACTAGGTTTTTCCTCTCGAGATTTTGGGAGCAAATATCACAACCTCTATTCAACGACCCCCTGTCTTATGCGACTTTTTTTCAGAACTCCCTTCAATGGTCGCTATAGACAAGTTTGACTGTAGTTGGATTACCTAACAACTCGTACAAGCCTATCACCAATACTGCGTGGGTTCACGCCCGGCTTTGTAAATTACAAAAAATAGCTGGTCGCAAGGCAGACCATTCAGCTCGCCTGTGCAATCTATAGTTACATGTGAATGTTATAATCATGTGGTTAGTGTTTAATTTGGTTAAGAACAATACTTCAGTTTAGCCAAAAGAAAACTATTTAATGGTATTCAAAATGGACATATAAATGTAATAGCAAAAATGTCGAAGTCATTCAGGCAGAAATAGTAGGTCACGGTGACCTACATTTGTGTGCAATGTTTTTAACTGTCCACGACAAACTCACATGTGAAGTTTCATCAACCTGAACCAAGTAGTTTGTCTACATTTGACCTAAACGTAAAGGTCAACGCAAAATGTCAGTCATTCAGGCAGAAATAGTAGGTCACGGTGACCTATATTTGTGTGTGGTGTTTTTAGCTGTCCACGACAAACTCACATGTGAAGGTTTCATCAACCTGGACCAAGTAGTTTGTCTACATTGGACCTAAACGCAAACGGTAATGCAAAAATGTCAGTCATTCAGGCAGAAATAGTAGGTCACGGGGGACCTATATTTGTGTGTGGTGTTTTTAACTGTCCATGACAAACTCACATGTGAAGGTTTCATCAACCTGCACCAAGTAGTTTGTCTACATTGGACCTAAACGCAAACGTTAACACAAAAATGTCAGTCATTCAGGCCGAAATAGTAGGTCAGTGACCTATATTTGTGTGCAGTGTTTTTAACTATCCACGACAAACTCACATGTGAAGTTTCATCAACCTGGACCAAGTAGTTTGTCTACATTGGACATAAACGCAAAAATGTCGAAGTCATTCAGGCAGAAATAGTAGGTTACGATGACCTATATTTGTGTGCGGTGTTTTTACCTGTCCACGACAAACTCACATGTGAAGTTTCATCAACCTGGGCCAAGTAGTTTGTCTACATTGGACCTAAATGCAAACGGTAATGCAAAAATGTCAGTCATTCAGGCAGAAATAGTAGGTCACGGGGACCTATATTTGTGTGTGGTGTTTTTAACTGTCCATGACAAACTCACATGTGAAGGTTTCATCAACCTGGACCAAGTAGTTTGTCTACATTGGACCTAAACGCAAACGTTAACACAAAAATGTCAGTCATTCAGGCCGAAATAGTAGGTCAGTGACCTATATTTGTGTGCAGTGTTTTTAACTATCCACGACAAACTCACATGTGAAGTTTCATCAACCTGGACCAAGTAGTTTGTCTACATTGGACATAAACGCAAAAATGTCGAAGTCATTCAGGCAGAAATAGTAGGTTACGATGACCTATATTTGTGTGCGGTGTTTTTACCTGTCCACGACAAACTCACATGTGAAGTTTCATCAACCTGGGCCAAGTAGTTTGTCTACATTGGACCTAAACGCAAACGTTAACATTGGACGCCGACGACGACAACGCACAAGTAACGACATAAGCTCGCTTCCTGTACTTCGCACAGGCGAGCAGCTGCAAGTGATAAAGTTTACCAGTTGCTTGCCCATGGTCGGTGGTTCTCTCCCGGAACTCCGGTTTCTTCCACCACTAAAGCTGGTCACCATGATATAGCTGAAATATTGCTGAAAGTGGTGTTAAAATACCCAAAAAATAAAAAAATAAAAATCGAAGTAAATATAAAAGCTATACAGTTGTCAACCTCTTATAAGGTCACTCTCACGAAAGGCCAGATTTCAGATGCACTGCTACTAAATTGTTCCCCTCAAGAGAGGCCACTTTTTTATTGCAAAAGGGGTGGCCTTAGAAGAAGGGGAACTACTGTATCTAGATAGATATTTAAACATCTGGAATGGATTTCAAGCTTTACTCAAATCTCATATTAACATTTTGTTAAACAACTAAAATAAGGATACAATGAGTGATCTATTTTGCCAACACTTTTGATGACCTTGGCCAGACGGGCTTGTACTTCTGATAGGAAATTAAAGAAATCTTGTGGAACCTGTGTAACCAAACCTGAAATATATAATGTAATAACCAATCAAGTCAAATATACCACAGTAAAACCACTTTGACTTGAATTTCAGATTAATTTATCTTTTATATTAATTTACATGTAAAATCTTTACTTGTTAAATATTTTGAAGACTTTCATTACCATTTTCATGGAATAAAATAAAATATATTAATATTATCATCAAACCTAAAGAACAAAATTATTTGCTTCTGAGGGCTCACACACAGGCTGTAATGTCCTCCAATTTTGTTTTCTTTTAAAGACTTCGATATATTTATTTGAAACTTGTAAATACACTTTCATCTTAAGAAAGATTTGTGTGTAACTGTAAGTTTTAAATCATCCTCAAATAAAACAATACAATCAAGTAGAAACAAAGTTTGAAATAATTGTAGCTGTTATCAAGAACTAAGGAGTGTGATTTAATATTTGTAAAATAAAATTAAAGAACAGAACAGATATAATAAATTTATGTATTTTTTAAGACAGAATGAAATCGGAACAAATCAACTGTCTCCATCTTTATAAAGGCAATGTCAAGTACTCCTTTACACCATGCAGTTTTTGTGTAGTGTTAAAATGGAGTGAGTGATCGTTTTTTTGATGCCAAATGAGCAATGTTTCATGGTGAGAACAAATTACATTTCAATGAGATAATAATGATGTACACTTTGTACTAGATCAACATGCTTAGATAGATTTCTATAGTGCTAGCTCAATGAAACAAGTCAGTGGGTAGACATGTCATTCCACACAGACACATTTTTTTTCAATTCCTAGCCAATTAGTCTTTGCATGTTTAGTGGAGAAGCAACACACATAAATTTATAGTTTTTGGTTTGATATGACCGGGGCTCGGACCCACAATCAACAGAACTTGAGTCGAACATGCTAACCATTACACCACGGATGAGGTCATAGTATCAAAGTGGACATTATTTACAAAAGATCAGGACTGGGTTGCACAAACTTCAATTAAATTTAAGTCTCAATTAAATCTCGAGTGTAAATTAATTCTATGTACATTTCAAGTAAATTTAAGTGTCAATTAAGTTTTAATTGACACTTAAGTTTTAATTGACACTTAAATTTAAGTAAGGCTTGAGCCAGTCCAGGTATATACCTATTGCTCCATTGACTGTACCATACAACACTGAACCTTGTGTTGGTGTACTGCTCTCTAAAGCATGCTGCATCACCAGAGAACCTGAAGTTATTAAAAGTTCACTTTAATGAATGCCATAACATGTTCAATATAATTATTTTTAGATTGTTTTGGTTTAGGCTTGGTTTGGTTTTAGGGTATTTAATGCCACTTTCAACATTATTTCAGTTACATCATGGCGGTCAGTTTTATTGGTGGAGGAAACCAGAGTACCCGGAGAAAACCACCGACCTGCCGCAAGCCACTGACAAACTTTATCACATAATGCTGTATCGAGTACACCTCACTTGAGCGGGATTCAATTCACAACGTTGGTGGTTATAGGCAGATTGCATAAGTAGTTATAAATTCCAACTACCATACGATCACGACCACCCCTGTTTTGGTCTTCTTAGGGATGTATACAGTGAATATATTATTGCTAAAGTGAGTAGAATTCAACTCGATGTAATAGGGGAGATCTTATACATTTTAAATGAATTCATCCTTATATTTTTATATATTTAAATTTAAGCAAAATAAGACAGAAAAATAGATATTAATTCTTTGATATTGTTATACATACCATGCCTAAATACATTGACAAATTCACCAAGATGGAACAAACCAACTTCTTGTAAATTTAGTCTTTCTTCGTCTGTTGTTGCAGCACTGAAATACAAAAGGATTCTTCAAATTAAACATGTCATCCTGTTGCCAAACATTAGATCCCAAGGGTTCGGCCCTGGGACCTTCATTTGTATATATGTAAATATACATATCATACGGATATTTCATAAATATCCATTTCTAGTTCTTGAGAATTCAATTCTAAAATTTATTCTAATGTAGATTATGTAAAACATTGGACCCTAAAGGCTCAGACCACATCCTGGGACTTTTGTTTGTAGAAATCTAAAGTTTAAATGTTGAACACAATAAAACATTTTAACATTTCTATAGCTGGTTCTTGAGAAGAATTTTTTAAAAGATTTACTTAATTTCCCCCTTTAAGGCACTCCTTATTACCCATCCCCAGGGAAGATCAACTTCATTTGTATAAATCTAAATCTCCCAATTCCAAGGACCATCCCTGCAAAGTTTAGTTCAATTTGGCTGCAGTTTTGCAGAAGAAGATTGCAAGGTGAAAAGTTAACGGACGGCAAAAGGCCACATGGTGGGCTAAAAAAAGGGCAAATATGCCATGTTTGAAAGATACCTGGATTCAATAATAAGAAGAGGTAATATATACAGTATTTAGTAAGAACCAAAATATGGCAAAACAATGTACTATTTTATAAACATTAAGAAATTATGCATATTTTGTTTCCTCATATACAACAAAAGTTTGATAAATGTTACACCACTAATTAATAATAAATTGTTTTACAGTATTGCAAACAATATTATCTTATGAATAGCCACAGATATCATATCTTTCTGAAATGGAGAATTATCAACTTTATCAATGTGCTCAGAATGAAAAAAAATATGGGGAAAAAAATGAGCTACCTGTCTTTTTGACATGTAAATAAGTTGAAGGAATTTTCTGCTCCTAAGAAATTGTCGTCATCTAAGATCTGTACAGCAGTCATCCAGTTAGGGTTACAGTCTCTGGAAATCTGAAATGTGTAAAATAATAACATATAGTTAGGGTTACAGTTCCTGGCAATCTGAAAATGTGTAAAATAATAACATTTAGTACAATTTATCATTTCTCTCGGGTATCAAAACCAGCAGTATATGAATCCAGTGTAACTGAAGACTTTATTTTTTTCATGAGTCAATGAGATGAGAGTAATAATATTTTCTAAGGTAAAAAAAATGTTTTTATGAATTTACACACACCATTAAACTGCCATTCTTAAAAAGAACCCAACTAAACATACACTTCTATACATATATAAGTTTATCTTTCATGGGTTTATTGAACTTTTAATTCAACTTTTTTTTAGCATTTATCCTCTAACATATGTGTTTGAACTGTTTACTGTTATTGTTGTGAAGTTGATAGTTTTATATTTCTTCACTGTAAGTTCAAATTAAATTTTGATGATTAATTAGGACAGAAGAGAGAGGACATATTTTAATGAATGTTTATACAAATTCAAATACATTTTAGACATAACAATGCAAGCATATGATAAATCTTTTGAGATTCTAGACCATTAATTCTAATTAAAACTTTTATTCAGATAATCTTTTTAAAGATATCCTTTCCCTGGACAAAAAATTATGTCTTTAAAAAGTGTGCTGCCCTCTGGAAATGAAATATCTCACAGATATCCTCATAAAATTTCTTTTTTAATCTTAAACTGACCTCTTCAAAGCATCCCTCCATTGGTTTATATAACAACAAAGTAATTGATCTCATCAAGTCTCCAACCACTATAAAATCTCCTTTAGTTTTCAGGTAAAGAGCTATTATATTATTGAAGTGACTACATTCTAATCTTAGTTCTTTCTCTGCCGTCCACTCAAATAATTTTACCTAAAAAATATATACAAAATAAACAACATTACAAATACATTGTATATCTATATCACTGGATTATTGCATTTTCCCCCATGATTAATGAGATTAATTCCTCATAATACATATCTAATTAATTTTTTTTACTTAAAAATCATTTGACTTAGCTGGCTGAGTATTATATAAAAGAATCAACATCATTAACACTCTGTCATAATCAGTTAATCAAAGAACCAAAGACTGGTTGCTGATTATACATATATGTGTACTATACATGTTCCCTATCATACATATATGTGTACTACAGACTTTTTGAAATTCGTCGGACCGAGCGGGCAGAAAATCACAAGGACCGGCAATACTGCCAAGTATGCCGGTCCAGGTGTCCGACAAATTTTTTTGCTTGTGTATTTTGTTTTGCACCGGAAATCGGAAATGCAACTGGTATGCCGGAACGATCACGGTCAACTCGGATGACATTTACTTCATAAACATGCAACTGTTTCCATGGTAATTCTATTAATCATTGTATTTTTATAGCTTAAACTGGCTGTGATGCATCAACGCGACTACTTCATGTGTTTATATTTGAAAATATGGCGGGTCAGGTTTTTATTGTTCCCATCACCAATTCCGTTTAAATTTTAGAATTTTGTAAATTCCGGTCCTGCACAATTTCAGTAGGTCCTGCAGAAAATTATTGGGTGCAGGACCTATGTCCTGCATATTGAATTTGTTTTCCCTCAAAAAGTCTGGTACTATACATGTAGAGCAGCAATAAAAGCACTGTTCCTTTACTTTAATTTGCCTCTAAGTGTAAAATTGGATAGTCTCTCATGTTCATTTACATCCACATCTTTTCTTGGTAATTTAATACTGAACCCCTACAGGGTTATCTTTAAATTTTTAATTCAATTCAGTTTCATACTTACAGTACTATTTATACTGGCCAGCAACTTTCCATTAAACTCCACCAAGCTATAAGCTGCTCCTTTTATATCCTTCTCAGCTACCTGGTTAAGTTTACCTGTAGACAAAAATAATCTTTAAATTACATTGAAATTTATTATAATATACCAACATGAAAGTGGTTACTGATGAAAAAAAAACAGGAAACCTATGTACAATGCCAATACATCCCCATTTTCTAGCTGTTTTTAGACCGAGATCCAAACATTTTATGACAAATATTTTGCTTAAACTAGAGGCTCAGTGGGCTGAGCCTGTGTCGCTCACCTTTCATTCTGCTTTGAGGAAACTTAATACAGAACCTTCCATACATGTAGATGCTTCCTACCACGTTTCGGTTCATATGGCTAAGCAGTTTCAAAGGAGAAGAGTTTTTAGAAATCAACCAATCAGAAACAAGAATTGCCTGTGGCGGCCATGTTGGTTAACCAATTGGGACAAAATGAGCAATCTTTATAGAGGACCTTCCATAGATGCTTCCTACCAAGTTTCGGTTCATTTGGCCAAGCAGTTTCAGAGAAGAAGATTTTAAAAAATCGTCCAATCAGAAACAAGGATTGCCTGTGACGGCCATGTTTGTAAATGGATCAAGACCAAATGAGCAATCTTTATAGAGGACCTTCCATAGATGCTTCCTACCAAGTTTCAGTTCATTTGGCTAAGGGGTTTCAGAGGAGAAGATTAAAATGTGAAAAGTTAACAGACGACAGATGCCAAGTGATGGCAAAAGCTCACTTTGCCTTTGGCAAGGTGAGCTAAAAAAAAGAGGAAATCCGCTGATCAAAGAAAAACTTTCGTCTCTGAATATAGAAATGATATAGCCATGGCAACAAATCAGGATTACTGTTTGAAATATTAGTATATAAATAAATTGACACTGTATGTACTTTTTCTATGGATGGTTTTATCAGTTTCTACACAAACTTTGCTGAAATTAGGAGGGGATGTTATAAATCTTGGGTTATTCCCTTCAATAAAATACAATATATAATATCCAATCGCCAAGGAATAAGTTTATTCACATCCCACCATGGGGTGTGCTTGATAAGTTTTACCAGGCAGTTTCCACTAAAAACTCTGACATCCATCAACATTGAATCATTGAATCAATACATTAGGCAAAAATTTATTGAAAGTGGCTTAGAGCATAAAATCAAATTGAAACAAGATTTATAGTTTACTCCTATCTAAAAACCATGCATTACTAATTACATAGAAAACCTTCATATAATCCATTCTTGCTATCAGCAAATTGGAGGAAAAAGTAAGTCTCCCTTGCTTAGTCACTTTCTCCTCGGGAAGTAGCCAAAAACCTCCAAATACACTTATAATTAGTAAATTTGAAAATATTAATTGTCCTTGATTAGCCACCTATTTATCAGAAAGCAACAAAGCTCTTCCAAATACAATTACAATCAGTAAATTTGAAAATAATAATTATGCCTTGCTAGCAATAAATTTGAAAAAAAATCTTCCTTGATTAGCCACACTCTTTGCAACTTCTTCCCAATACACTTACCATCAGTAAACTGGAAAATAATAATTCTGCCTTGCTTAGGCTCTCCCTCTTCAGGATGTACCAAGGCTGTTCCAACGACAAAGTATGTGTTAGGGTCATCACCAAATTTAGCAGAAATCAGACTTGTAGAATACTCATTTGGCATCAGTTGATGAGCATGGTGTACTGAAAAAAAACAACATGACAGACTACCGTAAAAAGCCATTGAAGACTACATCAATTTGGTTGGTTGGTTTGGTTTATGGTATTTAATACCACTTTCAACAATATTTCAGTACATCAATTTGAATTAAGTTCACATACAGTGCTCCCTCGGTCTATCGCCCCCCGTTTTATCGCCAACCTCGCATATCGCCAAAATTCTCGTCTGTCCCGATTTCCCCCATTAAAAATACCCCGTTATACTGCCAAACTCAGCTACCGCCATCCGCCACAGGTTTTCAGACACAAAAGTCGTAAAACCAGTTTAAATTTCCCCGTTAGTACCGACCACAACTACCTTTTGAGAGCTGTGTATTGATTGGTAATTATGGAATGTCAAAACTGGTCATCGGACACGGTCATTGATCTCATAGTTGAGGGTCGGAACAGGTGATCAGTTGTTTTGATTAGAATAATTACCTGTATTTACTTTTCTAGTGATTATATTTGTACTTTTAATCCTGAGTAAAATTTGTAATTTAATTAGTTGTCATAAAAATGTCGTGCTTGAAGAGAAAGCGTAATTAATTAGACGACAAACAAAAACGTGCAATTATAAGTTATGCAAAGGAAAAAATCCAAAATAAACATAACAACAAATTGACGATAATTTGACAATTAAATGGGATCTTCCAATAACCCCATAAATGAAGATGAACTGTTGCTGTCACATGTTTATAATGACCCTGATGTCCCGAGCTACAAATGACGGTTCAAGAATTTGTCAACATTGACAAAGATCTGCAAACTGTACAGGACATTTCCGATGTGAATATAATTATTCTAATTTATTTATTTATTAAACATGTATTATTTATACTTATGTATTTGTACAAGTGCAAAATGCATGTCAGTCGAGTTGAAAGTTTATCTTTTCATATGATCGCATAACTTCCGGTTTTCAATGTCCCTCAGTTTATCGCCAAACTCGTTATACCGCCAAACTACCGACTGCACAGAAGGTGGCGGTTTAACGAGGGAGCACTGTACATTTATTGCAATAAAAATGAGGTAGAGTAAGACTGTTATTTAATTTTCCCTGTAGAGTTCACTTAAATTTGTCTAAATCTTTGTTAACATCAGCTTTACTATAAAGACAACATTCAACAAAATCCAAGATAAAAATCTGAATTAACATACATGAAGATATATTTATTCAGCAGTTTTTGAATTTGTATGAAATTGCTGTGTACGTTTCAATTTGAATGTTTGGAGTTTTGATCAAGTTCATTGTGTCAAAGGGTACAAATTTAAGGAAACAAATATCTCAACATCTGAAGTACTCATGCAATAGGTTTAGTGTCCTTTATAAATGTAATATACTTTTGAAAATTCCGTGTTTCAATTGACTTTGATGCACTATGGAATACTAATTTTGTAATAGATACTTTAACAGAGAGAATTCATTTTATTCAAGTAAAAAACTATCAAAATATAAAAGATTCAAAGTTGGGTATACATATACAATTTCTTTTTTTCACATCAGCCTGTAATGCTCACCTGGTTATTCATGTGCTGTTTAGTATCAAGTAAAGTTTGTAATCTGGAGAAAAAGCCTTTAATTTACCACATTTGGTTACAATTAGTGAAGTTATTTGTGAGAAAAATGTTGAAACGTGACAAGAACAATGATGCAAAACTGTTCCAATGACAATATACATAAAACTGGTGACAATACCTCACATACAGGCAAGATAAAAACAACAAAAACTGTTCCAATGACAATATACATAAAACTGGTGACAATACCTCACATACAGGCAAGATAAAAACAACAAAAACTGTTCCAATGACAATATACATAAAACTGGTGACAATACCTCACATACAGGCAAGATAAAAACAACAAAAACTGTTCCAATGACAATATACATAAAACTGGTGACAATACCTCACATACAGGCAAGATAAAAACAACAAAAACTGTTCCAATGACAATATACATAAAACTGGTGACAATACCTCACATACAGGCAAGATAAAAACAACAAAAACTGTTCCAATGACAATATACATAAAACTGGTGACAATACCTCACATACAGGCAAGATAAAAACAACAAAAACTGTTCCAATGACAATATACATAAAACTGGTGACAATACCTCACATACAGGCAAGATAAAAACAACAAAAACTGTTCCAATGACAATATACATAAAACTGGTGACAATACCTCACATACAGGCAAGATAAAAACAACAAAACTGTTCCAATGACAATATACATAAAACTGGTGACAATACCTCACATACAGGCAAGATAAAAACAACAAAAACTGTTCCAATGACAATATACATAAAACTGGTGACAATACCTCACATACAGGCAAGATAAAAACAACAAAACTGTTCCAATGACAATATACATAAAACTGGTGACAATACCTCACATACAGGCAAGATAAAAACAACAAAAACTGTTCCAATGACAATATACATAAAACTGGTGACAATACCTCACATACAGGCAAGATAAAAACAACAAAAACTGTTCCAATGACAATATACATAAAACTGGTGACAATACCTCACATACAGGCAAGATAAAAACAACAAAAACTGTTCCAATGACAATATACATAAAACTGGTGACAATACCTCACATACAGGCAAGATAAAAACAACAAAAACTGTTCCAATGACAATATACATAAAACTGGTGACAATACCTCACATACAGGCAAGATAAAAACAACAAAAACTGTTCCAATGACAATATACATAAAACTGGTGACAATACCTCACATACAGGCAAGATAAAAACAACAAAAACTGTTCCAATGACAATATACATAAAACTGGTGACAATACCTCACATACAGGCAAGATAAAAACAACAAAAAACTGTTCCAATGACAATATACATAAAACTGGTGACAATACCTCACATACAGGCAAGATAAAAACAACAAAAACTGTTCCAATGACAATATACATAAAACTGGTGACAATACCTCACATACAGGCAAGATAAAAACAACAAAAACTGTTCCAATGACAATATACATAAAACTGGTGACAATACCTCACATACAGGCAAGATAAAAACAACAAAAACTGTTCCAATGACAATATACATAAAACTGGTGACAATACCTCACATACAGGCAAGATAAAAACAACAAAAACTGTTCCAATGACAATATACATAAAACTGGTGACAATACCTCACATACAGGCAAGATAAAAACAACAAAAACTGTTCCAATGACAATATACATAAAACTGGTGACAATACCTCACATACAGGCAAGATAAAAACAACAAAAAACTGTTCCAATGACAATATACATAAAACTGGTGACAATACCTCACATACAGGCAAGATAAAAACAACAAAAACTGTTCCAATGACAATATACATAAAACTGGTGACAATACCTCACATACAGGCAAGATAAAAACAACAAAAACTGTTCCAATGACAATATACATAAAACTGGTGACAATACCTCACATACAGGCAAGATAAAAACAACAAAAACTGTTCCAATGACAATATACATAAAACTGGTGACAATACCTCACATACAGGCAAGATAAAAACAACAAAAACTGTTCCAATGACAATATACATAAAACTGGTGACAATACCTCACATACAGGCAAGATAAAAACAACAAAAACTGTTCCAATGACAATATACATAAAACTGGTGACAATACCTCACATACAGGCAAGATAAAAACAACAAAAACTGTTCCAATGACAATATACATAAAACTGGTGACAATACCTCACATACAGGCAAGATAAAAACAACAAAACTGTTCCAATGACAATATACATAAAACTGGTGACAATACCTCACATACAGGCAAGATAAAAACAACAAAAACTGTTCCAATGACAATATACATAAAACTGGTGACAATACCTCACATACAGGCAAGATAAAAACAACAAAAACTGTTCCAATGACAATATACATAAAACTGGTGACAATACCTCACATACAGGCAAGATAAAAACAACAAAAACTGTTCCAATGACAATATACATAAAACTGGTGACAATACCTCACATACAGGCAAGATAAAAACAACAAAAACTGTTCCAATGACAATATACATAAAACTGGTGACAATACCTCACATACAGGCAAGATAAAAACAACAAAAACTGTTCCAATGACAATATACATAAAACTGGTGACAATACCTCACATACAGGCAAGATAAAAACAACAAAAAACTGTTCCAATGACAATATACATAAAACTGGTGACAATACCTCACATACAGGCAAGATAAAAACAACAAAAACTGTTCCAATGACAATATACATAAAACTGGTGACAATACCTCACATACAGGCAAGATAAAAACAACAAAAACTGTTCCAATGACAATATACATAAAACTGGTGACAATACCTCACATACAGGCAAGATAAAAACAACAAAAACTGTTCCAATGACAATATACATAAAACTGGTGACAATACCTCACATACAGGCAAGATAAAAACAACAAAAACTGTTCCAATGACAATATACATAAAACTGGTGACAATACCTCACATACAGGCAAGATAAAAACAACAAAAACTGTTCCAATGACAATATACATAAAACTGGTGACAATACCTCACATACAGGCAAGATAAAAACAACAAAAACTGTTCCAATGACAATATACATAAAACTGGTGACAATACCTCACATACAGGCAAGATAAAAACAACAAAAACTGTTCCAATGACAATATACATAAAACTGGTGACAATACCTCACATACAGGCAAGATAAAAACAACAAAAAAACACTTATATTTACCTTCAAATGTATGTTGATCTATGATTAACAAGGTATGAACCTCAACCTCATCCCCAAAAGTGTGTTCTCCCATTGTACTCGTCCCTGTGGTTACCATTTTACCACTAGAACTTGATGTTGTCATGGCAGCGTGTGTACTCGCACTAGGTCGTGTAGGGGTCATGCCATTACTGTCTTGTAGGTCAAGTCTCATTGATATGACACCAAATGTTTGTGAAGCCTCTTGGTATGCTATCCGTCTGAATTAGAACAAATATTAAACAATATAGTATAGAACTTGAACCATAGTTTATCAGGTAATACAACAATATAGTATAGAACTTGAACCATAGTTTATAAGGTAATACAACAATATTGTATAGAACTTGAACCATAGTTTATCAGGTAATACAACAATATAGTATAGAACTTGAACCATAGTTTATCAGGTAATACAACAATATTGTATAGAACTTGAACCATAGTTTATCAGGTAATACAACAATATAGTATAGAACTTGAACCATAGTTTATCAGGTAATACAACAATATAGTATAGAACTTGAACCATAGTTTATCAGGTAATACAACAATATAGTATAGAACTTGAACCATAGTTTATCAGGTAATACAACAATATTGTATAGAACTTGAACCATAGTTTATCAGGTAATACAACAATATAGTATAGAACTTGAACCATAGTTTATCAGGTAATACAACAATATTGTATAGAACTTGAACCATAGTTTATAAGGTAATACAACAATATTGTATAGAACTTGAATCATAGTTTATCAGGTAATACAACAATATAGTATAGAACTTGAACCATAGTTTATCAGGTAATACAACAATATAGTATAGAACTTGAACCATAGTTTATCAGGTAATACAACAATATAGTATAGAACTTGAACCATAGTTTATCAGGTAATACAACAATATTGTATAGAACTTGAACCATAGTTTATCAGGTAAGACAGTCAAATTCTATAAGTGAGTGAATGATTGTTGTTTAACACCAAGTGATCTAATTTTTAGTGTGAGAACATGTTACATTTTGAAGAGATGATGATGATGTTTGGCTTTGTATTAAACCAACATGCTTAGTTGGATTTTTACAATGCTAGCTCACTGAAACAACAGAACAGGAGTAGATATTGATGCTCCACTCATACACATTATCCAAATTCCAAGGCAACCAGTTTTTGCTCTTACTCGGTAATGCTGCATGCTTAGCAGAGAAGCAGCAAATACCCCCCTCCCCCTAACCTGACATAAACCCCCTGACAAAAAGCACCCTTCCTCCCCATTTCTTTCCGCTACTTCACATGAATCAGGTACCAGATATGCTTTATTATGTCCATGACCTAATAACACTGATGTTTATTTGACTATCTTTATTGGTATTCAAAATCACACAGATGCAGAATAAAACAATATAATTAGGTGTATGACACAATTACATTATTATTGTAATAAAAACAGAGCCTCAACAAAGCTTGTTATCCCTTTACAGGATAACAGTTGGCTTTAATTAGACCTAATAAAGAACATTTATTGAAAATTCAACAAATTCTAAGCAAAGTAAATAAAGTGGGTAAATCTTATCTGGAGATTCACCTAAATTACTGACAAGATAAGTAATTCTTACCTTAGAGATTTACCTAAATTACTAGCAAAGTGGGTAAACTTTACCTTAAGAGATTCACCTAAATTACTGGAAAAGTGGGCAATTCTTACATTGGCGATTCACTTAAATTACCGGAAAGATGAGTAAATCTTACTTGAAGAATCACATAAGTTAGTTGTAAAAGTGAGTAAATCTTACCTTAGAGATTCACCTAAATTACCGGAATAGTCAGTAAATCTTATCTTAGAGATTCACCTAAATTACCGGAATAGTCAGTAAATCTTATCTTAGAGATTCACCTAAATTACCGGAATAGTCAGTAAATCTTACCTTGGAGATTCACTTAAGTTAATTGTACGTATGTGTAGTTTCTGTATTTCATCTATTGTACCAATAGTTAATGTGTTGTCATTTCCCAAGGCTAAACTAAAGAAAAAAAACATCAATGAATTAATTTATACCAAGGCTAAACTAAAGAAAAAAAACATCAATGGATTAATTAAGGGTAAACTAAAGAAGAAAAATAACATCAATGTATTAAATAATCATTCTTGATTTTCCGTTACCTGATTTTATTTTTTGAAATGTTTAGGTGGATAGGCACATGATATTTTTCTTTTAGATATCTCAAAAAACTTAAAATTTACTCATATTAAAATAAAAATTAATTGTAATTTTTTTTTAAATGGAGGAATACACAGATGCCCAGCTAAGGTAAGCAGGGGCAGAACTCCAGAACAGAAAAAGTGGTATGAAGTCCAAAATCATACTTGGTCTTCTCCTTATGGTCTATAACCTTGTGTATAAATTTCAAATGAATTGCTTAATGGGAACTTAAGCTATTGAGCAAAACATACAGACCGACATGGGTAAAACTTCATGCATAAAAATACACATATTATGTGGAATTCCTGATCATAATTGTTGGTAAGGACAATATGTCAGGTATTAGTAAACCAAAACAAAATGCTATGGATGGCCATTAAAACACTGAAACAAGATGAAATTGAAAACTATGGAAACTGATGTAAACTTACCTATCAGGATATCTATGGAAACTGATGTAAACTTACCTATCAGGATATCTATGGAAACTGATGTAAACTTACCTATCAGGATATCTATGGAAACTGATGTAAACTTACCTATCAGGATATCTATGGAAACTAATGTAAACTTACCTATCAGGATATCTATGGAAACTGATGTAAACTTACCTATCAGGATATCTATGGAAACTGATGTAAACTTACCTATCAGGATATCTATGGAAACTGATGTAAACTTACCTATCAGGATATCTATGGAAACTGATGTAAACTTACCTATCAGGATATCTATGGAAACTGATGTAAACTTACCTATCAGGATATCTATGGAAACTGATGTAAACTTACCTATCAGGATATCTATGGAAACTGATGTAAACTTACCTATCAGGATATCTATGGAAACTGATGTAAACTTACCTATCAGGATATCTATGGAAACTGATGTAAACTTACCTATCAGGATATCTATGGAAACTGATGTAAACTTACCTATCAGGATATCTATGGAAACTGATGTAAACTTACCTATCAGGATATCTATGGAAACTGATGTAAACTTACCTATCAGGATATCTATGGAAACGGATGTAAACTTACCTATCAGGATATCTATGGAAACTGATGTAAACTTACCTATCAGGATATCTATGGAAACTGATGTAAACTTACCTATCAGGATATCTATGGAAACTGATGTAAACTTACCTATCAGGATATCCTTCTGAATTTAACGGACACATGTGATTGACTTCTTTAAGATTCACATTTGAAAATACAAGTTTATGATTACTAGAATAAATAACTGTTGGACGATCCGAACAAGCAAAAACGTTTGTTGTTGATAATGATTTAAATGTTCGTAACACTGTAGGTTGTGTTCCTAAAGTCACTTTTCTTTTATCACAGAAAAAACCTGTAATGTGAAAAAAAAATGGTAACATTAATAGGGAACTATGTCTGCACTTTTTAAGATAATATAGTACAGAAAGAAGAAAGGAAATAAAACAAAAATAACAAAACACTTGTTGAAAGCATGAGTAATTTTTCAGCTATATCATGGCGAGAACAAATTAGTGTCAAACCTGTCTATAGTGGTCACCTGGGGGAGATTGACAAAATGATCACTATGTACAGGTGACCTTTATATGAAGGGGTTTGATTATTCGACGAAATATTCTACATTAGTTGTAAATAACTTTTTTTTAATTACATTGTATGTTTTGCTTGTTATTTTATTCCTGTCGTAATATTACTATTGTATACATTTATTGTTGATGAAATTATCTCTGTATGATACGATTTGAATAAAACATACAAATAAATAAATAAAGATATTTAATAAACAAAATCCTGAAACCAATCCCAGCATAATTTGTTAATGTTTTCATTTCCAGTAACACGACGTTGACGTTTTCTCGAACTGGGAACATTGTTTTCAAAATCATCGAGAATCTCACATCTTCTTTTAAGAATGTTCATTTTCTAGGTATGACCATCGCCCATCTCCTCGCCCACAACCCGACAACTTTTCCCACCAACACAAAGATTTATTACTTTCACTTTGTTGTCTAATTTCATAGCTTTCATAGATACGGATGTTGATGATTTTGACATGATGCACTAGATACAGAATACAATGTTTTCCATATTTTTGGCCAGTTAATTTCTAATCTCATTGTAATGAATAAAAATCTCAAATAACCCCCAGGTATAAACTGTTCTTAATTTTCTATTCAAATGTATAGGGTTTGTTTATTTAGTTAATTAAACTAATCAATATATTTTGTAACACTTGTAACACCTCGACATTTTTAGTACATTTGAGAAAAATACCGATCTTCCGAAATCACTTCCGGTGTTATTTTAAAAATAAATTTACTGTTATACAAAGGTTTTAGGCTGAAAATTACTAATAAATGATGATCGCTGACCACATTGAATAGGTGACTGCTATATCGAATTAAAATATATAGTAAAACGCACCGGGAGAGCACGAAAGTGACCATTATACAAAGGTAACCATTACGGCAGGTTTTACTGTATATACAATGAAATGATGATGATGTTTACTTTGTACTAGACATGTCGCTCCACTAGGACATACTATCCTGATTATGAGCCAATTGGTCTTTGTTCTTTCTCCTTAATGCTGCATGCTTAGAGGGAAGCCACAAATATCAATCATATAGACTTTGATTTGACCTGACAGAGGCTTGAATCCACGACCTATCACACTCAAGGCGAGCACACTAACTATATGTATTAAACCACCAATGCAGTTTGCAACATATTGAAGGGGCACAACTACAAAAAATCACTGCTGAAAAATTCTAATTATGAAATTGAATGTTGACATACAGCTTCAGCATAACTTCAGATGGAATAGGTTGAGGAATGAAGAGTCTAGTGGATGCTCATTTACATATTCCAAGGGGCATTACTCTACATTATCAGTAAATTGTACATTTTTCCTTTGATTTCAAAGATTGATATTTTCAGTATCAACAAACTGCCTCTGTTACTGAAATATTATCAGTCAGTTTAATACGCATTATGACGTTACCAAGAAACACAATAATAGCCGTTATGAAGGTCTCAACATATATAACTGTTGTTACTCTATATGAAGGACAAGTTTAGTATAAGCCACTTTAATCATAAAACATATCAAAGACTGAACTTGCATTGTTTGTCTTACACATGGATGTTACCTTATTTAGAATTCAGCCAGAACCAATTTGTCTGTAAACAAACTAACAATTCTATATTTACTTACCAGTATCTACATTTAGGTTAAAGTAAAATAGAGATCCGTCTCCAAGGGCACACAATAAATACTGTATGTTCTCAAATGTTGTCATTAGAATAGAACGAGGTATTATTTCTGAAATATATCAAACATTCATAGTAATAAAAAAAAATATTGCTGACTTTGTTTATTATACTATTAAAAAAACATTTTGCTGATTTTGTGAGTTACAAATGCAAATAATTAACAGAAAATCAATCAAAACAAATAAAGATTTATATATAGGCACTTTTATAGTGTATATAATATCTAAATCCAGCAAGAAAGTTACAGGCATAATCTTATTCATAAATACAGTATAACCTGTTTTAGGCGGTCACTCATAGGGAATGTTAAAAGTGACCTCTCAAGAGAGGTGACCTCTTAAAAGAGGTTCAGTAAAAACGGACCAAAGTTGTCATCAGATGGATTGTCAAGCACTTTTACGTAATACATTTTGTACATGTATTTATGGATGTAAATGTACATAAGTTATGTTGAATAATGTTATTCATAAATATAGTGAATGACCATCTGCGTACATGTATATTAATTGACAAAATAAACACAATGAAAATTCATTCTAATCGACTCGGACTTAGGGCATTTAATGTCACTATCAAAATTTTTTTTTTTGGAAGGAAATCAGAGTACACAGCAGAAACCACCAATAAAAAAGAGTCACCATGGTCAGTTGCCAAGTCATAAAACATTAGTAGTGATATGTTGGTTGGTTTATGGTGTTTAACACCACTTTCAACAATATTTCATTTGTATCATGGAGGTCAGTTTTATTGGTGGAGGAAACCAGAGTACCCAGAGAAAACCACCGACCTGTCGCAAGTCACTGACAAACTTCATCACAGAATGTTGTATCGAGTACACCTCGCCATGAACGGGGTTCGATCTCACAACTTTAGTGGTGATAGACACTTTTTGTATATGTAAATTAAAATAAACTTTCTATATTCTCATACCTCCACCAAGCATTTCCACGTGCAAACTTTCAAATGAGGGTAATCTTAACACTCTTGCTGAAATATCTGTCCATAATCCTACAGCACATAAATCTGATTTCTCCTCTCCCTCACGTAGAGGTGTGATGTCAATACAAGCTACCTCATGTTCCATCTTTGTCATACTATAATAAAAATTAAAAAGTATTTAGTTTGTTTTAGTATTTTACAGAAGAAACCTTGTGTCATGTATTTCTGAAGGATACATACATGTATGCAAAAAAGTTGTTTATTTTGTTATTGCAATAGGCTGTGTGTATTGTATGAAAGCCATTAGTTGCTAGTCTATTCAATTGATACATAAAAAGCTTTCTAAGTTCACTCAGTCTAATTATCATGCAGATATTCCAGAAAAACACAAAAACATTGTACCACATTATAAAACATAGATTTACCGATTCTCAACATATGCCAGGCTAGAATGTTCCCTTCATGATCAATGTGTGGACCAAATATGGTTAGCCTACGCTGTATGGGTATAGAGAAACTGAACTAATCCAGAAAACTTGGTAGTAAATTTAACAAAGACGGTAGACCATGAAAAGATGACACATGTCTGACTGACATGTGCACATCATGATTAATGTGGTTACCATGGGGAGCCTAAGTTGTATGGTATGGAGAAACTGATCTAATCACAAAAACTTGACATTGTTAACACCTTCGCCACTTCCAGAAAAGCAAAACCTAAGTCTCACCTTCACTGACATTCGTCACAAGTGACAAAATGAATGAAGGAGTTTTTTTCAAAAAGAAAGAAAATACATCTTACTGATCTGACATAATAATTATTGTAACATACCTAATTTGTTTGACTTCTCCAGGTAAGATATTTAACAGGAACAGTTCACTACCCACAGCTATAATGACTTGTGATATATTACAACTGGCCAAACTTATATTCTTTGCTGCTGGATGTTTCCACTCACTGACTAATGCTCTACTCTCTGTGTTTATCAGACGAACTGCAGACTGTGTCACCTGAATGTGGTTAATACATATTTTTATTTTTCAATTATTTTCTATTTCCAGGTGGCTTTATAAATCTAACCTTTTTTTGGGGGGGAAATTTTCAATATATTACAGACATCACAAACAATACAATACAATCATAGACAAGACACAATATTACACTAAACATTCACTTTGAAATGATTTGATTTTTGGTGTTTAATGCCACTTTCAGCAACATTTCAGATATATCATGGCGACCAGTTTTAGCGGTGGAAGAAGCCAGAGTGCTCGGAGAGAACCACCGATCATGGGCAAGCAACTGGTAAACTTTATCACTTGCGGCTGCGAGTCGAGTGCACTCTTTTTTGTAATTGACAAAGCCGGGCGCGAACCCACGGTGTATTGGTGATAGGCTTGTATGAATTGTTAGGTCATCCAACTACCTAACTCATTGAGCCACCCAGGCCCTCACTTTGAATTGAATTGAAAAAGAATAATAGATATACACTGTACTTTGTTCTATATACAAATGTATTAAATACTGCAAAATACAACAGGGTAGATTTAAAATATTTCATGTTTGTTCATGTTTATCTACATGTAGATTATCTAGCAAGGAAGGTATTTATTTTTTCTGTATTTTATTTTACTTAAGAAGATGTCTAAGGTTTGTATAGAGCAACAGAGATAAAGCTAACCTGTAATATTTGACTGTGACCAACATTAGCACATAAAAATGTTTGTTGATCTGAATCAAAACCGGCTAGTTCTGTTTCTTCTACTTCTTCTCCATTCAACATTAAAACTCTACAAAGAAATAAAGTAATTAAATTAAAACAAGACCAAATTACTAATAACTAAAATCAAACTTGACCAAAGTATTGTAGCAAAAAAACAGTAAGAAATTCAAAACATTTGACCAAGGTTAGAAACCAGAACAAGATGGACTGAAAGACAGACACTTGTAACTGAACAACAATTATAATTCGCTCATGCGCTAATGCTTTGCTTGGTGATATTAGGAATGTAGAGAGTAGTTATATTATAACTGTATCCAGATATTAATCTTTACATGTAGTAAGTAATTAATCTATATCAACTGACATTTAGGACTGTTCCTTCAATAAATCTATTATGGCAAAGGAAGGAAGTTCTTTTTAATGACTTGACTGATTGGTGTTTACTGCCAATTTTAGCAGTATTTCAATATCTTTTTAATTGAGTAGTCATTTTATCCTTTATAATTATTACCATGATTTTAAAACCTTGTAAGAAAGTAAACTGGATTAACTTGCAGTAAAATACAGCTGTTTCTTATATGTTTAAAAAGATGGAATATCAAATGGTTTGGTTTGATTTTTGGTGTTTAACGCCACTTTCATCAATATTCCAGCTATATCATGGCGACCCGTCTTAGTGGTGGAAGAAGCCCGAGTACCCGGAGAGAACCGCCGACCATGGGCAAGTAACTGGTAAACTTTAATCACTTGTGGCTGCGAGTCGAGTGTACCCTTTTTTGTAATTTACAAAGCCGGGTGCGAACCCCCACCGTATTGGTGATAGGCTGAATATTAAATGTAAAATACCTTGTTTGTCCAACAAATGACAAAACTATAAAGTCGTCATAGTCTGTTGATCCAACTCTTAAAGACCAAATGCCTAAAATAAATATAGCATGGTTATAACAAATGTATAAATGTAAGGGTCTTTCATGAAAGATGTATATGACGACCTTCAAGCGGAAAACTGAAAGTGTTCTTATGTCGGTTCTGACAAACAGGTAAAACATAATCTATAACTTAATAGCTTTCACATATATATACACATAGGATGGTGTTACATGAGAGACTTCCTCAATCTTTTTTTATATCTTGTTTTTCATTAATATTTTAACCACTCTTTACAATTGTATGGAGTGGATGAGTGACCAATTTTTCAGCTATATCATAGTCAGAACAAGCTACATTTCCCCGAAATGATGATGTCCGTTTTTTTACTAGACCAACATGCTGAGTAAGATTTTTCTTAGTGTTAGCTCACTGAAACAACAGGTAGACATGTCTCTCCCCTCGGACACATTATCATGATTCCGAGTCAACCAGTCTTTGCTCTTACTCCTTAACTTTGTATGTTTAGTGATGAAGCAGCAAATACCATACAGTGATTTTCCGACTGCATTTTTGGGGTCGAATATCGGCCCTATTCCCAATGTGAAAAAGGCTCTTTTTTTCCTAATTTCATAGGGGAAATTCCCAATAGCATGGTGATAAAATTATTCGTAAAAATCGTTAATGAAATCTTTTTCAAATGAAATTAAAAGTCGAACATTTTTACATTTATGACCTGGTTACTGTTTGTTTTGATTATGCAAGCGAATACTACGCATAATATACCGGGAACCAGTGTAGTATATTAGGTCGCTTGATTTGTTAAAAGTGGCGTGTACCGGACTGCGATAAAACTTCAGAAAAACGAAAGCGGAAATTATAGCATTTGGAATAAATTTTATATTAAAGATGTTTATTTAAATAAATATAATATAAAAATAGTAAATATGTACTGTGATTTACGTTGCTTGATATTTTTTCAATTCATTGGGAATTAAAAACGGAAAACAGTTGATGAAGCGGAATACGCGAATTATTGCCAATTGAGTTTTAAAGGTAAAAATACAAATGTCACGTAAATAATATGTAAATTTTTTTTTACCAGTAATGGTGGAAGCATGCACAGCTAACTTGAATCCTGTGGATTAATAAAACAAGTTTTTACTGTCCGAGAGCTATGAGGGTGATGATGTAAATGATGCTAGTGAAACTGTGTGCTTTGAACTTGAAGTGAGTCCGACTCACTACCAGTGGTGTCTTCTATCAAATCCCCAGCCCACTTTTTAAAAATACCTATTCCAGGTATTCTCACTTACAAATGACAAAAGATGTTGCTACAATTAATTTGTTGTTTTTGTAATTAGTATGCTACTATCTAATTAATTATTACCTGTAATTTACTTGTATTTTATGTCAAATATTGCAGAAAAAGGCAAAATATTATTTGAGTGAAGTAAGTGTTATTAATCAAATAAATTAGAAATTGGAATGAAACATTTTTTTTTCATATGGATTGAAATAAAGTATGACATATATAGTCAAATATCTTTTAAAACTAGAAAAGAAGTATGCCGCCACACTTGATAATTATGGACAAAGTTGTTTTGTTAGGAGTGATTTTTTTTAAATGAAGTGTGTCTGTAAGACACAAATGATGCCCCCGCCCGACCAAAAAAAATTATAAACAAGTCAACCTCCATTATGTGTATAAACATCATACAAAATATTAAAGCTGTAGCTCCAAAACTGTAGGAGATAGCCGAACAAACCATGTATCTATATCCGGACGGACGAACAACTACCTGTCATTTTGAGAATATTTGATGAAAATAAAAATCATGTGGACATGCACACCTCCATTATAAATATCCTGCAAAATATTAAAGCTGTAGCTCTAAAACTGTAGGAGGAGTTAGCCAGACAAACCATATTCCCTTTATGCAGCTAGTACGAAAAAAATTACTAAGTCCAACTACCTGTCATTTTGAGAATATTTGAAGAAAATCAAAATCCTGTGGACATGCACACCTCCATTATGTGCATAAACATCCTACAAAATATTAAAGCTGTAGCTCTAAAACTGTAGGAGGAGATAGCCAGGCAAACCATGTATCTATATCCGGACGGACGAACAACTACCTGTCATTTTGAGAATATTTGAAGAAAATCAAAATCATGTGGACATGCACACCTCCATGATGTGTATAAACATCCTACAAAATATTAAAGCTGTAGCTCTAAAACTGTAGGAGGAGTTAGCCAGGCAAACCATGTATCTATATCCGGAAGGACGAATGGACTGACAGGGGTAAATTAATATGCCCCCCCCCCCCTCCTCCTCCCCCTCAAATATTCGATGAAAATCAAAATCCTGTGGACATGCACACACCACCAGTATGAAATGAAATGAAATGAAATGAAATGAAATGAAATGAAATGAAATACTTTATTAAAGAAAGCTCAATCATTGAACATTTAGGTTGACAAAGATTATGAGATAATGACATAATAAAATATCAAATAAAATTATATGTTATAGTTTGCATTATAGTTTGCATTGGAAGGCAATGAAAGAGAGATAACTGTATGTGTATAAACATCATACAAAATATTGTCCAACTACCTGTCATTTTGAGAATTTTTGATGAAAATCAAAATCCTGTGGACATGTACACCTCCATTATGTGTATAAACATCCTGCAAAATATTAAAGCTGTAGCTCTAAAACTGTAGGAGGAGATAGCCAGACAAACCATGTTCCCTTTATGCAGCTAGTACGAAAAAAATAACCAAGTCCAACTACCTGTCATTTTGAGAATATTTGAAGAAAATCAAAATCCTGTAAACAAGCACACCTCCATTATGTGTATAAACATCCTATAAAATATTAAAGCTGTAGTTCCAAAACTGTAGGAGGAGATAGCATGACAAATCATGTATCTATATCCGGACGGACGAACAAAATGACCAAGTCCAACTACCTGTCATTTTGAGAATTTTTGATGAAAATCAAAATCCTGTGGACATGTACACCTCCATTATGTGTATAAACATCCTGCAAAATATTAAAGCTGTAGCTCTAAAACTGTAGGAGAAGTTAGCCAGGCAAACCATGTATCTATATCCGGACAGACGAACGGATGGACAGGGGGAAATTAATATGCCCTGCCCCCACGTGGGGGCATAACAATAAGTTCTATGGATGCTGAAATATAAATGTATTGATAAAGATATCATTTATTTATATATGTATCTGTATTTTTTTTCTTAGAATAAATTAGAATAAAAATGATAAATTACTATATATTAGTTCTCTATTCTCAGAGCAAGGTTTACCTGAAGTTAACGAGTTTTTATTTATACACCCTAAGTCCCAATGTTTGCACATTGTTTATACAATAATTACAGCTATTCCCACTTGAAATTTTAGATTTCTTTAATGAATTTTTAAAAAGTGGGATTAGGGACGTGGACCCTACCGGTCACCGACACTAGTACTGATACACCATGCCCAAAGCAATGTCACTTCAGAAACAACAAATTAAAATTCTTTATTACCTAACACAGCTTCAAATGACATCCAACAACATGTAAATACGTGTCAGGGGTCCAAATTAGCGGTCGCCCAGTCGCCCATGGCAACCAAAATGTCACCTTGAAAACGTAGAAAGATAGCCCAGCTGGCTATTAAAAATTCCAGTAGCTCTGTATCCGTAAACTATCGTTTGTCCGTTTGTATCGTGATCGTTTTTCTGTTACCTGTTCAACTGAAATGTCTAACTCGAAAGAACATCAGTTATGGCTTTTCAAACAGGGAACCAGAATGTGTAGTTTATAGAATAATCCTCCGGCCAAGGAGCACTCTAAATTTCGGTAAATTTCCATAGTTCAAAACGTACCAGTGCGGCCGTAAAGCTTACGGAAGGATTCGAGAACAGGAGAGTTTTTTTATATATTTTATAATTAATTAATTGTTATTGCTTAGATTATAGTATGTCGTTAATATATTAAAATGTACCAAAACACAGAAATAAATCGAGATAATTCCGGAATTGTTTTTTTTTATCTTTAATCTTTTATCAACATCTGTGTTAAGTCTATCGAAAATTAGAGTTAGCAGTCAGTGATGTGGAATTATTTATCGGGGGTCAAGCCTCCCAGTGAATCTGAAAAGAAAAAAAGGAAGTTTGAAAGTACCAAAGAGTACTACAAGGGGTATGATAAAGATAAGCATGCAAGGAAATATTTACCAGAGTGGGAAAAGGGTAGACCTTGGTTGAACTTGAAGTATGTGGACAACAAGGGGATGGCATGTACAGCGTGTACCGAGTTTGGCACCGGCGGGACAATTCAGCACCAGGACACTTCAGCACCTGTGTGAGACATTTCGGCACCAAGACAGTTCGGCACCCGGACAATTTGGCACTTGTGTTTTTTTCTTTGATTGTTATCGTATGTATTTTACCAGTCTTTTTTTTCTTAGTCTTGTTTCGATCTTTTTGATAAATCTGTTACTCTTTCATGTCAATTTTATGGTCTGGTGAGTATTATTCAGGACTATGTTGGATGGGTATCATTGCACATGCATTAATAAATATTAGGCAGTAATAATGAAACATAAATTTATTTTTATTCATTTTAATATATCAAGAGATCAACAATAACAATTTAACAGATATATGATAATGTGAGTGTTTACATTTGTAGTCGGTACAGTTATCATATACAAATGTATATTTCACAGATTTTAAGTTTATGCTTCTTCTAGACTAATTTATTAATATAATATTAATATGATTCTGGGCTTTTACTCAAAAATTTTCTCAAACACAAGCTGTAAACATTTGATCACTGCTTTTGATCTTAATTAAGTTAATAATGGCTTCTTTTAAAGACTATTTAAATAAATTATGTTTTGATTGCATTTAAACGATCATTGATGTTTTTTTTTAATTTTCGTTGATTTATATTTTAAAAAGGGTAATCACGTTTGTTTGAAAGAAAATGCGGTGCCGATTTGACACTTTTTTTCAACGGTGCCAAACTGTCTTTTTCAACGGGTGCCGAACTGTCTTGTTTCCGTTTGTAACTGGTTGTACAAGCTATAAAGTTAATAGTCTGACAAAGCACGAAAAACCAAAGCAGCATGAGAAATGTGCACTTGTCACTAAAGCAAAACTGAAATCTCGTGAGGAATCATCAGCTGCTAAAATCATCCAGACCTTGAACAAAGACATATTTATCAAGCTGGATAAAAATGTTCAGGAATTGTCATGCTTTGGTTGTTAAAAATAGGCCCCTTTCAGAATATGAATGGATGTGTCAGTTGGATGAAACCAAAGGAATCATTTTAGGGAAAACATACAGGAACACTGGAACAGTCAAATCGTTTATAGCAGCTAATGCTAATGTTGAATTTTTAAAGGTAGTAAAACTTATAACAGATAGTAAGTTCATATGTATAATTGGAGATGGTTCCACTGATGCTTCGATACATGTACAAGAACAAGACATGTGGTACATCCGTCAGTCTACAGGTGGTTCTGTTGATGCCAAATTTATAGGGGTTGCCTCAATAGAAAAGGCTTCAGCAGTTGGTATTGTTGATGGACTTCAACACTTTCAAAAATGTGTGTATAATGCAGGATTTGGCTTAAAAAAATACAAACATTTCTTGGGGTGGGGAATAACCCCTAGCGGCCCTCATCATTTTCACCTGTGCTACTGCTTTTTAATCTGGGATAGCAGTCTCAAAATATCAGTAGCCCAGTTGGCTATTATGCACAAAAAGTTAATCTGGGACCCTGCATGTAGTGCAAATAGTGGCGATATTGATAATGATTCGCAGTCTGATTGTCACTCTGATTCGAACAGTTGTGCTCCAGAGGTCATGGTACCAGATGCCAGGGTGTTCAGTTCAATAAAGAATGAACAAAAATACCCATGGCTATATGACAGTGTGGTACACCAAAGGTATTTATGTAAGTTTTGTGGTCATTCTTCCTCATCACAAGAATGTGTTACTGTTGGTATTAACCTTGATCGCTATTCTATTACTGGACATCCAAACTAATAAATGTAAATAGCTCTTCCCATCTTTCCCCAATTCACATAATTTACGTGCTAATTTTCCCAATTATAAGGGACCCGGGCCCCAGATGCAAATGAGTAGGAAAATCACTGCCATATAAACTTTGAGTTGACCTGACTGGGGCTCAAACCCTCAATCTATCGCACAAGGTGAGAATGCCAACCATTACACCACCTATGCATATTTTTTTTAATTTTCATCAAACTTACCTTTAATTCCAGGTAAATCTATGCTGGCATGTTCATGTATACCTATACCATTTCTGATTATACGTAACGATCCTTCCTTGTAGGCACCAGAACATGTTACAAGCTATCAAATAAAACAGAGTACTATAACATGTTGTGCACTTTCTTCAGCATAGAGACAATAGGTAAACCAATTAATTCAATATTTTGTGTTGTTTATAGTTCATTAACTTGGCTGAATATGACTCTGTTCAGTGTATATACAGAATTTCAAGACAGATTTCTACATTGCTGTAGTATTTTTGAAAATCAAAATAAAAACTATTTTAATATTTCAGTACCGTTTTTTGGTACGTATAGAATGCGATCTTATGCTTTAAAATGATAATTTGTAGGTTGGGTGCATTTTATGCATAAGAGCAAGTATCAGACACTTTTTTTCAGGTCACGCAGAGAGTTGCCGGTAGCATAGCTTCGAGTTCACGGACGGCAATATTCCCAATGATCGATGAATTCATGTTCAAATAACATTAATTGTGTTCATTATATATGTGTTATTTAAAATAAAATTGTATAAAAATTGTATTTATTGCTAGTTTCATTGCCTTTTTGAAAGGTTTGTAAATATGTATTTATTCTCGATGTTTGTCAATAATCATACTTGTAAATTGGTGTTGTTCAGAACTAATTGTCCATACGAATGCAGGAATAATTGATGCTTGCTATCAGACGTGTGATATTTTACCTTTTTGCAATTTCTTTTTTTCCTGGGGTGAAATTACATGTGTTTGGGTATTGAGCCTTTGTTTGATTTATCGATTTTTACAGCAGTTGACAAGGTCAAGGATCGTATATTGTATAACAAGGTGTGAAAAGATAATTGAACATACTGGGACACCTGTCAATATTATATACTATATTGTAGCATTGTTACAATATAAGTACACTTCAAAAGAAATTATAATCTCTTTGATCAGGTCTTAATTAATGTTATTACTTTTGTATTGTTTTCTCTTTATTTGAATCGATCATAATTACTTCCTATTTTAAGCTTGACCCAATCTTGCCTATCTTTGATCACATGAACGGTTCATTATTTGATGAATTTATTATATTGATTAAAGATTAAACATATCTACACATTTATTATTTAAAACAACCATAATTCGCATGAAGAACCAAGAAAAAAAATCACCTGCTCCATCCGTATCATTTTCATTGCCGTTTTGAACTTGTTTTCAAATTTAACATTAACGATAAACTTCCTGCATTCACAAAATAGCTAATTTTCGCTTGCAAAATCTAGAATAATCGGCTTAAACTCTAACAAAACTAATTTAACATTTCCCGGTCTAAAATTTATCAAAAATACATGGATTAACAAATACTTGATCTGTGGTAAGCAGTATTTTGCCGTTTTAACGACGATTTCTGCCATGAATGTTTTACTGAATCTTCCTGCGTTCTATAGATAGGAACTAGAATTTTCCCCAGATTTTTGGGGGAGGAAAGGGGGTGCGCTCTATGCACCAGTGCGTTTAATAGACACAAAAAGACGGTATTTGTTAGTTAAAATTATGTTCAATCAATCAATTTCTAGAGTTGTTAATCTCATTATGTTAAATTTTCATTTGACAACAATCAATTTGAAGGTTAATCTCTGTATCAACTTATTCATTTACCATATCAAAAAAATTACCTTAAAACAGAGGCCTATTGATAATAACAAACCCTATATACTAAGTTCTGCATTTAAACAAAAATCTGTGGAGGTATTCCATAATAATTAATTTTGTTCAAAGACAACATTTATTACAATAGAGGACCCTAAATCTCTGATGCAAGGAGCAAGTACATCATTTTATTTTGCATTGTTCCACAAACAGCAAACAAATCTATTAATGTAATAAATTATTGTATTGACTTACTTGTCCTTGACCCTGTCTTTCAAGGTCAACTACACACATATCTAATATCTTTACTTACTTGTCCTTGACCCTGTCTTTCAAGGTCAACTACACACATATCTAATATCGGCCCTAGATTAGTAAATCTCTCCATTTCCTGTACATATGATCCATTCTCATCTGGTTCTACATTTAACTGAAAAAAGAAAAGAAATAGTCACACAACAAAAATGGCAGTCTCTTGTAAACTATCAGTACACGTAATTACTTTCTACAATTGTTTTTTTCTTTTTTTTTTAACTTTTGTAAGAAATCAGTTCCAGAGACTATTTCACTTTTAACATGTAAAGACATAAATTAATTAAATTAATGGTTGTATTTGACAGAAAAACATGTCTTCCCCTCTCCCTTTAACTATCATAGAATTGACATAATTTGTTGTACATGTATTATATCCTTTAAACGCTAAGTTCGTCCACATCATTAATTCGTCCTCTATCGGTTTACAATTTGTGCGCATGCGTAAGTCAAGTTGTTTATTTACTTCGAGTTGCAATGTGATTTGTCTAATATATGTGACGTCAATAGTTACTTAGATATGGGAGACTATCTTGAAGGACCACACAGTAGCAGTTTTTGAGTTCATGTTAGTCTATCACTCGGTGAATTGCTTTGAATGATAAAGTTTTGATTTCAACGGAATGTTTATTTGTGCAAAGAAGTCTGGACTTTGGCAGACGAACTTTGGTGAGCCGAGGATATCAACCGAACCATACTTTAACAAGTTGTGAATCTCCCTCAAGAGAGACCACCATTTTAAAAGGCTACATCATAGAAGAAGATGTGGCCGTATAAAATGGGAGACTACTGTATAATATTTACGGAGCCATACCTTTACAAGTTGTGAATCTCCTAGTCTGGAACCTATGTATACTACTCCATTATCTAGGTATGTTATACATTCTGCTACTGTTGTCTATAAATAGAAATGTAAACTCTACAAATGTCTATAAATAGAAAAGTAAATGCTACACATGTCTATAAATAGAAATGTAAACTCTACACATGTCTATAAATAGAAATGTAAACTCTACAATTATCTATAAATAGAAATGTAAACTCTACACATGTCTATAAGTAGAAAGGTAAACTCTACAAATGTCTATAAATAGAAATGTAAACTCTACAATTGTCTATAAATAGAAATGTAAACTCTACAATACACTACAATAATATTAATCTATTCTTCCTATATAAATGGCTGCAATAGTTTGTACATGTAAAGTATTATGTAACATGTATCTTTCAAATTATATCTTATTTCATTAAAATTTACACAATTTCCTTCAACCAGTGTTTTCATTTGATGCAGGGAACCGCCGCATTTCACCGGCTATTGCTATAAAATCCCCGCTATGAATTTTCCAAGCATGGGTTAAATGTTCAAAAATAAATCGAGTTGTCTTTTCTAGATTTTAATTCTGTAAGTTTGTCATTTGCCGGCATGTACTCTCGGAGTGAACATGGGATTATATAATCATGATAATTTGGGGATTGAAAACAAATCTTAAGTGTTTGAGCTTGGTTACGATTTGACCTTAATTTCCTGTATGAAAAAGCGCTGCTCTGACAAAGAAACGAGTCGATGGCCAATTTTTTCTTTTGGCCTCAAATTCTTGTCCCATTTATAATATTTCAATTACTTCCGGTTTTTATCTAATTTCGCTTACTTCAGAGGATAAATATATGCAATGACCGAAGGCTGAAGAATTGAAGAATTAATTATTTCTTTATGTTAAAACATTACGATTCACAGTAGGAATAATAAATAAAAATTTAATCATTCCAAAAGAAGATTTGAGGCCGACTAGCTTTGGTCCGAAGCGGTAGAAGTCAATTTTGGACTTTTGTCCAAAAAAGCAAAAAGATGATTAAAATAATATGAATTAGATGATTGAAAGAGTGGAGGGAATATAACCCACTTTTGTTTTTCTATTAAAGTAAGCAGGTCTGATCTTATAAAGTTGTATCAGTATGGAGAAAAGGGGGGATGGTTACTACCGAATACGATGAACACCAGTTCTCCTGCCCAAGATCAGTAAAACTTAGTTTAATTGTTCAGACCACTAAATATTTTCAGTTTTTATTTAGAACTATATAAAATAAATCCCAGGAATTTGATTCGGACTAGTAAATTCAAATGTTCATTTCAGTAAAGATGCCACGTTTCTTTTAAAAATCTGACTCGAATATCGCGAATGATATTGCAAATATTCGATGTCCCTAGTCATTTTCAAGAGTCCCCTATCTGAAATTATTTTGATTTTCTGTTTGAGGACATGGGATATTCATATATATGCATTAACATGAAAAAGTATCTAGTCTGTCAAACTATAGACTATATGCAGATGTCTTATGACTATGAATATAAGGAACTGTCAATCCCCTTCTGAAGCACATGCTTGAGTTCTCCCTTAAAATAATTTATGGGGGTTTGGTCATTTGTGATTGTATATTTTCAACAAAATAAAAGTTTATTGAAATGTACGAGTCTTGGACAACTTTTATTCTTCATTTTGTATTGATTACGTAATTAACAATCAGATTCTTGAATATTACTTACCTTTGAAAGTTCTTTTTTGTTATTAAAAAAAGTTAAATGCATACTTTATTTCAAAATCTTAAGAGAGAAATTACAGTAAAAGGCTAGCAAATTAACATTCTTTAAATGTGCATTTAATATAATAATATAAACTATGATGCTATTTTAATTATTCAAAAACTGCAAAGAATCTGAATGTTGATATAACTTCATACTATGTCAAGGAAATGAAACAAACACCAATATTATCAAATCTTTATTTTCAATGATACATAATCATAGAGGAAGTCCATATTTTTTTTCTAAATGATCAAGTTTATTTCTACTAACTGCCTACCAAACTTGTACATTTATCTTTGACCTGAAAAATGGCAGAACCATGCGACATCTTTCTCAGAAATTTTTAAACAATGGAAAATGACTGATGGTTGTTAATCTTGAGAAATCATTCTCAATGAAAAATTGTTCAATGGTCAAGAAGATCCTGAAAATCCTGTATACCTGTCTGAAAAAAAGGTTTATTACGTTTTTCTTTTTCTCAAAGTTAGTCAGTGTAAACTGAAGCAAAAAGAAACAATTTTAAAGCTAGGAAACCCCCTCAAAAGCAAGTCAAAATTCACCAAATCAAAAATTGGCTTGGGTGCTTCCACCTCCACCCCCTACCAGGGCTTTACACTGAACCCACTGGGGGCCTTCTGACTCTCGGCTTAATTTTCTCTCCGTCTATAATTCTAAAATCTCCCCCTATCAAAATTTGTTGTGAAAACACTGCTTCAACACTAATATTTTGTGATCTTTTAAACTGTGATTAAAACAAAAATCCTTTTTAAAAATGAAAAAAAATTAAAATTAAATATGCAATTTTTTAGGGGCCTAGCTAAATTAACAAAATTTGAAATATGTTTCATTCAAGGATCGTCCACTTATTTCAGAAGATTTTTTCATAATCAATAAATTGGAAAATAATTTATAGTACATATAATTTGTTGTTCAATTTCAGTTCATTCTACCATAAAATGTATCAGAAAATGCATTTTAGTCATGATAATGCATTTTTAGCAATGACAGTCATATTGAAGGGTGGGACCATCCGATACATAACATAATCAGACACTGAGGGAGGCCATTTTATTACATTTTGTATTTCAAGATACTTTTTAAAGTATTGTTTCCCATTATAAAGTACCTAAACTTAAATATGCATCACCATGTAAAATTACATTTGCGACCGCCAAATCCTCAATTGACGATGGCAACTCTTTAAATACAATAGTTATTTCTTAATTATTCATTTTATTAATCCTACCTCACCAAGGAGTTCTACTTTGAGATCCTTTACAACAACTGTGGAATCCATTTTTTCTTCTTTTTCTAACAGTAACAGAAATAATCGTCCAGCCATATCACCAAGGAGATATCGTGATCCATTACCATCCACTTTACCATAACATGTTAAGGTACTTTGCTAAAGGATAATAAGAATAGAAGTTACCACAAATTAATAAATGTTCCACCGTCTAGTCAATCCTATATTGGACAGATACAGATAGATGGTATAAAAAACAAGATGTTGCACGCTACGTTGTGCTAAGAATACCCCCACTCGTTCATTTGTAAGTCGCACGGTAAACAGGAAGTAGATGTGCGGTAAACCTGGAAAGGGGAGACACGGTAGAAGTCACCATGCCAAAGCCATATATCAAATATAAAATCATTTCTTCCAGTAGAAGCTGAGATAACTGTTACGAAAGTTTTCATTACAGCAAACATGAAAAATTCTAAGTCGCACTGTAAACAGGAAGTAGATGTGCGGTAAACCTGGAAAGGGGAGACACGGTACAAGTCACCATGCCAAAGCCATATATCAAATATAAAATCATTTCTTCCAGTAGATGCTGAGATCTGTTACGAAAGTGTGAACAGACGGACGGACAAACGGACGGACGAACAAGGTGATTGCAATATAGCCCCCACTCTATGAGTGGGGGTATAATATGCTCCCTGACTTTTCATCACAAGGGCATTGAAAATATGAACAAATCTAATACTTGTTTAAGTACCAACATTTCTGTTCATTTCCATGGACAGGTTATTTACACCTTTGTATTAATGCTTCTGTAAAGTTATTGTTTTCTTACCTTTATAGCAGGTGGTGCTACAGGCAAACAGTTATCTCCCTTTTGGTAAGTAATAGATTCTTGTCCAATAATGAGGGCGCCACCAATTGGATCTGGTACTTAAATAGAGAATTACATGTATAAGCCATTGTTATTTTTGTAATCCTAGTACTATTGTATATAGTATATCCTTGTTATACCACCCCTCTTTAATCATGAGCCGTCGTGGCAGTGATCTTATGGTAGTTGGATTTACAACTACATATGCAATCGGTGCCTATCACCACTGATGTTGTGAGTTCGAATCCTGCTCAGGGCGAGGTGCACAGCATTATGTGATAAGGTTTGTCAGTGATTTTCTCCGGGTCCTCTGGTTTCCTCCACCAATAAAACTGAAATATTGTTGAAAGTGACATCAAACACCATAAAATCAAAACCAACCCCTCTTTTATCTGCTATCCTCACTTATCGCCATCAAACTGCCAAGTCCAAATTTCAAAAAATCATGTAGATTTCTCCTTCAATATAAATTGCCATCCTCACCTTAACCTCAAAATATAACTTGGTTCAAATGTTGACAGTAAAATGAGGGTGTACTATACATCATTCTAGTATGTGAATAATAAAAACGTAGATATCAAATTTAGTGTTTCACGACAAGTTTCTGGAATAACCTTCATCAGGTTCATTATCAAAAGATTCGAAAGCCAAATACTTTAAAACATATTTCAAATGTTTGTCAATAAATAAGTTTCCCTTAATCAGCCCTTTCTATGTATAAGTAAGGTTTTAATAGAAAAATTACCATTAATATAAGTACATTTTCACATTTTTCAAAAATATTTAAAATTATTTATACAAGTCAAGGGAACAGTTTTCACAATGAGCACTCATCCTCTGGTCCAAGATCAGTAAAACTTTGTTCAAACAGGAAATTTTTAAGTTTGTATTTAGAACTATATAAAAACAAATTTAGAATTTGATTCGGACCAGCAAATTCAATATTTCCTTTTGAGGACAGAGGACATGGGTTAAGGTCATTGACTTCTGTCTACATGCACGGATGTTGGTTCGAATTCCACCTCAAGTATTAAAGTTTCCAGATAACTACCTCAGACAGGGACTTCACCAGTAAGCTTATCCTGTATTTTCTCTCCCAACAAGTCTGGTAATCATGATATTACTGTAAGATTGTTGAAAGTAACGAAAATCACCAATAGCCCTTACCCGGGTCTAGGACAAAAGCTCCCCAGACATAAGCCCCCTGGACAAAAGCCCCCCCGACAAAAAGCCCCTCAATAATGAACTGTACAAGTTATTTATATATTGGTATCTTTGAACCCATTTTAGGCTTATTGTACTGCTATTTATGGGTTATTATTGGAACTTGAAGATATCATAAACAATAGCAATATTTGTTTAAGAATTATAATAACCCTCATCAAAGAAAGTAAAAATAAAATAATAAAATTGTTTTATCTTAAAAAAAAATCATTATAGTATATATCAAACAGGATGAGAAAATAACTCACTCATTACTTTTAATAACTTCAAAGGTTATAATTGTAAAAACAATTGTTTATCAATAAAAACAATCCCAGATTAACTTTACCTGATTAATTTCAATTTAAACAGTCATTTTTATTTACACTTTATAGATGACCATAACAATGAAAAATTATGTTTTTAAAATATTTTATTTTTTTGTATTAATTTCTTTTCTAATAGGAGTGAGTTTTGATCTTTAAGATATCTTAAATATCAACATCAATATAAAAAAAATGTAATAAGATTCTATGATTATTTCATTATGGGGGGCTTTTGTCCTAGGGTTTATGTCTGGGGGGGCTTTTGTCCTGTTCCCCCTTACCCTTATATATATATTCTGGACAAAATTCTGCAAAATGATTTCATAACTATGATATATTATCCTAAAATCTGTGAATCATTATTCAAACTCTTCATTAAGTTTGTAATTTTCTATCAAATAAAAGATTTACGACCATCATCTATGGATGATGATATGACAGAAGAACTAGAAGACAAACCTGCTATGACCATACAGGCTTCTGTTTCTACATTATCTTGTTTCCACGGTCCTTTCTGAAACTCTTTTACACTTAAATTTATCTCATATGTCTTTACATGTCTTCCATGAGGATCCTTAAATAATTTGCAAATAAAAAAAAGACGGCATTACTTTATGCTTTTTATTGAATATATTTGAGCCATCTTAACGTTGTCTTAACCATATAATGATTGGAAAAGTTGATTTTTACAAGAAAATATCTGTATGAGCAAGTGATCATTGCCACAAAGTCAGTCATTGTCACGATATCGTACTATGCATAGCAATTATTCTGATAGAGATCAGTGATTGTTGTTTAACGCCAACTCAGCAATTTTTCAGCTATATCATGGCGAGAACAAGTTAATTTTCAATGAGATGATGATGAGGTCTGTTTTGTACTAGACCAACATGCTTAGTTGGATTTTTATAGTGCTAACTCACTGAAACAACAGTTCGCGGATAGACATTGCGCCCCACTCAAACACATTATCCCCATTCTGAGTCAACCAGTCTTTGCTCTTTCTCTTCAATGCTGCGTGCTTAGTGGAGAAGCAACAAATACCAATATTATAGTCTTTGATTTGACCCAACCCGGGCTCAAACCCACGATCTACCGCACTCGAAATGAGCATGCACACCATTACACCACCGATGCGGTTATTATTCCTATAATGAAAACAGAAAATTAAATACAATATAGTGAAACCTGTCTATACTGAACCTCCCTGAGACTAGACTTTGTGTTTGGAATAGACAGGTCTTCCATTTCTACCAGTTAAATAAACAGATTTTCTACATTGGCACTTTTCTTTAAGTGCAGTTAATACAGGTTTCTGTTTTATTCAGAGTTAGGTTTGACTAGTTTTACTGTATTTAATTTCTGTTTTATTCAGGGTTCGGTGTTGACTAGTTTTACTGTATTTAATTTCTGTTTTATTCAGGGTTCAGTGTTGACTAGTTTTACTTTATTTAATTTCTGTATTATTCAGGGTTCAGTGTTGACTAGTTTTACTGTATTTAATTTCTGTTTTATTCAGGGTTCAATGTTGACTAGTTTTACTGTATTTAATTTCTGTTTTATTCAGGGTTCAGTGTTGACTAGTTTTACTGTATTTAATTTCTGTTTTATTCAGGGTTCAGTGTTGACTAGTTTTACTTTATTTAATTTCTGTTTTATTCAGGGTTCAGTGTTGACTAGTTTTACTGTATTTAATTTCTGTTTTATTCAGTGTTGACTAGTTTTACTGTATTTAATTTCTGTTTTATTCAGGGTTCGGTGTTGACTAGTTTTACTGTATTTAATTTCTGTTTTATTCAGGGTTCAGTGTTGACTAGTTTTATTGTATCTAATTTCTGTTTTATTCAGGGTTCGGTGTTGACTAGTTTTACTGTATTTAATTTCTGTTTTATTCAGGGTTCTGTGTTTACTAGTTTTACTGTACATTTTTTGTATTTTATTTCCCCAATATACATACCTGGTGTATAAGAATCAGTGTTGGTGTAGTACAACCATGCATAAACTGTATATCTATAACTGTTAATTCTTCTAACCTACAAATGACAATCAAGGGTCCCTTGTAATGTTTTCATAGCATTTCATTTGGTACTATTCAAATGTAACTCTAACATGTTCCTCTCAAAATTTGAGTAATACACTGGGTAAGGTCATTAAATGTAAGCGATATTCATCTTAATATGATTGGTATCAAAATTTACCATTAAACGGAAAAGGATTTTGTTATCTGACTTCTGTACACATTTTTCAAATTTATCATAGTCAATTTACTATCTACAGAATATAATGTGCCACAAAATATTATACAAAATTTTCAATAACATACACGAGTGGAAGCGAATCTGTGCAGGTTTTTATCGTTTGTTTATATAGGTATTGCCCTTGGAGATCCAGTTATCAAGAGGGGAGGATTGGGATCTCATTAACCGGTTTAACCCCACCACATTGTTGTGCCTGTACCAAGCTAGGACATGGATTTTCAACATCATATGTCATGGTCTTTTTTGTATTCAGGAAGTTCAGTTAAGATGAGAGGTGATTGTTCGATTTGATGATATTGGTGTAATTGATGACCATCAAACTGGGGATCTCATATCCTTTATACTACATACTCCAAAAAGCACCCCCCCCCCCCCAAAGTTTTGTCAAGTACCCTATTTTTTTCAAGAATGTTAAAGGAAACACAGGTATTTTTTTTACTTTGATTCAAGTGCAATGATAAAAATTATACAGGCCCGGAACTTAAATAACTACATAAGATATTGTTTTAAACTTAAGCTTACCTAATGTTAAATGCTTTAAGTTCTTTGTTATCTCTGTCAAGTGGAATTACTTTAAACAAGCCATCATAAAGTCGCAGTCCTATAACTCTACACAGTGGATCTACAATTCCTATGATTCCAGTTTCTGAAGGCCTTCCAATTCGATCCTACAATTAAATTAAATTAAATGTATTAATCTATTTTTAAAGATGTTTCTACTTATTTGCAAAAAGGGTCAATGAAGGATCACACATACAGTCAATAAATAGATGTAATTATATCTCAGACTCAAAAACAAATTAGAAAAGTGAAATTACTTCTCAACCCATAATTTTGAAAAGTGGGTAGGCAATATATTTTTCTTCTTCAAAAATCTCAAAAAGACATACATTGTATTTCTGTAGGAATAACATGCTAAAACATTTTGTTCAAAACCTTAATGATTTTTCAAACATAGGGCTGATTTTTGTAAGTCTGGCCTCATCTGAAACTTTTTATAGAGATGGTCAAAGATGATGATAATCACAGTTAGCAATTGATTCCTAGAAGATTGTTTATATTTAATACCATACCTGAACATTTCCATGTGCTCTTGTAATTATATCCAAGTTTTCCCCGTCTTGGTGACATTCTAGTATCATAGCATTGTAACGTGATGTTAAAATAAACATGACATCCTTCGACTCTCCCTGAAAAAAAACCAAAGGTCAAATAAACAAAATAATTCAGATGTAGCAAAATTAGAATCAGATCAGATTGTATATTTTCCACGAAAGTGTTGTGGTATTTTGGTACAATATCTTTAACACTAACAGCTTTTCTTTTCTCACTTATAAACCATTTACAGTGTACACTCTACATATATTCACAATTTTATGAGGATTAGGGTTATGGTGTTTAACATAAGGTTCGATTAATTGTGCACAAGAAAGAAGAATTTTATGTGTTGAGTGTGCCTCATCACACAAATGTAACATCGTGAACAGGTTGTATCAAAATAGTTTGTGGAGTAAAGAATATGGCTAAGACCTGGTGTTCAGCAATATGTCAGCTATATTGTAACTACCAGAGGAAGGAGAAAATGGACAGATATAACAAACAGACTGTTGGAACCCCCCAGTTTCGAGTAAACGTCAGGAAACCGAACACCGCTGACACAAGTTTGAACTCCAACACTCACCTTAAGTGTTAAAGTTTTCAAAACTGTATGTTTTTAATACCTTATCAGGAATGTTTTCTGCATTTCAAATACCATTTATCATTATGCATGTGATATGCCTCCTAAATTTAGAGTTGGATGCTAATAATTATGTAATTAAATAAACTTAGGTATGATTCTTACAGGAGGTCTAAATAACTCCATTACAGCTATCCTTCCATTGATACCAACTTCTTTGATTGGTCGAAGTCCCTCTGGTGTCACAGCATAGATTTCCATACGTGTATTTCTGGCTATGATCAGATTTAGGTCATCTGGAGATGTAAAATTACCTAAAAATAAACAAATGTTATACATTCAAGTGTCATAATCTTGAC
Organism: Bathymodiolus septemdierum; assembly: GCA_963383655.1. Classification (NCBI taxonomy): domain Eukaryota; kingdom Metazoa; phylum Mollusca; class Bivalvia; order Mytilida; family Modiolidae; genus Bathymodiolus; species Bathymodiolus septemdierum. Next base: position 71,346,314 of record OY726526.1, on the reverse strand, counting down.
TTTTATTTTATCCTGAAACTAATATTAGTACTACTTAAATAAATTGCAAAATTATGTCAAGAGATCTACTAATATGGATAGTTTATTTAAAATAAAAAAAATTCAGGAACAAGCCATTAGAGAATTTCAATATCTATTGTTCACTATTTATTGAAATATAAATAGGAACACACTTCAAAGAATAACATTATTTGTAAACAGGGTGACATGACTTCTCTTCCAGTTGACTTCAAATGAAGTGAGGAAAAATCTGGGAGATTTCCAAAGAGTTTGCATGTATTTAATGTTTCTTTCCCCACTCCTGCATGTCCTCCTATCATTGTGGTAGTTTGTGATCTTTTTGATTGGTAGCGAATCTGTGCAGGTTTTTCATCATTCGCTGTTGGAAATCCAGTTATCAAAAGGGGAGGGTTGGGATCCTAGTAACCGGTTTAACTCCACCACATTTTTGACCTGTCCGAAACCAAGACATGGATTTCCAACGTCATATGTTGTGGTCTCTTTATTTTGCGAATAGCGAGTGAAGGTGTGAGGTGATTGTTTGTTCTGTTGATATCGAGTGGAATTATTGACCATTACTGTTTATACTTTCTTTTCATAATAATAATAATAAATTCTTTATTTATAGAGGGTTACACAGTTAATCATAATGCTGCTCAGTGGTCATTGTGGCTGTGATCATATGGTAGTTGGATTTACAACTACCTATGCAATCAGTGCCTATGACCACTGATGTTGTGAATTCAGATCTCGATCAGGGCGAAGTGTACAACATTATGTCACAAAGTTTGTCAGCGACTTGCGACAGGTCTGTGGTTTTCTACGGGTCCTCTAGTTTCCTCCATCAATAAAACTGACTGCCAAAATACAACTGAAATGCACGAACATGATTTATTAGATGCACAGTTCCTAAATGATGTATTTTATCAAAACCACCGTCAATCTCCCTCAGGTATAGATAACCTTAAGATGATTTTGGCAATACTGTTTATGCCCTTTGTTTTATTTTTCCTAAATACTTTTAAATTATTCGTCTTTCCAGTCCTTTGACCGAGCATACCCAAGGATTTATATAGTAGAAAGGATATGAATCTCGCGAGATTTAACATAGATTGTATATAAGCAGACTTTTTGAAATTCATCGGACCAAGCGGGCAGAAAATCACAAGGACCGGCAATACTGCCAAGTATGCCGGTCCGGTTGTCCGACAAAATTTTTTGTTTGTGTATTTTGTTTTGCACCGGAAATCGGAAATGCAACTGGTATGCCGGAACGATCAGTCAACTCGCAATTAGATTCTGCTTCAAATGACATTTACTTCATAAACATGCAACTGTTTCCATGGTAATTCTATTAATCATTGTATTTTTATAGTTTAAACTGGCTGTGATGCATCAACGCGACCATTTCGTGTGTTTATATTTGAAAACATGACAGGTCTGGTTTTTATTGTTCTCATCACCGATTCCGTTTAACTTTGAGAATTTTGTAAATTCCGGTCCTGCACTATTTCAGTAGATCCTGCAAAAAATTATTGGGTGCAGGCCCTATGTACTGCATATTGAATTTTTTTCTCTCAAAAAGTCAGTGTAAGTATGTTGCATGGCGAGAACAAGTGAGATTACCCATAGTGCAATTCATTGACGATGAGCGTGCCTTGATCAATGGTGAAAATTTTCATCGCTTCAACATTTTAAACCAGTATTTGTAAATATATAAAACCATAATTAGATATAAAGTGAAAATATTTGTCTTAAATACCAATCATTAATAAAGTATCTACTTTTTGTAGATGTATCTCCCATATTTCATCAATATTTGACATTAATCGATTTGCCCTTTTGATCTTCATAATCCCACCTCTTATGGGCGGTCAAGACTCGAATTTAAACTTCAAACTCCTCTCTTCTCTCATCATACCGAATATTGAAGCAGAGCCGTCATTTTTGTGATAATATAAATATTTTTCAATGAATAGAAGGAGTTTTATTGAAAACAATGCTCCCGATTTGTATTTAAGGATTGTTTACCATCATTTGTCAAAATGGCGGCATTCTGGAATGGGGGTGGCCTATTTAGAAATCAATAAACTTCCTTGTTTACATGAAATCGACATACCAAAGTGTATAAATGTGTATTCGATATACAAAATGCATAGAACAAAACTCAGCATGATTGGTTTCAGGGATCGCACTGTCAGTTGCCAATGTTGCAATTTGCGATTTTTTTTCTTGACTGGCGACTGAAATTGGCTTCTGGTGATTTTTTTGGCACCTAGATTTCCTTGTGTAAATTTATAGATAATCACTGTGTACCGCAACAAAAATCAATAATCCGTAAAATACCTAGGTAAGTTTTATCGTCTGCTGGCATGTGTCGGTATTTAACTGTCAAAGGAAAACAGGTAAACAGTTTATCGAGGTGTGAAATCTTGATTGCCAATTATGATTTATGATCGTATTATTGTTGTTAATTGAGTGTAATTAGATGATCATGTTTTAAAAAAAGTTGTTTTACATATTATATATAGAGGAAAATCGGAGATGACAGACACTTATCTCCAGTTACGGTATATTCAAACTAGTAGCCGAAATGCAGTCAATAAAAAGTTATTTTTAACTTCCTTGCTATTTTTAGCACGTAGTTACCATGATGTACAACATGCAAATTTTCGAATGTCATTAAAAATAAAAATTGTACGTTAATGACATAAACAAATGTGCCACATTTTATTATATTGGCACTTATTTTTCACTTTATTAAATAAATAAACAACTGCTAGTACCGAATGGAATCTGTGTTGAAGAACAATCTGATTCTGATTGCTTAGCGATCTTCTGCTTGTCGCATGTCAGCTGAGCTAAACGACATTTCTGTGAAACTGATGAAATATACTTTATTTTTATGGATATTTATAACAACGAGTGGCTGCGATATTAATCCTGAGTAGCTTAGGAATGAGTAGTGTACCAAGCTGAACACAAGCCGCTCCCACTTCAATTATTTTATTAATTTCTTTCACCAAAATGAATGATCGCTAATTAAGGTTAATTGCCTTTGAATTTTATCACCGGTAATTAACTACTCAGACCATACAACAGGTGTCATATTTTGTGATGTAATCTGTTGATTGACAGATCATACACATCGATCGATATTTTTAACAAGAGAAAGGCAGTTTTAGTATAATTTTTTTTTTAAACTTACGAAAAAGGCACAAGGGCATTTTAGTGACAGTTCTGTGTATCATATTGTATGTTAACTGTTGTTATATGATGATGTCTATGTTGTTATTTATTGATTATTTATTGTAATAAATTATATAAATATTTTTGTTTTTGATGATGAAATCAAAATGAAAAACAGAAGTACAAACAAATCCAGACCATTTATACATGAAACTGAACATGCCAGGTACATGCAATCATCAGTTTCGGTTCGAAAAAATTGGCTCCTTGTACAAATTTTAGCTGGCTCTTAAAACTGGCTCCTGACTTTCAAAACTGGCACCTGAAAATGACACCTCAGAGATTTTTCTGGCCCCTGGGTTTCTTTGTTTTATCCTTTTTAATATGTTTTTAGATGTATGAAACTCTACTGTACTTTTTTTTTTATTTTGCGTGTATGAGGGGTAATACTGAAAAAATCAAAAAAACTTTTCCATTGAACCTATATCGCCAAAATGCAAGGATTGTTTTGTGTAGTGTAGTATATAGACGACTAGATGTATAACATGAACTTTGGTGTAACTGGTTGATTTTCCTGCAAATTGTCAAGGCATTTCAAAATGAATGACTTACTTTTTGCTTTGCTGTAGCATAAAACCTCGCCACGCGAGATAATACGAGATTTGTATCCTTTCTACTATATAAATCTTTGGCATACCTGATGAATGTTATCAGTTTGTTGTGTGCGAATATATCCCTTTTTTAATTTCAAAAGGGAAGTTATAGCAAGCTGAATGTGTAACAATACATGTCCTACTTGAAGTAAATGTTACATTTTTATTATTCCTTATGGACTGTTGACAAGCCCCTGACCCTGTGGCTGTGCATAGTGAAGCATGCGACAATAGTAGGTATTCAGCTTCCTTTTAAAGTGTGAAAATAAATGGAGCTGTTTATATATGATAAACAACAATTAGACATAGTTTTGATTTGAATTTTTATTGTATAGTTTATATAAAGCAATCAACATGCACAAGTTATTGTAGGTTTTTTTTTGTTTTTTTTTTTACTAATTATCTCCCTTTACAACCTCGTCGTGAACCCAATCCCGGACAAGTGTAAATTATCGGGTGAATGCATATTCTATATGCTTAACCTGTTACACAGGCATTGACAGCTGTCGGCTTGTGTGCCGTTACAACGTAATTGTATGCCATCTCTCTGTTGCTGTGAGTTTTGCAGCCTTTCTATTTTATTTCAGCGCATGCCTGGCGGGAAGATCCTGTCGAAGTATTAGGAGCGAGTTTATATATCAAACTATTAAACGAAACGAACATTATTTTAAACAAAATCCGACTAACGTTCGCAGATTACAAGGCCGTAACTACCATTGAGGCAAGTGAAGCAATTGCCTCACTCAAATTTCCGTCAATTTTGTTTTTAATACCAAGCATATTTGACAGTACCATCTATGAATCGTCTAACTCTTTCCCCATACTTAGTGATACCATGCACTCTGACATCAGTTTTAGTAATCCTGCTGCCACATCATCTCCAACTAAAAGCACACAGCAGCATTTACAACCACAGAAAAGGAAAGACTTGCCAATGCGTATTGTCGTAGTCAACTTTCAATCTATAAAATCAGACGGTAAACCTTCACAATTGATCAAACTCGTCTCATCCATTCAGGCCGACATAGTAATATAGGTACAGAGTCGTGGCTTAATCCTACCATACGAAATGCTGAAGTTTTTCCAGAAAGGTTTAAAGCATACCGCAGAGACAGAACTGACGGCAAAGGCGGTGGGGTCTTTTTACTAATATCAAAGAAATATGATAGCAGTGAACCAGAAGAACTAAAAGTTTCACCACAAGATGATATTGAACTCAGTTGTATGGGTATAAATTAAAACACTTGGAAGCAATGACCTGTATATTGGATCCTTTAACAAACCACCAGGCAGAAGTGATCCTCAATATCTAGACAAACTTTATTCTTTCATCACAAGAATGCCAACTGCAAATGGAGCACATCTATGGATTGGGGGAGATTTTAACCTTGGGGACATAAATTGGGAAAAAGAATGTGCCACTAATGTGTCACTAATATGCCACTAATGGAACACAATGCAACCAGCTACTAACTATTACCAAAGACACATTTCTTGACCAAGTAGTACAGGAACCTACACGTGTAACAGAGACTACCGCTAATGTACTCGATTTATTTCTGAGCAACCGGACACAACAGGTAATAGTGGAAGGGGCAACATCTGATACAGTACCAGTCGTTAGTGGAGTACCTCAAGGAGCAGTCATAGACCCTTGTTGTTCCTGATCTTTATAAACGATCTCCCGAACTGTGTACAGTCACGCATACGACTCTTTGCGGATGACTGTATTCTCCACGGGAATATTCGATCGAACGAAGATACCATTATACTCCAAGGTGACCTCAACAAACTGGCAGACTGGGAACAAAACTGGGGAATGGATTTCCATCCAGATAAATGCATCACACTCCATGTGACACGATCTAGAACACCAATACTACAAGACTACATTCTCAAAGGACACAAACTAACATCAGAAGCTTCATCAAAATACTTGGGAGTGGAATTACATTCAGACATGTCTTGGATGAGTCATATTGACAAAACTGTTAAAAGGGCAATTTTTAAGAAGAAACCCGAAGGTCAGCAACTAGGATACGAAAACAGCGGCATATAAAACCTTAGTCCGTCCTACAATTGAATACTGCTCATCAGTATGGAGTCCGCACACAAAAGATGCCATAAACAAGATCGAAATGGTCAAGCGAAGAGCGGCTAGGTACGTGACAAATCGCTATAGAAACACCAGCAGCGTAACTTCCATGCTTGGAGATCTAGAATGGGACACACTTAAAACAAGACGAAAGAAAATCCAACTTATTATGATATACAAGATCATCAACAACTTAATTGACATCAGAACAGAAGAGTACCTGACCAAACCAACTCGTAAAACAAGATCTAGCCATTCCTTGAAGTATATACCAAGTTCTCAGCATCCACAGATTACTACAAACACAGTTTCTTCCCATAGACCACCAGTATTTGGAATACCTTGCCAGCACCAGTTGCTGAGGCTCCCTGTTTGGTATCTTTCAAACAGGAGCTGTCCACTGCCTCTATCTAAGTTTAGAGTCGTCAAGTTGTAAGTAGTATCTAATGAGGCTGATAGTGCTGTCTGGTTGGGTGTATACCCAGTGGCCGCTACGTTAGCCAGAGTGGACTATTGCTGAAGGTATGAACATGCAACTTGACAAATCTTTCGCCTATTCCTCTGACTTTCCTATATACACTTTTTTTTTCTATCTTTCCTACTTTCTCTGTAATTCATACTTTTTCTTAAGGATTGTACAAAATTATTTATTTAAATTAGTGCGCAACCCCTATATACACTTTTTTTTCTATCTTTCCTACTTTCTCTGTAATTCATACTTTTTCTTAAGGATTGTACAAAATTATTTATTTAAATTAGTGCGCAATTTATATACAGTATACACATATTAAATCAACATAAATCGTACCGGACTGTGTTGTCCGCCATTTTGAATACCGGACTCTAATTACATATCATCTTGTATATATGAATATTTCCACGTTACTTGCTATTTTATTCAATCTTTGATAAAATGCCTATAGATAAACACATATACAATAATAATCAATCATTAAATGTACAGAATACATGCTGTAAATCGACGATATTGCTACCGGACTCTATATCCGCCATTGTCTTGTCTTGATAGTATTTCCGTCCTATATAGGACCACCTCACAAATTTGAGTAAGATTCAGTTCATATATCACTTAATTATTACTGTATAATTTAAAATCTAAAATGCTTTTGTAAGAAAAGCATGGGGTGGCTGCCCTTAAAGACCTTTACGCCTATTATTATGTAGTGTCTTTAATATGTTGTTTCTTTTAGTATTCAATGTAAAGCATAATCTATGGGTTACATGCACAAAGGTATATAAGGTTTTCAAGCAGTTACAGTCACAACCACAACACACAGTGCTAGGATCTATTTCACGCGGTTACAGTCACAACCACAACACACAGTGCTAGGATCTATTTCACGCGGTTACAGTCACAACCACAACACACAGTGCTAGGATCTATTTCACGCGGTTACAGTCACAACCACAACACACAGTGCTAGGATCTATTTCAAGCAGTTACAGTCACAACCACAACACACAGTGCTAGGATCTATTTCACGCGGTTACAGTCACAACCACAACACACAGTGCTAGGATCTATTTCACGCGGTTACAGTCACAACCACAACACACAGTGCTAGGATCTATTTCACGCAGTTACAGTCACAACCACAACACACAGTGCTAGGATCTATTTCACGCGGTTACAGTCACAACCACAACACACAGTGCTAGGATCTATTTCACGCGGTTACAGTCACAACCACAACACACAGTGCTAGGATCTATTTCAAGCGGTTACAGTCACAACCATGCACAACACACAGTGCTAGGATCTATTTCACGCGGTTACAGTCACAACCACAACACACAGTGCTAGGATCTATTTCACGCGGTTACAGTCACAACCACAACACACAGTGCTAGGATCTATTTCAAGCGGTTACAGTCACAACCACAACACACAGTGCTAGGATCTATTTCACGCGGTTACAGTCACAACCACAACCACAACACACAGTGCTAGGATCTATTTCACGCGGTTACAGTCACAACCACAACACACAGTGCTAGGATCTATTTCACGCGGTTACAGTCACAACCACAACCACAACACACAGTGCTAGGATCTATTTCACGCGGTTACAGTCACAACCACAACACACAGTGCTAGGATCTATTTCACGCGGTTACAGTCACAACCACAACACACAGTGCTAGGATCTATTTCACGCGGTTACAGTCACAACCACAACACACAGTGCTAGGATCTATTTCACGCGGTTACAGTCACAACCACAACACACAGTGCTAGGATCTATTTCACGCGGTTACAGTCACAACCACAACACACAGTGCTAGGATCTATTTCACGCGGTTACAGTCACAACCACAACACACAGTGCTAGGATCTATTTCACGCGGTTACAGTCACAACCACAACACACAGTGCTAGGATCTATTTCAAGCGGTTACAGTCACAACCACAACACACAGTGCTAGGATCTATTTCAAGCGGTTACAGTCACAACCACAACACACAGTGCTAGGATCTATTTCACGCGGTTACAGTCACAACCACAACACACAGTGCTAGGATCTATTTCACGCGGTTACAGTCACAACCACAACACACAGTGCTAGGATCTATTTCACGCGGTTACAGTCACAACCACAACACACAGTGCTAGGATCTATTTCACGCGGTTACAGTCACAACCACAACACACAGTGCTAGGATCTATTTCACGCGGTTACAGTCACAACCACAACACACAGTGCTAGGATCTATTTCACGCGGTTACAGTCACAACCACAACACACAGTGCTAGGATCTATTTCACGCGGTTACAGTCACAACCACAACACACAGTGCTAGGATCTATTTCACGCGGTTACAGTCACAACCACAACACACAGTGCTAGGATCTATTTCACGCGGTTACAGTCACAACCACAACACACAGTGCTAGGATCTAGAATACTACGTAAATTGAGTATAAATGTATTAGTAGTATTACATTTAACACAGGGATGACATTCTTTTATTATAACATTGAGCTCTGAGATATATGGCTCACGTGTTTCAGCTAGGACATTACAATCAAGTAGAAAGTGTTTTAATGTTTCTGGTTCCATCTGGCATACCAGGCAGGTTGGATCAATCCTATTTTGGTTAAATGCTGCCTTGTTGCTCTGCAGATAGTAGGTTCCTGTCATGAGACGCAGTTTGACAGGAAGTCTTGCTATATCTCTAGCTGACGTTTGGACACTAGCCAGGGCTGCATGTGCTTTTCCATTGGAATAATTGGAGGCATTCAAATAATCTAAGCTCTTGAAATAGGTTGACATTTTCTTAATATGCTCAATCCAGTATTCATTAACTGCTTTGTTGACCATTTTTTTCCAGGCGTTTTTTGTAGGTGGTAGATCCAGGATATTGTGACATGACGGGAGTTCATATATAGCTAATATTTGCTTAAGTTTTGAAAACCAGTTATTATCATTTATTGCTTTCATTCCTAGTTGTCATTCTGTTATTTCCCTTTCAATTGAATTTGTTGTCCTACATATATTGACGTACATGCCTAGAGCTAGTTTGTGTATCCGGCCTTCTATCGGTATCGCACCTGCCAGGATGTAAACGGCTGGATCTGCTGTATTTGTTGGGATTGAAAGTATCTGCTTTAGTATTTTTCGATAAAATATTTCCAAAGTTTGAAGCTCAGTCCTAGATGGAAGTAATATTTCTAGCCCATATGTCAGAATAGGAATTACGTAGACTTGCAATAGATGTAAACAAGCTGTTGGGTTTAGTCCATTCTTCCCATGTAACCCAGCTCCCAAGAGACTATACAATGTGCGCCTGGATTTTTCCATATTTTCTTGGATTTGTGTAGATGTTGTTTTCCTATAGTTTCTGTGACGAGTGATCCCTAGATGAACTATAGTATCTGGCTTTTGTATGGATTCATTGTTGATAGTGTGGTTATAACCAGGGTTTTCCATATTTGTATTGAAAGACATTACTGTACTCTTTGCAGGTTGTAATTTATAATTTTCTTGTTTACTGTAGTTTACTACCGTGTCAATTAAGATTCGGAGATTTTTTTCGCTATCTGCTATTAATGAGACGTCATCTGCACATGTTGGTGCCGAGCAGGGAATTGTTCCTATCTGCATATCTATACCGCTGTCCTCTATTTGGTCTAGCAGTGGATTTATGTATAGCTTATATAAATCGGTGAATCTATGAACGATTGCTGATCACATTGTATATTTCAATAAAAACCTATTATTTAGTATTTAATTTGTTGGAAATTATAAGAAATATATAAAAAAAATAATCAATACCACAGGAATACATCATTCAATATACATATAAACTAATATTAAGCCTCCGGACTCTGTTTAGTAGTACGGTATGTGTATGTTTTGTAGATCGTTGTTTGTCCTTTTCAAAAGGCTTTTAACGTTTTGTACTTTTTCTTTTGGTCATTGTGTTGTCTGTTCTTCGATATACGAATTCTGATTACCCCTTTGGTATTTTCCAAACTCTTCTCTCCAACAACTTTCCTTCCATCAATTTGTCCAATGGCAATACACAACAAAAAGCGTATAAGCTGTGCCTTCAGCCAGTTCCGGTCAAAGCTAGGAGAGGAATCATAGGGTTGCCTTGTAGTTTTTGAGAAGATTTTCAAAGTCCCAGAAACTAAAATTCCTCATGGTGGTCATGTTTTTTGCTGGATCAATATGAAATAATAAGGAAACTTAGTAGGGAACCAAACCATCATTTGTATTAAATTCCTTTGGATTTGTAGTTTCTGTGAATGACCTCACAAACATTATTTATACAAACAAATCATACATGTAGTTTCACAGGAGAAGGTTTTTTAGCTCGACTTTTCAAAGAAAAAAAGTCGAGCTATTGTCGTCACTCCGGCGTCAGCGTCTGGGTCGGTTAAGTTTTTTGTCAGAGTCCATTTCTCAAAAACTATCAAAGGTATCCATTTGAAACTTGGAGTACCTGTTCACTCAAAAGAGGAACCAATTACAACAAGGCAGATGACCCTGTGATTTGTATATCCAAAGTTATCTGCCCTTGTTTCGAAATAGTACATAGAAATTATGGATATTTTTTTAGTACAATTAAAATTTCTCAATAACTATCAAAGCTATTAACTTGAAACTCAATACACTTGTAGAAAGTGTTGACCCCATTCTGTTGACAAGAGAAGACAACTCCATCCAGCATTTTATTTGAGTTATTCCCCCTTTTTGACGTAAAATTTCTTAAAAAAATACAATTTCTCAATAATTATGATAGGCATTGAAATGAAACTCAACATACCTGTTCACTATCAAATGGGGAACCCATTACAACAATGCAGGTGACCCTGTAATTTGTATATCCAGATTTATCTGCCCTTGTTTTGGCATAGTACATAGAAATTTGGGATATTGTTTTAGTATAATTAAAATTTCTCAATAACTATCAAAGCTATTAACTTGAAACTCAATACACTTGTAGAAAGTGTTGACCCCGTTCTGTTGACAAGAAAAGACAACTCTATCCAGCATTTTATTTGAGTTATTTCCCTTTTTTTACTTGCATTTTTTTCTAAAAATACAATTTTCTCAATATAAACTATGATAGGCATTAAAATAAAACCCAACATACCTGTTCACTATCAAAATGGGGAACACATTACAGAAGGGTAACCCCCCCCCCCCCCACTCCCAACATACAACCCCCTCTCGCTGCCCCAAAAAAAAAAAAAAAATATTTTGTATTTTGATTTCATATGCACTAAAATAGTGTTACAAGAAAAGATTATACCCCTCTGATTATATTTACCAATCTTGCAAACATATTTGCTTATATGACCATCATAGTTAGAAGTATGTATAACTTTGTAAATTGCTTGCAGTTTAATATCAGATACGAAAAAGTCGAGCGTCCAGCACCTGTGGGCGGTGCTCTTGTTAAAGTTTCAGCTAATCACAAACCAAGAGAATTGCTCATGGCAGCCATGTTTTTATTTGACAAATCAAAAAGAAATGAAGACATTTTGCAGAGGATCTCGCAAACATTATTATTGCAAAGTTTGGTAGCAATTGTCCTGTGTTTTCTGAGGAGAAGATTAATTGAAATTTGAAAGTTTACAAATGGCAATCACTCACACAAGACCCTGTCATGTGAGGTAAAAATAGATTGGTGGAAATACATGTATATTATTTCACTTATGGTGTTTCGTGAGCTCTTGAATCCTGATCTATTATCATCCATTAAAACCAGTGAATAATCTATATGTTAAAAAATCATTTAACAGTACTAGTTTTGTGTAGTTATAAAAATGGTCTATTTTACCTCACCATATTAATCAAATTTATGCTGTGCAATGCAATAATGAAAATTCTTCCATGGCCGACTTGCCACATCGCTGGTGTAATGGTTCGTATACTTGCAGTTTGAGTGTGGTAGATCGAGGGTTCAAGCCCCTGTTGGTTCTCATCAAAAACTATTAAATTGGTATTTGCTGTTTCTCTGCTAACTATACAGTATGTAGAAGTATGAGTAGATTAGACCGCTCGGTGCAGAATTGGGATAATGCATCCATGTTGTTTCCATAAGTTTGTTCTATAAAAATCCAACTAAGCATGTAGTTCTAGTGCAAAGCAGACGTCATCATCATCTCAACGAAATGCAATTTGTTCTTGCCATGATGTTGCTGAAAATTTGTCCACTTGACATTGAACAACAATCATTAACTCACTCCACAGCTGACTTAACATGATCTATGGTATAGGCGAGACATGTATCTGACATTTCAGTTCTCCATACCTCAAAATAGAGGAAGTCTACCTTAAAATTAACTACATTTGTATTTATATTTTATTAGTTTATCTACCTGTATTACTCAGGTTATTTTACTAATTGTAAATTTAAAATTTGCAAGTTAAAAATATTTGATTCATTTCTGCAGCTTTTTATTTCCAGTCACTTCTTGTAAAACTCCCCTCATGGTTGAAATATTTAGTTTCCTTCTCAGTCTATCAGCCAATGAAACTGGACTATTTTCATCAAACGTCACATCTACCACAGATATTTTATTTGTGTAAATCATGTCTTGTGATGCACTAACAATTGTCTCATTCTCCTTTCCTTTGTTCCACGTAGGACTACCGAGTCCTTGAATCGATGGACTGTTTCTGTCAATGAATGGGCTTGTAGTATCTATACTCGTTTGTCCAATATTAAAATTAATATCAACAGAAAGATCCAGTGTCGATTTATCACTGAACTTGGTCCCAGAGCTCTTTCCATGGCAACTTAAGTCTAATAAAGTTTTACGATCTGGTGTATGATAGGTCATGCCTGTATCAACACAGAAATTTGAATCTGGTTTATTTCTGACTTTATTTATAGAACTGTCGTCATGACAACTTAAATCTAACGTAGTTCTACAATCATGACGTTCAGGTGTATCACATGTCAAATCTATTACAGGGCAGTCCTCCTTTTTGAGAATAATACTTGAAGTACTAGATTTTGAATTCTTACCACATGGTTTAACAGTTTTCAGGTGTGAAGTACATTTCTTCTGTAATGGTATTGGTGGACTTTTTACATCAAAAGACAATTTACTAATTATTTTATCTTCAGCAGACATTTCAACATCTACAATATCTACAGATTTTTTATTCTGATTTGGAATATTTAAACAATTTCTTACATCTGGCGAAGTTGTGATACTTCCACCACTTGAAATAATGGATTTCAGAAGTGACGATTCGATCTGAAAATTCCCAAAAGTTGGAATTGTTCCATTCATTGAAACACTGCTTAAATTATTCACCGATCTGTCAAGGCTTTTGGCTTCATAGACAGCTGTAACGACAGGACTGACAACTTCATGTCGTTTTCTCATCACATTTAAAATGGCATCAACTTGAAGTGGACTCTGTAACATACTGTTCAACAATGAGGCTTTATGTAATTTAGAAGTAGTTGTAGGAGTGGATTCTAAAAAAGTCTGATAAAGGGACGGAGACAAATTTCTCATCTGAGACACATTTGGTGTGTTTACTTCATCATTTAAATTTCCAGTATGGCTGAAGTCTGACACACTGTAAATTTTAACACTAGTTTCTTCAAAATCTGGTAAAGTTTGGATATCATCAGTTTTTGTATCTTGATCTGGTGTTTGTTCATTTAAATTCAGAAATTCTTTGTCCTTGTTTTTAATACTTGTATTGGGTGTATAGAAATTTTCATTTTGCAGCTTGTGTTCCAAAGTTCTGGCAGGTGATTGCGGCGAGATATTCTGATTTTTGTTAGGCTTTTCAAATATAATTTCAGAATGAAGCTGAAAATATGTGTCACTTTCGTTTTCACTTTCAGAATCAACAAATTCTGCTTCTACCATATTGCACAAATTTGATGTCTTTCGACAATTAGTACTAATTTTCCTTAATAAACGAGATCTTAAACTCATATTGTCCTCTGCACAAGAAATCTCAAATTCATTTGTGTCATCAAATGATTCATTATTTCTGTCAATTTCATCCACTTTTTCACAAACAGAAGAATTTTCTTTTAAACAGAAATTTTCACTTTCAGATGTACCATGCTTTTTATCTGAAAGAGTAGAAATCTTGCATTTTTCATTTGGTTTGTGTATTATTTCCCCTATTTCCCATGGTTCCACGTGTAAATTATCCAATTGTTCAGTAAGAATATCAACATCTTCTTGTCGTTCATTCACTTCAGCTGGAATATCATCTCCAATGTGTTTTGTTTTCTTTTTGCGACCTACAATACAAACAAAAATAAATTTGAATTTAATTCAAACATTTACAATTAGCGATCCGAAAAATTCTTTATTTTTAACATTTATTTCCATAATATAGACATCACATAGACTATGCATGTCTTGGTCATTTATAATGTATAACAGACCTTCATATCCTAGCTAAAGCCTTTTGGTCACTGTCAATTATTGATTTTTATTTATTTATTCTGCTAATTGTTAGATCCAAGTTTTGTTTTTCCATTAGGCATGTTTTTTTCCAAATCAAAATTTATTAAACAGTGTGAAAAAAAAACCAATATATGGTTTAAAATTTGGAAGAGAAATGTTTCTTTTAGCAAATAAACATTCCTAGAATAGCATAATCCAATCTGTACAGAGGTTTCTGTGAAGAAGAGTCAATTGTTGAAATTTCAATCTGCACCATACACCCATACCAGGGGCGGATGGTGCACCCAGTGCACACACCCCCTAAAATTGGAAAAAATATGATTTTTTGGCGTAAAATCGTGATTTTTCACACGAAATATCCCAAAAATGTTCGCGCCTCCCTCCGCTCGGTGCAATTTTTTTAAGTGCGCCCCCCCCCATAACTTGAAATTCTGGATCCGCCCCTGCATACTGTGTGAACATTCCTGCCAAGTTTGGTTACAATTGGCAAATCAGGTGAGCTAAAAGTTCACATGATCCTTCAAATCAGGTGAGCTAAAAAGTTCACACGACCCTTCAAATCTGGTGAACCAACAAAAGCCAAGATGCAAACAAAAATTGAATGTTCAATGTCTCAGTCTCAGATATTTATATAAAGTTTCTAGTTATGACTGATGTTTTTGGTCACTTTCACAATCTATGTTTACAATATATCACATGGATCTCATGTTGCTGATATTACTGTTATTTCTATGAACACTGCAAAAGTAAGAATCTTTATATTTTATATTTTGCTAACTGAGTACATGTATCATGTTTTTACTTATTATAGTGATAGTACATGAAAATCTAACTAAGCAAATATATTATATCTGTAGAATATCACTACCAGTATATCAATTTCAAAATTGCACAAATATACATAATCAAACAGAGGAAAATCTACACTTCAGAGAAAATTGTCATCAGAACTCAACAGTTCCCTCCCAGCGAAAAAGAGTTTGTTGAAAAGGTGCCGAGAAGGGGTTGAAGTAATGTTATAGAACTGTTACAGCAATGGTATGTGTTTACTCGGCTTAAATTTGTGTAATAGTCTATAGGTCTGTGGTAATTGACTGTCTAAACAGACTTTTATATTTAACCAATGTTCAGATTCAAGTGTACTCAACTTGTACATAAAGTGAGAGAATATCAGATTAATTATAGTGTTAGTTGATGAAATCTAGCATGTAACACTGGTGTAATGGTTTTAAATGGTTAACATGTACAGAGAAACCTGTCTAAACCAAACCTCCTTGAGACAGACTTTTGTGCTTAGAATAGACAGGTATTTGGTTTATACAGGTTAAATTAACAAAAAATGTCCTACATTGGGACTTTATTTAAAGTTCGGTTTATTCAGGATTTCGGTTTATTCAGAGTTCAGTTTAGACAGGTTCAATTGTAGTTCTACCTGATGAAATCTAGCATGTAACCATGGTGTAAAGTTTTTTTTAAAGGAAAACGCCATGGTCTTAACAAGTTGGCATGAAAATTTAAATGACAGTAAATAAACGACATTTGTGTTAATGAATGTTAAAAATAGTATACCGTAAGGTAGAATTTGGTCATTGAAGTTGCATGTAGCACCAAATAATGGGGATCGACATTTTTCGTAGCTCTTCAATGTGAGGAGACAAAAGGCATAATCCATTCTCGGATTATACCTGCAATTAAAGCTCTTCCGAAAGAGCCGTGACGTCACGCAAGTGGTATCATATATTATAGCAACACTGATCAGTTGCAATATCGTAAAATAACGTCGTATATTTATCTTTTGATATTTACAAAATCATTATGACTTCATGTTAAGCATTTTATTGCCCTAACGAAAAGGGAAAGTGTGAGAAGATTTTTTTTTGCAATTACCGATCAAGACTACCCTAGTTAACACATCGACCAGTGACCACGAAAAACACGGGAAAGTACGAAAACATTGGCGACAAAAAAGAACCAGAGGCTCTCAAGAGCCCGTATCGTTCACCTGGTAATAAAAAAAACAATTGGTCCTATGTAAAAACTATGTCCTGCAGTGGTAGTCATCTTGGAATTACGATCAACATAAAAAACACAAAGTTGTAAAGGACCTTCCAATGATTGATGCACAGTTTAGGTTCAATCAGTGCAATAGCTTCAGAGAAGAATATATTTCTGTATTTTCCCCATATGGTTCTGTGTTAATACTATGACCTGTGGTGGCAGCCATCTTGGATTTCCGATCGGCATAAAAAACAGAGGACCTTCCAATGATCATTCCTGGGCAGTTTGGTTTCAACTGTCCAAGTGGTTTCAGAGAAGAAGCATTTTGAAACATTTTTCCCATAGGGTCCAATGTTAAACTAAGTCCTGCCGTAGCCGCCATTTTGAATTTCATATCAGAACAAAAAACGTAAAGTTTGTAGAGGACCATCTAATGAACATTCTTGTACAGTTTGGCTTTAATCATATTTGTAGTTTCTGAGAAGAAGGCATTTGAACATTTTCCCATAGGGTCCAATGTTAATCTATGTCCTGCGGTGGTGGCCATCTTGGATTTCCGATCGGCATAAAAAACACACACCTTGTAGAGGACCTTCCAATGATCATTCCTGGGCAGTTTGATTTCAATTATCCAAGTGCTTTCAGAGAAGAAGCGTTTTGAAACATTTTCCCCATAGGGTCCAATGTTAAACTAAGTCCTGCCGTAGCCGCCATTTTGAATTTCATACCGGAACAAAAAACGTACAGTTTGTAGAGGACCATCTAATGAACATTCTTGTACAGTTTGGCTTTAATCATATTTGTAGTTTCTGAGAAGAAGGCATTTGAACATTTTCCCATAGGGTCCAATGTTAATCTATGTCCTGCGGTGGTGGCCATCTTGGATTTCCGATCGGCATAAAAAACACACACCTTGTAAAGGACCTTCCAATGATCATTCCTGGGCAGTTTGGTTTCAATTATCCAAGTGCTTTCAGAGAAGAAGCGTTTTGAAACATTTTTCCCATAGGGTCCAATGTTAAACTAAGTCCTGCCGTAGCCGCCATTTTGAATTTCATATCGGAACAAAAAACGTAAAGTTTGTAGAGGACCATCCAATGAACATTCATGTACAGTTTGGCTTTAATCATATTTGTAGTTTCTGAGAAGAAGGCATTTGAACATTTTCCCATAGGGTCCAATGTTAATCTATGTCCTGCGGTGGTGGCCATCTTGAATTTTCGATCGGCATAAAAAACAGAAACTTTGTAGAGGACCTTCCAATGATCAATCCTGGGCAGTTTGGATTCAATTGTCCAAGTGGTTTCAGAGAAGAAGCGTTTTGAAACATTTTTCCCATAGGGTCCAATGTTAAACTAAGTCCTGCCGTAGCCGCCATTTTGAATTTCATTTCGGAACAAAAAACGTACAGTTTGTAGAGGACCATCCAATGAACATTCATGTACAGTTTGGCTTTAATCATATTTGTAGTTTCTGAGAAGAAGGCATTTGAACATTTTCCCATAGGGTCCAATGTTAATCTATGTCCTGCGGTGGTGGCCATCTTGAATTTTCGATCGGCATAAAAAACAGAAACTTTGTAGAGGACCTTCCAATGATCAATCCTGGGCAGTTTGGATTCAATTGTCCAAGTGGTTTCAGAGAAGAAGCGTTTTGAAACATTTTCCCCATAGGGTCCAATGTTAAACTAAGTCCTGCCGTAGCCGCCATTTTGAATTTCATATCGGAACAAAAAACCTAAAGTTTGTAGAGGACCATCCAATGAACATTCATGTACAGTTTGGCTTTAATAATATTTGTAGTTTCTGAGAAGAAGGCATTTGAACATTTTCCCATAGGGTCCAATGTTAATCTATGGATTGCAGTGGCGGCCATCTTGGATTTCCGATCGGCATAAAAAACAAAACATTTGTAGAGGACCTTCCAATGATCATTCCTGGGCAGTTTGGTTTCAACTGTCCTAGTGGTTTCAGAGAAGAAGCGTTTTGAAACATTTCCCCCATAGGGTCCAATGTTAAACAAGTCCTGCCGTAGCCGCCATTTTGAATTTCATATCGGAACAAAAAACGTACAGTTTGTAGAGGACCATCCAATGAACATTCATGTACAGTTTGGCTTTAATAATATTTGTAGTTTCTGAGAAGAAGGCATTTGAACATTTTCCCATAGGGTCCAATGTTAATCTATGTATTGCGGTGGCGGCCATCTTGGATTTCCGATTGGCATAAAAAACATAAAATTTGTAGAGGACCTTCCAATGATCATTCCTGGGCAGTTTGGTTTCAACTGTCCAAGTGGTTTCAGAGAAGAAGCGTTTTGAAACATTTCCCCCATAGGGTCCAATGTTAAACTAAGTCCTGCCGTAGCCGCCATTTTGAATTTCATATCGGAACAAAAAATGTACAGTTTGTAAAGGACCATCCAATGAACATTCATGTACAGTTTGGCTTTAATCATATTTGTAGTTTCTGAGAAGAAGGCATTTGAACATTTTCCCATAGGGTCCAATGTTAATCTATGTCCTGCGGTGGTGGCCATCTTGGATTTCCGATCGGCATAAAAAACACACACCTTGTAGAGGACCTTCCAATGATCATTCCTGGGCAGTTTGGTTTCAATTATCCAAGTGCTTTCAGAGAAGAAGCGGTTTGAAACATTTTTCCCATAGGGTCCAATGTTAAACTAAGTCCTGCCGTAGCCGCCATTTTGAATTTCATACCGGAACAAAAAACGTACAGTTTGTAGAGGACCATCTAATGAACATTCTTGTACAGTTTGGCTTTAATCATATTTGTAGTTTCTGAGAAGAAGGCATTTGAATATTTTCCCATAGGGTCCAATGTTAATCTATGTCCTGCGGTGGTGGCCATCTTGGATTTCCGATCGGCATAAAAAACAGAAACTTTGTAGAGGACCTTCCAATGATCATTCCTGGGCAGTTTGGTTTCAACTGTCCAAGTGGTTTCAGAGAAGAAGCATTTTGAAACATTTTTCCCATAGGGTCCAATGTTAAACTAAGTCCTGCCGTAGCCGCCATTTTGAATTTCATATCGGAACAAAAACCTTAAGATTGTAGAGGACCATCCAATGAACATTTTCCCATAGGGTTCAATATTAATCTATGTCCTGCGATGGTGGCCATCTTGGATTTCCGATCGGCATAAAAAACAGTAACTTGGTAAAGGATATTCCAATGATCATTCATTTACAGTTTGGGTTCAGTCAGTTCATTAGTTTCAGAGAAGAAGATCTTTGAAATTTCAGCCAATCAGAGCATATTATTGGCCCTGGCAGCCATATTGAATATCCGACTGGAACGAAAAACAGTAACTTTGTAGAGGACCATCCAAGGAACATTCCTGCTAAGTTCGGTTCCAATCGGCCAAGTGGTTTCGGAGAAGAAGCTTGAAATGTGAAAAGTTTACAGACGACAGACGACGGATGCCAAGTGATGGCAATAGTTGACCTTTGGTCCAGGTGAACTAAAAAAGCATATGTACGCATAAAACGAGTTAAAAGCGAGTTATTTAACCTACGGCCAATCATGTAAAACATGGAATTATACGTATATCCCCCCCCCCCCCCCCCCCAACAATACAAATAAACTCATTTGTTTTATGAAAATGTAACATGGAATGGGAATATTAAGAACAAAATTAGGACGATATACAAATTGTTAACATTGTATTGCAGTTGATCTGATATTAAAAAATAACCAAAAGGGCTCGATGTTGGGAAGAGTCAGATACATTATTTATTCAACTAACATGATCTGTCTCCGTGACGTTATATGAAGAGGTGTCATGGCCGCTTACAATAAGACAGGAAATTCCAAATATTCATATTTCTAATTGGGTATATTAATGTTAATAAAGGTGTTTTTTGTTTAATAATTAGTTATTTATGAATAAAAAGTTACAATGTATTGAATTATAACAATTGTTCAACTGACTGAAGTTTTCCTTTAATACTAAACATGTAATACATGTAAATAACATACATGTTGATACTAAAATTCATAAGACATAAACAAACCTTTGGATTTCTTCAGAACTGCTTGCTGATCAAATTCTACAACAAGCTGAGGGAAACATTGAGAGAACAGGTCTCTATCTTCTATAGTTACATAATAATCTGTCTGACATAGTTTGTCATCATCTGTAAAAAAAATAATTGTCAAAATGTGTAATCATGAAAAATAGGAAGTGTATAAAACTTTATACTGACCACCACATACTCTGTTTAGGCAGAGAGGCCATACAACTTTTAAGTACAATATTTGGACTCGTACTTGAAAATGACCAATCAGAATGTTGTATCAAGTGTTCTGAATTTATGAATTTGGAGTATAACAACAAAACTCATACTCAAAAGTTTCATGAGTGAGGACTGATGCTTTATTCTCAAGGAATACAAAACACACAATTAAAAAAAAATGTTAGAAAGAGAATAGGTATGAAAAATAATAAATCAAGAATACAATTGTACCATACCAAATGATGAATCACCAATATCCATGGTAATCAAAACTGTTGATTGCTCATAAGAATAAAATCAGCAGTAATAATACACTTCACTCCTCCCGCCCCCCCTCCCCGAACATCTGATAGAACACAAATACAGGTCATATCCAGATGAATCTTCTTACATCAACCCCTCCCCCCCCCCCCATGAACATCTGATAGAACACAAATACAGGTCATATCCAGATGAATCTTCTTACATCAACAAATCAGAGAGCTTTACGTTTGAGATGCGATAAGAAAAAAGTTCAGATTTTAACAGCAGCACTTTCATTGGCTGGTCACGAGTTCATCTGGACATGACCTCTAATCGGGTTCTGGCAGATGTTAAGGGAAGCGTAGCGTGGTATAACAGATTTCGAATAAGAATTTTGGCAAATATCTAATTCCATTAATTAGAATAGTGCTATAATTATTTTACAAACGAATCATTTATTCTTACCTTGTTTGTACCATTCTACTTCTAAACTAGGAATACCATGTCTTACTCTAGCTTTTACTATTCTGTAATAAAATGTTAACAAATCTAGTAAGAATTTCTACCAAAAAATATATTGTACCCGCCACCATACCTTCATAATAAAAACGTAGATATTAAATTTAGTGCACACAACGTGTTTCTGGAAAATCCTTCATCAGGTACGCTCAATATCGAAATATTAGAAAGCCAAATAATTTGAAAAGTGTTTGGGAGCAATAAACCAAAGTCTTAAACAGGATAGCCAAAATATCAGGCACAGAATGATAACACCACAACAATCTAACAAGGACTTCTTCTTTCACCAGCTTTACTGAAAAATATTGTCCAGCAAAAGTCATCACCTGGTAGAATCTATTTGATAAAAATGCAGGTAGGAATTTAGAGGAAAAAATCCAATAAAATCGTATTTAAAATGAAATTGAACATTTTGGACATTGGATCCTTTTAGTCACATTATATCTTGACAACTGTCAGAACTACAACAAATCTGTTGGAACAAGAATTTTCTACGGAAATCAAGTTGGTTTGAATTACCTAATTTTACGGACGATAGGTCGATGTTTTTTTAACACGCTGGCTTTGACCTATCATCCACATCGACCTATACAATGATGAAGTTAAAAAAATTTGGAATCCCTACAAAAAATCTCGATAAAAATGACGATACCTTTATTTTGCTGTAGGTTTTTTTTTCTGAATAAGATTGAAATCATCGATGTTCTTGGTGTTGTTTTTTTTTAAATAAAGCAATAAAAGTATACTACTAACGGGGTGCAATTCCGTGAAAAAATGTTCAACATCCGAAAAAAAAAATCAATATTCAAAGATTGAAGTGTTAGCGAAAATCAGTTCAATATTGTATTGTATAATAAAATATATACTATAAAAAATGTATGTTGTTGAAAAAAAAATCACAGTTTTACAATATATAATTATTATCACAAAATATCAAAATATAGCTATAAATAGCTTTTCCATCAAACACGAGCATGCGTACGAGGTTGTAGTAAAAAATGGCGGTTGCATTACATCTCACAATAAACGTGGAGAACAAGCTTTTTATACTAAATATACTCAAATATACTAGAAAATAATTATCGATTTCATTAAATTAGAATGTTCTACACTTGAATTGGTCAATTAGGAACAAATAAAATAATCACCATGAGATAATCAACACAGGTGAACATCAGTTGGCACTTAATTATCTTGATCGAAAATTTACTGGACCGAGACGATCACATAATTTGTGTACTATTAATTATACACAGTTTAAAGGTATGTCAATTAAACTGCACAAGGTGATACATTGTTTTGACAGCTTGATTATTTTATTGCATGAACATCCGTTTACCATCTATTTTGACACCCAGACGGCCTGATTTGAATGTCATCGATGTCTGGCTTTACAAACCAGACTCCTGATAAAAAACACACAACCAAAACACAAGGTTAAAAACAAAATTTTATTTAATTTAACTTTCATAATTATTTCGTTTATGACACATAAGAATAGATACTTACCGAAGAACATAGTTATAGGACAAATGCTTACCGATGTACACAAAAAAATAACACGTTCCATGTGACGATACTTGCCCAAGTTATCATCAGCATCCTCGACCTATGGAATGCTTTAACCTATCTTAGTATTCCCCCAAAAATGCAGTCGAAAAGCAGCAATTCGACCTATCGTCCCCATCGACATATGGTCCGTTAAATACGGTAGTTGGAACATATTATGATTTGATTTATTTTGCTTAATGCCACATTCAGCAATATTTCAGCTATATCATGGCGACCAGTTTTAGTGGTGGAAGAAGCCAGAGTACCCAGAGAGAACCATCGACCATGGGCAAGCAACTGGTAAACTTTATCACTTGCGGCTGAGTCGAGTGCACCCTTTTTTGTAATTTACAAAGCCGGGCGTGATTCACGCCGTATTGGTGATAGGCTTGTATGAGTTGTTAGGCAATCCAACTACCTAACTCATTGAGCCACCCGGGCCTGGAACTTATTATGATATTCATAATATTAATATTACACTTGATTATTCAAGCAGCACATTTACAGTATTTAAAAAAAAAGTGTGTGCGTTTAATGTGTACAAACTAAACTTTTCCCATGATTTACAGCAGCAGAAAGGGGTGCATACAAAGACAGTTTACAAATTTGTTGGATATTTTAAAATGATCTATATTCATCATTTAGAACTATAACAACATCGTCTATGTACCTGTGAGGTGTCAGATGACCATGGTTGCCTCCCTTTACTATGTCTGTCATATCCCATAATGTAATAAGAGGTAATACTTTGTCTTGTGTGTAGTGTTCTGGCCATTCCAACTTCTTCAGTGAAAATATCTGCAAATATATACACGTGAAGTATATTTAACAATAAAAATGTACAATTAAAAAAGTTCTAGGATTTAAAAATGGCTCATATAATCAACATAAAAAAGACATGCTAAAAACAATCTGTCTATGCAACAGAAAATTCCCTGAATACAGTAACTCTGTCATCAAAATTATTTTTTGGAGGGGGAGGGGGGAAATTATATCATAGTAATGAATACATATCTTACTTTAGCCATGTATGCATCATTGACTGAATGTCTGCTTTATGTAACTATCAGCAATTTTTAGATAACTCTTGTCAACAAGGACCAAAGAAGATGTCAGTAGGTACCAGGTAGATCATCTCCCTTCAGGTAGAAGTCAATCTCATCTCACTCTAAACTTTGATACATACAGTACAGTAGTCCATTTCTTATAAGGCCATATGTACAGTGAAACCTGTCTAATCAAAACTGCCTTGGGAGCAGCTTTATTGTTCAAAATCTACACATGTTCAGTCTACACAGGTCAAAATAATAAAGATTTCCTATATTGAGACTTTATTTAAAGCTTGGTTTATTCAGGGTTCAGTTTATACAAGATTCTGTTTTATTCAGGGTTCAGTTTATACAAGATTCTGGTTTATTGAGGGTTTTGTTAATATATGATTCTGTTTTATTCAGGGTTCAGTTTATACAGGATTCTGTTTTATTCAGGGTTCAATTTATACAAGATTCTGGTTTATCGAGGGTTTTGTTAATATATGATTCTGTTTTATTCAGGGTTCAGTTTATACACGATTCTGTTTTATTCAGGGTTCAGTTTATACAGGATTCTGTTTTATTCAGGGTTCAATTTATACAAGATTCTGGTTTATTGAGGGTTTTGTTAATATATGATTCTGTTTTATTCAGGGTTCAGTTTATACAGGATTCTGTTTTATTCAGAGTTCAGTTTATACAGGATTCCGTTTTATTCAGGGTTCAGTTTATACACGATTCTGTTTTATTCAGGGTTCAGTTTATACAGGATTCTGTTTTATTCAGAGTTCAGTTTATACACGATTCTGTTTTATTCAGAGTTCAGTTTATACAGGATTCTGTTTTATTCAGGGTTCAGTTTATACAGGTTTCTGTTTTATTCAGGGTTCAGTTTATACAGGATTGTTTTATTCAGAGTTCAGTTTATACAGGTTTCTGTTTTATTCAGGGTTCAGTTTATACAGGATTCTGTTTTATTCAGGGTTCAGTTTATACAGGATTGTTTTATTCAGAGTTCAGTTTATACAGGTTTCTGTTTTATTCAGGGTTCAGTTTATACAGGATTCTGTTTTATTCAGAGTTCGGTTTATACAGGTTTCTGTTTTATTCAGGGTTCAGTTTATACAAGATTCTGTTTTATTCAGAGTTCAGTTTATACAGGTTTCTGTTTTATTCAGGGTTCAGTTTATACAGGATTGTTTTATTCAGAGTTCACTTTATACAGGTTTCTGTTTTATTCAGGGTTCAGTTTATACAGGATTCTGTTTTATTCAGAGTTCAGTTTATACAGGATTCTGGTTTATTGAGGGTTTTGTTAATATATGATTCTGTTTTATTCAGGGTTCAGTTTATACAGGATTCTGTTTTATTCAGGGTTCAGTTTATACAGGATTGTTTTATTCAGAGTTCAGTTTATACAGGATTCTGTTTTATTCAGGGTTCAGTTTATACAAGATTGTGTTTTATTCAGAGTTTGGTTTATACAGGATTCTGTTTTATTGAGGGTTCAGTTTATACAGGATTCTGTTTTATTGAGGGTTTTGTTTATACAGGATTCTGTTTTATTCAGAGTTCAGTTTATACAGGATTCTGTTTTATTCAGAGTTCAGTTTATACAGGATTCTGTTTTATTCAGAGTTCAGTTTATACAAGATTCTGTTTTATTCAGGGTTCAGTTTATACAGGATTCTGTTTTATTCAGGGTTCAGTTTAGACAGGTTTCTGTTTTATTCAGGGTTCAGTTTATACAAGATTCTGTTTTATTCAGGGTTCAGTTTATACAGGTTTCTGTTTTATTCAGGGTTCAGTTTATACAAGATTGTGTTTTATTCAGAGTTTGGTTTATACAGGATTCTGTTTTATTCAGAGTTTGTTTAATACAGGATTCTGTTTTATTGAGGGTTCCGTTTATACAGGATTCTGTTTTATTGAGGGTTCAGTTTATACAGGATTCTATTTTATTCAGAGTTCAGTTTATACAGGATTCTATTTTATTCAGGGTTCAGTTTATACAGGATTCTGTTTTATTCAGGGTTCAGTTTAGACAGGATTCTGTTTTATTCAGAGTTCAGTTTTATTCAGGGTTCAGTCTATACAGGATTCTGTTTTATTCAGGGTTCAGTCTATACAGAGTTCTGTTTTATTCAGGGTTCAGTTTATACAGGTTTCTGTTTTATTCAGGGTTCAGTCTATACAGGATTCTGTTTTATTCAGGGTTCAGTTTTATTCAGGGTTCAGTCTATACAGGATTCTGTTTTATTCAGGGTTCAGTCTATACAGAGTTCTGTTTTATTCAGGGTTCAGTTTATACAGGTTTCTGTTTTATTCAGGGTTCAGTCTATACAGGATTCTGTTTTATTCAGGGTTCAGTTTTATTCAGGGTTCAGTCTATACAGGATTCTGTTTTATTCAGGGTTCTGTTTAGACAGGTTTTACTGTACTAGTAAGTTATTACTAACCTGTAACTGTACTAACATTGGCCTTCCCCATTTCATTTTTCTAGTTGGTACAGGGTCTTTTGAAATCAAGAATTCCTCAATAACCTATTATTGTAAATATAAAACATAACCAGTTTGAAATCTTGCCATCTTAAAAATGTTATAATCACTAAAACAGTTATCATGGGAACAGGCAGATAACCTGCCTACAAAAAAAAGACAATAACTTATTTTTTTTTATAAATTGTAAAAATCAAATTAATAGAAACTACTGATGTTGAAATGCTTAATTCAAAAGCCTTGACAACAGATATACATAGAAAGATAATAAAACGCAATACATGTGTCGTAAATACTTGGAAATATTTAGAGAGACAAAACTCAGAGAATATTATCTGTACGATTTAATTTGACACTTTCATACTGCACTTCAACTACTAAAGAACTATAATTTCAGAAGGTTTCACATCGAGACATATTGGAATTACACATACAATAAATGTAATAAATCAATATACATCCTTGTCTAGCACATCAAATTTCTATCTGTAATTATTAAAATACCTTTATCTGAGGAAATTCTGTGACTACAGCTGCCTTCCTCTTTATCTGAACTTCTATTGAATCATAACAATCACAGTCTGACATGGATCTCCAATTTTTAAATCTAAAAAAATAGTATATTACTTAACCTTACAGACACTGTATTTTCAACATCTCAAATTCATACACTATACACATGTAGTTATTTTTGTTGTATGAAATAAAATTTTCTTGGGGGGGAGGTAAATCCCTCCAAACCCACAGGGGTGGGTTTGGAGGGATTTACCTCCCCCCCCCAAGAAAATTTTGAAAAATTAGACCCCAAATCCTGCATTCTGAGGGTCTCTTCAAAGAAATTAATTTGTATACCGACTCACTCGTACAAACCAGGAATTAAGGAGCTTGTCCTAAAGTTAGTACTTCCTGTGTTAAATGTATTTTTTCTGTTTCTGTCTGTTTCCGTCAATACATACTTTACAAAACATTGCGTTGTCGTCGTACCTCAACCATTTATACAGGGATAACCACTTTTCTTTAGGTTCGTCAGGCCCAATCTCATTTTCATTTCCCTGTTCTTTATCAGAAACATCAGCATCTGTCACCTTGTTCACTTTAAAACCGATGTCTGTGAGCGTTTTCTGTCTTCCGAAGAGTTTTCTTTTTTGTTTACAGACATGACCACTGACCTTCAAATACAACTTGTTCCCTTCAATATCGGTACTTGCTAACACGTGCTACGATTGGCCTTGCACTTTGTACTGTAACCAATGAAATTGGACGTAATTGTTGAAAACAGAAGAAAATTTTATTTATAGTATTGGGATTAACCGGACTAAAAACAGACAAAATACATTTACCACGGGAAGTAATAACTTTAGCTGCCACCATAAACACTATCCAGACTAAAAACATCGCTGCTGATCTGATTGTATTAAAATTCCATCGGTCAATTTGTCGCAAGTTGGCAAAAATAATCGGTCATAATGTCAGCTTGACCAAAAAATATTCTGTCATTTTGATTTATTTTCGATCAATGGCCGATGACCGATGGCAATCTGAAACCCTGTCAATAATTACAGGTAAGACTTTCACTTCATCCCTTCTATAAACAGAAGATAATCTTTTCTCTGTTAATGAAGCTTGTCCGTGGGAGACGATGGCCCATAGTAGGCAGGTTCGCATGAAGCTGTCTAACATGGGTAAATATCCTATCAAACTATCAATTTATTCGACGTCACAGTCGTAATTGTAATTAATGAATGTCATGAATTATTTTACAATACAATGGAAATCTTCCCAAAGAATGGCAAGATTTGCCTGCAATCCTTAGGTCTGTGGATTTTTAATGTCATATTTTATGGAAGAAATAAGTTCATACATTCTGCCAAAATTGAAGATCAGGGTATATTCCACTTGTGTTAGAAATTCTATGGCTTTTAACCCTGTTCCACTACCCTCCACTTGAAAAAAATCGTAATTTCTCACACTGGTGGAAGATATCCCCTGATCTTCAATATGGACTTGTGTAAGAACCTATTATTCTTCACGTACATCGATCTTCTCTAACCTTTGTAGTGGACTGATATCTTTATAGCTGGTTAACAGTTTACTGGCCTTGTCTATTCCCACACCAGGAACACCTTTTGGTACATAGTCACACCCCACTAACAATGCCAATGCCACCATTTTTTCTCTGTCAAGGTCAAGTTTCTCTTCTATATCACACATGTTGTAAGTTTCAACATGAGGATCCTAAAAACAGTCAACATATTATTTCAGTTATTTTGTGCAACAAACTTTTTCCATTGTAAAGAAAGAACTGCAATGAACCTAAGTGAGTGGGTGGGTGCTGTTTACCGCCAACTCTGCAATTTTTTTTTAGCTATATCATGGCAAAAACAAGTCACATTCGATGAGATGATGATGATATCCACTTTGTGCTAGACCAACATGCTTAATCAGATCTTTATAGTGCTAGCTCACTAATAAAACTGTCTGAGGGAAGACACTCCACTTGGACACATTATTCAGAATCGAGCCAACCAGTCTTTGCTCTTACCCTTTAAATGGAAAAACAACAAAAATCAATTTATAGTCTTTGGTTTCACCAGACTGTGGCTCGAACCCACAAGAGGCAATACATTTAAAAAATACTGATACTTTGTCAGATCATGATAAGTTCTAGAAGTTGGGTTAGTACAATTCATACAGTGGAACAACTCTGTATCATACGTCTCATATCTGATCCCCATTATTTAATAATTTAATGTTACCTTTGAGTTAATTGTGAAGTTTCTGTAAACAGTTTTAGCACCATATAAAAATACATCTCCATCGTTAGTAATACAACCGTCAACTATCTGTAATAAAAATAATATGGTATTGAGCTCGTGTTCACATATATTTGTACATAGAAAAATTGACTTGTATTTTATGGTTCCAATTCAAATAAAACATTTTATTCATAGTGTTGTGTAGTTGTTTGTATGGTCTCGTAAGTTTGTTTAAGAGTTATCTCCGTTTGTACTTTGTCCGGATTTGTTTTATGTATTAGAGGTCTCTTGAATAAATGTAAGAAATGGCAGTAGACGTATTTTTGTTGTTCATTTAATTTTTAATTGTTGCAGTGCATGCGTTGTGTCCTGCTATATCATTACATGGTGGAGAACAAGGAGTTAAGACATTTTGATACCATCTGGATATTAAGAAGCAAGAATGGCAGTTGAAGTGAAATTTGTTTAATGTCCACTGCATGTTGGACATATCTGTGTGTTAAATAGTCAAAATCGTCCTGTATGTATTATGAAATATTCATCATGGATGGAGACAGATTTAAATAACTGAAAATGTTGGTGTGGATTGATTTGTTACAGTTATAAATTAGCACGTGTTCTGTTGAAAAATTCCTTTCCAATTTCAAACTTTGCTTAATTGTTGTTTTCAATATTTTCTGTTATAAATTTACTCTGGACGCCAGCAATTATGCATTGATGACACTATTATTTCTTTTCACGTTAGGATCGTACTGAATATTTCGTCTGTCAGTTATGTCCGTTATCAGCAAGTTTTCTTTAATTTGAACTACTGATTATTAGATATGGAGTTTGTTTTCAGTCTTGAAATTTTAATCATGTGACACATTTGTGATATTGATGAAAAGACATGAGAAACCTAGTGATAATACCAGCACGGTAGTTCGTGACGCCTGGTATTGTATGTGAGGACGGTTCAGGATATCTGCAGCATAGTGATCAACTTGTTCTTTCATCTGTGAAATTTCGAAATCAAATTAAGCCATGGCTTGACTGATGCTTTAGTATTTTGACACCAGTTGATGATTGCATCGTCTGTGATTCGATTTATTTCAGAAATAAAACCTGTTCATTTCTTGTGAAACGTTTAGGAGTTTGTGGTCTCCGCTGTCCGAATTCATCGTATTGTGACGTAGATGTCCGGCCACTTGATGTATGACTTTCCCGTCAAAGCTACATATTTGTTAGGCCATGTATGTACATATTCTGACTTCATATTTAATGAACACTACAATGTACCTGTATTGTGAAATTTTGGATTTGATAGTAATATATGGGGCGGGATGTTGTGTAGTTGTTTGCATGGTCTTGTAAATTTGCTTTAAGAGTTATCTCCGTTTGTACTTTTGTCCCGATTTGTTTTATGTATTAGAGGTCTCTTGAATAAATGTAAGAAATGACAGCAGACGTGTTTTTGTTGTTCATTTAATTTGTGATTGTTGCAGGGCACGCGTTATGTCCCGCTATATCATTACAATAGACATAGTGATTGCAAATAAACAGTTACCTCATTCTGTTCTGGAGAAACTTTGTAAAATATATTAGTAAGAGGAACATATAGATATTATGAGTATTGTGATTGTTTCTTGTTTATATTTGTTCTTTAGCTGTGATGTCGGACAGTGATGACAGTGTTTGTAAAAACAGCCAATCACTGAATCAGAACAATGGATGCATCATATAGTGTTTTAATTGGACAGTTTTGGAATATAATTTCAAAACTTGCACTCAAAAGTTTTGTGGCCAACAAAGCCTGATCCTGACTTAAAATACTTTAGAATCAAGCAATTGGTTGATGTTAGAATAGGAATAGAAATGTTCTTATGAAATATAAAGAAAAACACATAGAACAAATATTGAAGAATGAACTTTCTTTTTAGGAAGTGTTCGGAAAAAAATTCAAGGTCCTTGGCAAGTTTATTTAGATTACTTACACCAGCAACATTTAATAGACCACACAGAGCTTCAGCTTCACCTTTAGATTGTATGTAAGGCACACCAAGGTAAAAGTTGAAGGACAGGTCAAGTTTATTTAGATTACTTACACCAGCAACATTTAATAGTCCACACAGAGCTTCAGCTTCACCTTTAGATTGTATATAAGGCACACCAAGGTAAAAGTTGAAGGACAGGTCAAGTTTATTTAGATTACTTACACCAGCAACATTTAATAGACCACACAGAGCTTCAGCTTCACCTTTAGATTGTATGTAAGGCACACCAAGGTAAAAGTTGAAGGACAGGTCAAGTTTATTTAGATTACTTACACCAGCAACATTTAATAGACCACACAGAGCTTCAGCTTCACCTTTAGATTGTATGTAAGGCACACCAAGGTAAAAGTTGAAGGACAGGTCAAGTTTATTTAGATTACTTACATCAGCAACATTTAATAGTCCACACAGAGCTTCAGCTTCACCTTTAGATTGTATGTAAGGCACACCAAGGTAAAAGTTGAAGGACAGGTCAAGTTTATTTAGATTACTTACACCAGCAACATTTAATAGACCACACAGAGCTTCAGCTTCACCTTTAGATTGTATGTAAGGCACACCAAGGTAAAAGTTGAAGGACAGGTCAAGTTTATTTAGATTACTTACACCAGCAACATTTAATAGTCCACACAGAGCTTCAGCTTCACCTTTAGATTGTATGTAAGGCACACCAAGGTAAAAGTTGAAGGACAGGTCAAGTTTATTTAGATTACTTACATCAGCAACATTTAATAGTCCACACAGAGCTTCAGCTTCACCTTTAGATTGTATGTAAGGCACACCAAGGTAAAAGTTGAAGGACAGGTCAAGTTTATTTAGATTACTTACACCAGCAACATTTAATAGACCACACAGAGCTTCAGCTTCACCTTTAGATTGTATATAAGGCACACCAAGGTAGTCTAGCATCTCACAACACTAAAAACAAACGTTACGATATGACTCATCAGTACAAGTATATTTTATCATTTATTTAGGGAACTTAGCATTTACTGGTATCATATTTCTTGCAAATTTAATCATTTTTTTCCAATGTACAATTTCATCTGTACAAACAGATATATATCCTCGTCTGACAATAAGTCGGTCAGTCATTGGATAATGTTTGATTATTTTTTTCATGTTTGAAAAGTAAACATTTTTTTCTTTTTAATTATGTTCCTCATCTATTCTTGCTCACATGTGTAAAGTTCCATGGAAAAAGATCGATAATAATTACATACTGACCCATATTTGTTTACCACCCTTTTTCCAAATGGCATCGTATGACGTCACATAAAGTCGGTCAAAGTTCAATAAAGCACATGATTTTGTCATAGGCCAACCAAACTTAAAAAGTAAACCAGATTAAGAAAGCACTGTATTTTAGCTTTTTCAGTGTAATTGATTTGTCTGAAAAATTTCAAAAGATGTTTTTTTTAAATAGTTTGAAATTGAAGTATTAAAAATTAATTATTTGATGCAAATATTAAACTTGCTTACCCACATAAAAAGTATCTAATCCAGTGAATTTGGTGTTTTTGCTTTTGTCAATACAATCTTTTAGACTGACATATTTTGGTAAAACAATTAATGACTGATTTCAATTTATTTTAATCACAGAGTGGTAACAATACAGTTTTGTTGATGCTATTTGTAATAATGACAGGTTTTTTTTACCCAGACAATCTCATTTTTCTGTCTGGTTTAATTTAATTCTCTGTTCAATTTATGCTATAAATTTTGATTATTGCTGTTAAATTAATTCGTTTTCTATCTTCTCTGTGAATTTCATTTCATTACCCCAAGAAGTAAGGGGTATATTTGTTATTAAAGCAGCAGTGGAAATGCAAAATAATCTGCCATTTTGTGACTAATGGAGAGCACTTGCATGTATTTTCACGGTAAAATCTGCCATTTTCTAGAAAATGGTGGAATCTGAATGATCAATCATCATATTTTCAAAGTATTTTAAAATACAATTTGCTTGGCCTACATTCCAGAAACGGTCATGAACTGTGATGTCGATTATGTCAACAAACCGGAAAAATACAAATGTTTGGGAATACCATTGATGGAAACATATTTAACAAGCATAATGATCAGGAAAAAAAGACATTAGTAAAAAGGATCTTTTTTACTTGCATGGAATTTATTCAATTCAAACTTCTCTGTTTTAATCTCATCTTGTAATTTTGACGTTGAAAAGTATTCCCTCTGTGTTTTTGTACGCTATGAATATACAGAATGACGTCATTGGTCTCGTGCTGCGCGAGAATTGTAATTCAAAACAAATGACCGACATTATTGCATGACCGAGCAGATGTCACAGTAGGATATTGTAATGTTTGTTAGTACATTTTGTATAAACGTATTAATGCTTCATAAAAAATTGTCAACACTTTTACAACTCTATAAAACTACATTCAATACTCTACATAATTACATTGAAATCATGACTATTTGTTCTTATAATCCATATTTTCAACCGTTGCTATTGTGTGTAGTTATTAGTTTTCACGACATTCGAAAATAGTTCCCGAAAGTGGGAGTTGTTGAATGGTTGTGCGCTTCATGGACTGAAGTTTCAATTTCGAAGTCACATGTCAACAATTTGACCAATCCCACAGGGCTTTCTAATGAAATGAACACATAATGTAATTATTACTGTACATACTTTTAAGATTTCCAACAACAAAAAACATGCATGACTACAGGAAGTAATTGTACCTCTCTCAATTTAGCATTGAAATGTGAACGTCCTTGTTTTCTTTGTCTTGGGGGTCCCTTACTTTTCCCTTTATATTGAACATCTTGTCGTCTGCTCATTGTCTCATGTTTCAGATCTGGGGCTTCTCCTTCTATTGCAAAAATTAAGTTTATACCAAGGTGTAGCATGTAACTGACTCTAAAGTATAGATTTCTGAAGAAAAAAAAATTTAAAAATAGATAAACTTATCAATCTATTAATATCTCCATTTGTTCAGAAATTAAACCAGAAATCTCTCTATGTCATATAACTACATATGTAGTGATCATTCTACAATAAGACAATTACTAAACAAAGAAATCATTTTCTTTCATCTATATATTTGTAACAATGATAGTTATCTTGTGTGGTATTAAAAACTGCTTTTTGAGTAGAAGCGAATCTGTAATGTTTTTTTTTAATCTTTTGTTTATATATGTATTGCCATCGAGATCCAATTATCAATAGGGGAGGTTTGGGATCCCATTAACTGGTTTAACCATGCCATATTTTTGTGCCTGTCCCATGTCAGGATCCTGGATTGCCAGTATCATGTCATGGTCTCCTTATATGGTCAACGAGTTGAGGTCAGAGGTGATTGTTCATTTTGTTGATATTGGTAGAATTGTTGACCAGCACCACTAACTTTCTTTTACACTTTTTTTGAAAGCATATAGCTACATGACTGTGATTGATTGTTGTTTAATGTCAAGTGAGCATTTTTCAGATATATCATAGAAAAACAAATTACTTTTTTTTTTATGAAATGTTGATGATGCTGACATTGTACTAAACCACCACCATTATTATAGTGCTAGATTGTTGAAACAAATGTCTGTAGTTAGACATGAGGCTCCACTCAGACACATTATCTTGCATCTGCTCCATGTTTATGTCATTATTCATCTTGTGATAATGTGTTGGTCTTTTTATTTTTTAAGCATTATTGAGTGGAAAGAAATCTATTTGTTTTTATCTGTATTGCTGTCGGAGAACCAATTAAAAAGAGTTTGATTTGGAATCTATTTAACCGGTATAACTCTGCCATATTTATTGTGCCTGTCCAAAGCTAGGACCTGGATTTCCATCACAAAATGTCATGATCTTTTTTGTGTTCAGCGATTTGAGGTGAGAGGTGGTCATCCTCATGTGATACATGTATTGGCAGAAATGTTGACCATTACTAATTAAATATTTTTTTCTTAATTCTCAAAATAATTATTTTCTACAAATAAGATCGACAATAACTATTAGTAGAAGGGAATCACCATACAAATGTTCTAAAAACTGTTTTTTTTTAATAACTAATAGATAATCTTTATCTCTTTTTATTACATCTGGAGTATTAACTCACCTAATATGAGGTTTTTGGGGTAATTTCTTGGACTAACTCACCTAATATGAGGTTTTTGGGGTAATTTCTTGGACTAACTCACCTTAAATGAGGTTTTGTAACTACTCCTTGCATCTGTTTAATACATTGATTTTCACACACCCAAATACTTAAATCTACTGCAAGTGTCTGACCCTTTAAAGAAGACAATGTCTGGTGTTGTTTGACTGGCAGTAGAATCTGCCATAAATTTGTCACACCCATCTCTGAAAAATTAATTTGTAAATGAAATTGAAAAATGTCGAATTAGCAGTACTGAGTAGTTTCTTTTATTTTACATTTGTGACGCTATGCAAATCTTCCTATAGTGCAAAGCTTAAAATGTGATGAAATATTCTAAGTGAAAATGGGCAATATATATACAGCTCCTTACAAAATAGTCAGATCTAACTTCCGTAATGATATGTGAAATTCATATAGTAATTAACAAGCATGAAAATTTTGAGGCATTCACATTTCAAATGAACGAGGAATTGTATATGTATGCACTGTTTTGACGGACGAACAGGATGAAAACAATATGTCTGCCCCATAAGGGGGAAGACAATGAATATGGATATATTATTGACTATGATAATTTAATTTACCTAATAGAATCATCAAGTATCAAACAATATATGCTACAGAAAAATGACAGTTGCCACTAGTGCAGCAGGAACTTCTTACCCTTCAGGAGTTCATCATATCTATTAGTTGGGTTCGTGTTGCTCAATCTTTAATTTTCAGTGTAGTATTTTATTGACCATTGCCATTATTACTTATGAGGTTAAAATATTTTAGTCTACAATTGCACTTAAGTAAGCGCCCTAAGCAGGCCTTTCAAGAAGGGGTGGTACCAGGTACTTTAAAATGGTCTTTGGTACCTCCTGATTTTAAAGAATGTTGTTTAAGACGTTCATGAAAATTGTTCAAATTTTAATTAAAAGTATCGCCTGTAAATAGTGAAGTACTGGTACACTTGAAAAATATTGAAAGTCGTGAGTAAGGATTGAAATTCAGTTCCTGGTCATCCTGGATCAGGTCAGCATGCATAAAAAAGAGCTTGTCCTTGTCCTCTACTTTACTTGTTACAGGGGCCCGGGTGGCTCAATGAGTTAGGTCGTTGGATCTAACAGCTCATACAAGCCTATCACCAATACGGCGTGGGTTACAAAAAAGGGTGCACTCAACTCGCAGCCGCAAGTGATAAAGTTTACCAGTTGCTTGCCCAGGGTCTGTGGTTCTCTCCAGGTACTCCGGCTTCCTCCACCACTAAAACTGGTTGCCATGATATAGCTGAAATATTGCTGAAAGTGGCATTAAAACACCAAAAAATCAATCTACTTGTTACTTTAACCTATGATGGAGCATAACCTGCCAACCATGATAATTACTGTTCAACTGAAACCATAATCTACATAAAAAAAAAGAGTTTGTTCCAGGGTAAAGAATATGTGGAATTACGAAAAGTATGTTTTTCAAACTTAAGTAATAGATATTGCTCTTTCTACCTTCTTAAAGATAACATTTTAAGCTCAGAATCAGATTTCTTGAAATTGTTTTACATTATTTCAGCAACATACCATAACCACTGATCTATGGATCGATCAAAATAACCCAAGATTTTATTGTGAAACAAACCGCTGAAAACAAGTGATCATTGAAAATGGATGACAATACGATAATACTAATAGAATGTGAAAAATCCTGAAAACATCACGGAGCATGAAAATAGTAAAGAAAGAAACAACCAACAAAATAAAACAAGTTAATGTTTGACAGTGTATGGTCTGTGGCATGTATTGTAAATTCAAATAACATGTTGGATTGACTTATTGAAAACTTTTTGTGATATTGTACTGTAGGTCCAGACCTATTCACTCACTCAGTTCAGGGCAATTATTTAATGCGCCTGGTCAATCACTTCACTCTTGTACATTTTGTAAGTCATGCAGTGCTCAATTTTCGGTCGTCATGATGGACAATTAAGTGTTATTCTATTCTATTTATCTTGATTTTGTAAAGTATGCTTTTTGGGTAGAGTCTGTCATCTTAAAAAGTACCAGGGGCAGGGGATTATGAAAGTACTGAAATTTTTGGAACAACTTAAGGGAAATAACTCTGTTGGGTTCTACTAAAATGCGTCCGGGAGCGCCCGGGAACAGAAAATAGCGTCCGAGACCTTGAAAGCCCTTTGGAACCCTATATTGCTTATGTATGCGAAGGTTCAGGTCAAGGAATAAAAATGCAGCCCGAAACGAGACATGAAGTTGACAAGCGAATATCTTTATTTTTATAATTATTTCAGTAAAATAAAACAATCTATCCACGGGAATCTCATGCAGTCATGGTTTTTGTTTGTTAATTACATTTTTTCTCGTTGTTTAATTTATTTATTCATATTTAATTTTAACATTACATGGTTTGTAACTTTGTGTCGGTACGACTTTTTTCTTCACTCTCTATTTCAGTATGCCGTATAGTCGCGCGTGTCATGACATAATCGACACGCTTTCATTATCATCTTCGATAAGGCAAGTGTGCAAACTCCTTAATTGAAGATTAAGGTTTATTATAATAATCTAATTAGAATGTTTTATCAAAACAGAACTTTGTATTTAATAAAAGATCAAAGAAGTGCTCAATGGCTTCATTTATTCGGATATATGATTTAAAAGAATCAGACCAATGCAGTTATATTATTCTAGTTTAGTTCAGCAGATTGATCATACAGCTTGCAGTTTACAAAGATAAGTAGTATTTTCATAACAAACTTCGTATACATTTGTGATAATGCTTAAGCGTTAAAGTTAAAGTAGTGTTTTATCATTGTAAAGGTTTCTTGGCCTAACACAAGAGGTCATATCAGGGGCGGATCCAGGATTTCAAGTTAGGGGGAGGGGCGCACTTAAAAAAATTGCGTTGAGTGGAGGGAGGCGCGAAAATTTTTGAGGTATTCCGAGTGAAAAATCGCGATTTTACGCCAAAAAATCCATATTTGTTTCCAATTTTAGGGGGGGACGCCGGGTGCGCCCCCTCCCCCCCCCCCCACTCCTGGACCCGCCCTTGCATATAATTGTAAAGGTTTCTTGGCCTAACACAAGAGGTCATATAATTCCTTGAAACGACAAAACGATTATAAAAGACGCATAGCATGGATAGAATCAGCCCCTTCAACGCTGAAAATCAAACAGAAACACCTCGCTATAGTAATATACATAGGTATTTTTCCCGACGAGATCACAGGCGCTCGTGGTACGGATCACCCCCCTTTTTTCTAACTTTCTGTTTACAAGTTTATTTTCAATCAAATTTCTTTATTTCTTTATTATTTCATCTCTTTTTTCTTATTTTAACTTGTTCGTGTCAATATTCATACAATCTCATGTTAACAACAATTTGCATGTTTCCATAGATACTAATAATACTTGGGATTATTTAGTATCTATATAGTTTTGCATCATTAGTTTATGAAAAGCTCAGAAAGTACAAACTTCCAGATTTAATGGACCTGATGAAAAATCCAATAGAAAAACATACCGGTAAATGTAAAAAGCTAGTCAAACAACATATAGAGATCTACTGGGAAGAAGCTTGGATAGAAGAAAAACAAACAAAGTCAACTTTGAAATTCCTAAACTTACAACACCCACTTTTTGGAAACTCGCACCAAGTCTGGAAAACAGTGCCAAAAAACAGCATGGAAGTAAAGAAAGCGGAAGTAAAAGCGAGATTACTGACAGGAACGTATATGCTTAAAGAGACAAAAGCCGAATTTAGTAGGAATACGGATACTCCGCTCTGTGAACTATGTTATGAAGAAACAGAAGACGTTAAGCACTTCTTACTAATTTGTCCTACTCTCAATGACATAAGAGAAGAACACCTATATACGCTCAAATGCTACCTAAACAACATCCAGGAAGGAGCTTATGAAGCTATATGTGAAAACAAACAACTAATACAACTCATCCTTGACTCTTCTATGGACATACTAAAAGGCATTGTCACTCTGACAAAAAGAAACCATATAGACATTGAACAAATAACAAGGACACTTTGCTACTGTCTGCATGTGAAAAGAACCAGGCTCAGTGCAAAATAAGTGTTATGACATTTATCAGTAAAAGAAAAAAGAACAAACTATTTTACCATTTTCATCCTGTAAAAACTTTTTACCTGTACAAAATGGTGGTGGAAAACTGTGTGCCATATGTACATACTGAATTTGGTGAAGGTGTGACTGTACAGTTAAACAAAACAAAATTTTAAATACATAAATTTGATCCCGTTGGGAGTGCTCCTGAGATAGGAGGAAAATACCAGTAACAGTAACAGTGTAGGGTCGAAACATGCAAATTGTTGTTAACATGAGATTGTATGAATATTGACACGAACAAGTTAAAATAAGGAAAAAGAGATGAAATAATAAAGAAATACAGAAATGTTATTGAAAATAAATTTGCAAACAGAAAGTTAGAAAAAAGAGGGGTGGTCCGTGCCACGAGCGCCTGTGGACGAGATATGCATTCACGGCAACTCAAAATCATCTAACAGTGAATATGTCAGAACTGCAACCGATGAAATGGCAAATATTCAAGAAAAGGTTAAAATACAGAAACCACGGGAAGTGTACACGACACTAACATTAAATGGATCAATATCAGCACCACGGGACTTGAAACAAGTTCAAAACACCAAATACCTACAAAACAAAGTGTCTCGGACAAACCAGAAGTCAGCCAACAACGCGGACGACTTGCAACATTTAATGTCACAACTTGACGAACACCCGTATATGCAAGAAGTCGTTCAGTCAAAAGGGAAACCACCTTGCATCATAGTTTACTGCACAGCCGAGTAAATGCAAGACATGAACAAATTTTGTTCGACCGATTCTGTTCACTCTAGTGTAATAGGTGTAGACCGAACGTTCAACCTAGGTGCTGTGTATGTGACAATTATGGTGTTCCATAACAAAAATCTGATTATGAAGACTTCAAACGCAGCTCCTATTATGATGGGACCAGCATATCTTCATTGGGATGGCTATTACCAAACGTACCACCGTTTTTTCAGTCATATTCAAAGCCATATGCACGACATGAAGGGAACTGAAATCAGCGGAAAGCACCTCTTGTTTGGATCTGATGAAGAAAAGGCAATGACAAAAGCGCTTCGCCATTGTTTTCCACAATCACAACATGTACTGTGCACACGCCATTTGGAGGAAAACGTACGACAACGACCCCGGCACAACATCGGCACAAGTGACCGTATCGTGCAAAGTGTTGGTAGTGAAATATTTGGCAACGAGGGTTTAATTGCGTCAGACGACGAGTGTACATTTGGTCTGCGTGGAATGGAACTGAGTGAGAAGTGCAAAAAAAGATATTCCAGAATTCGAACAATACTTTATGAAGAATTTACACATTATGAAAGACAATGTTTGGAAACCAACATCAGAAAATTTCATGGAATTAAATTGGACCAAGAACTCTTGTGAATCTATGAATTATATCCTAAAACTGTCGGCAAATTGGAAAGCTCTTAAATTACCAGAACTGGTTGATAAACTGCATCAGATTGTGAAATTACAATACAAAGATATGAGACACTGCGTCAAGGGAATTATTCGTTGGCACCATGGACTAAAAAATTCCAAATCAGTACAGTTGTTTGGGAATCCAAAACAGAAGACGAGAAAGATGAACTTTTAAAAAAAAAAATCTTGAAGTTCCAGTTACAAAGATCAAAGACGGTCACTTCTAGCGATGACAAACTAACAACCCCAAGACTGCATCAACGGCGAGAAAACCAGGTCAGCGTAAAAGAGTCAGAAATGCTAATTACTACCACGATATCTTCATGAACTAGCTGCTTGTACTTAGTGGCTGAACTTTAAAATACAACTTCAACAATATTCAGTGCTAATAGACTTTTGCTTCAGTAATATTAATTCAAACCGTGAACATTTACGTGAACATTGACTGTATATCTAGTGCTAACTTCAATAACCATTTACCGTCTCTAGTGTTAACTGCAACAACCATTTACCGTCTCTAGTGCTAACTTCATCAACTACGTGATCATTGACTGTATCCAGTGCTAACTTAACAACAATAAGTGATCATTGACTGTCTCCAGTGCTAACTTAACTACAATATAAGTTTAACTTTTTATAAAAACTAAATAATTTGGAATCGCGCACTACGACGGATATGCCCGTGCCTTGTGCAGGATATCTTAGTAGTTTAATTTGTGGGGGAAAATCCAAATAATTCGTAATCATTCACTACGATTCCATTCTATAAATAATATATACATATAAACATGTACATATGTTTTTGAAACTTAACATTAAAATAGAAATTAAAAAAATAACATTTTCTAAATAGTACATATTTTGGGAAACTTAATAGAAAAATTAAAATAGACAATATAAGAATTATATATATAGATATGTAAATTGAAAAAAAATCTATATCAAATTTTCTATTAAAACTGTAGGGACATATTAAAAATTTTGAACTTTACTAAATGATTATGTAAATATTTTTCACTTAAATAGTTAAAAACCTTTTTGGGGGCCCACATGCTGTTTTGACAACTGTTTTACCTGTTTTGTTCAAGCATTGTTATAAATACCGCTATAGTGACAGCCGGAAACTTCGAGCCGTAATGAAAGCGGGAGGTTTGGCGCTTTAAAATCTGATTCAACCCACCATTTCTTTAGAAATGCCTGTACCAAGTCAGGGTCATTACGGATTTCACAGTTATCCGGTTGTTGACCGATTTTGTCTGTTTATATACTTATGAGTTTTGACTTTCCCTGTCACCTAATAATTTTGTTATTATCCTTATTGTTCATGGCCTTGAAGTGGCGTGAGGGCTCTTCCATTATTTACAATTGTATTGCAAATAATGGTTGTCTAACATGAACAACTCTTTATTTTAGTTCCCGGGCGCTATTTTCTACTTCCGGGTGCTCCCGGACGCATTTTAGTAGGACCGACTCTG
Source organism: Bathymodiolus septemdierum (assembly GCA_963383655.1). NCBI lineage: Eukaryota > Metazoa > Mollusca > Bivalvia > Mytilida > Modiolidae > Bathymodiolus > Bathymodiolus septemdierum. The sequence continues at coordinate 71,303,441 of OY726526.1, read as the reverse complement.
TTTGAATCCCGCGCCTTTTTTGTTTATCACGCCACAACGTGAACATTAAAAACACAATAATGTCATTATATTTCATCATAGATGACTTCTTACTGCATAATTTGAGCTCCAATATGAAAATAAATGTGATTATACCTTTTTTCTGTAAGATAGATAAGCTGAAAAATATATTTGATCATGTGACTTTTGTGATATTTTGCTTCCGCTGGAACCCGCCAGTTTTCAAACGGTGTAAATTATCGGTGGTATTTTATGGAATTCTATTATTATGCCACTGTTAGGAAAGAAGCCTTTCGTTTGTTCGAAACCCTTATCAGATATTAAGCCAGATGAGACCATATTCATTGTTCCACATACCAAAGAACAATTCAAATCGAAGCAGTATCCTTGCAAAACAATCACCTGTTCCAATTCAATATGGCGGCCCGCATTAAACGCAAAGTTCGCATATAATATTGTATGTTTTGAAAATAAAGCGATGGCATTTTAAATTGACATTGGGTGTATTTTACATAAAATTTGAAATTACATTTTGTCTCATTCATTGCTTAGTTTACAGACTTCAGGATCATGTTGCATGTTTCCCACCACCTGAGCTTGACTATATCCGGTCCCCTAAATATTCATGTGATCTGTCTCCATCTCAACAGATAGTAATACCTATCTAATTCACAGGGACTGGTTTAGGGTGCCATCTTTGAACTTATAATATCAATCAGAATGGTAGTTGCCATTCAAGTGTGTGATATAACACTTAAAAATTGGTATAATCACATTTAACTATTTTGATCTTTAACGTTTTACACTTCAAAACATATAGTAGTATACATTGTTCTACAGTTGTGCTAGATTGTCTGACAATGAGGTCGAAGGAGTGTGCCTTCCATTATATTCAAATGGTCTGGAAACATTGTGGTTTAAAAATAGATACGATAACGTAACCCTCATTCCGCTTGTGCTCCAGTTAGGGTTACGAATCGGTCCCATTCAACGTATGGGGAGCAACTTATAATTTTCGTTAAGTGAATATTTCAACTTTCTTTTTGCGTATCTGGTCATAACTTATTATTCCCTACAATTTTTAAGTAATGGCGATACGAAATAAGTGTTGCAATACCTGTTTCTACCTTCACGATCGATTTAGTATTCGAAAATTGTTTCTTGTCCGCCATGGCACCTTACATATACTCTCGTGATGGGCGGAGCCTATCCATATATTGATCTGAATGCCAAATATGAAAAACTTTACTACGATGTTTTACTACGATTGATCCAAAACGAGGCAAGTGCACGTGAAATAGCAACTTGTAAACAAAATGTCGGACAGAAAGAAGATTTCATGCATTCAAATTTTCAGATGGATATAAGTTTACCATGGATTGATGCAGCATTTACTTAACACTTCAAGGTTTACCTAAATATGTTTATCTTTCACCCTCGTTAATTTTTCCAATCACTCCGAGCGCTGCTCCCATACGTTGAATGGGACCGATTCGTAATCCTCGCTGGGAGCAAAAGCGGACTGAGGGTTACGTTATCGTATCTAGTTTAAAAAGGGCATCTACTTATGTTAAAATAGAAAAAGAAGACAAATACCCAACAGATACACCGTGGGTACAGCAAATTGCTGTATCCACACTTGCTTTTAACATGCACTTGTTCAACTTTTCCTTGTTTGACATACTGTAGTCGTATCATGCATTGCTTGGCATAGCCCTTGATTAAATATTGTTGAACTTTTTCCAATCCTAAATATACATGAAATATTTTTTCCTTAACAAATGAACAGAGAATATGAGAAGCGTTTAACATGGTATAAACAACCTATTTGGACATGTCGTTGTACGGGGCATGTAAACTTGACCCACCAGGAAGCTTGGAACTCAGAGAAGGCCATTAAGAAGTCGGTGAAAGACAGCTTTTCTAAATGTCATGAAAAGGGTGTGCTAGAACTGGTTCATCATAGTAAGTGGACATTGATTAGAAATAATAGGCTATTTAAAGAACGTTGGTAGTCAACAATGCTAGCAATATCAACAAAACAAACAACCACCTCTCACCTCAAATCATTGAACTTAAAAAAATACCACGACATGATGTTGGAAATCCAGGTCTTAGCTTGGGACAGGCACAAAAGTGTGGCATGCTTAAACTGGTTAACGGGATCCCAACCCTTTCCTCTTGATAATTAAGATCTCCAACAGGTAATCCATGTATAAACAAATATCGACATCTGCCCTTTTGCAAGTTATATGATGATAAACTTAACCATAACTAAACTTGGTTATAAATATGAATATTTTCTACTGGAGATTAGGCAGTGATGTTCCAATTATAAATGATTTTATCTTCAGGTGAGTCCTTCAAAAAAGAAGTAGCGAAATCGTGACTTTTTTTTTAAGTAAACTTAAATTTTCATGGTAGATACTACAAAGTAATTCCCAATTATAAATGTTATAAATACAACACACATTTTTTTTTTAACAAAAATTGGTTTGCAAGGCAGGTGTAACCCCGGCCTGTGTACTTTCAAAAATATTGCCATTACATTGTCATAGATGAGAATGATATTAGTTTTTTAAAGATTGAAATATACATATGATGTACTTTACAGAGATACTTGTAACTCATCACTTGTGTTTGGGACTCGCCATTTTTTACAAAAATTGACATGATTTTTTTCATTGGGACTCATAATTTTTTCCTATAAAGATCTCTGCTGTTATTATAAAGGCCTCTTCATTATTGAGGGTCCTGTACATTACAGTGGATTTACAGAGCTTTCAATATTTTGCAGGTGTACTTTCACTCTTTACAGACAATTTGAATTTAGGAGGTACCAATTACCATTTTAAGAGGGTAAAGTACCTGGTCCCTTATTGAAAGGCCTGGATTTAAAATACAAATGTTGATTCATGATTTCAGGTACTTCAGTGCTAGAAGTATTAGTAGATCAGGCATGGCTTAAGTTACAGCAAGTTTTGTCAGTTGGGGAAAAGGTCTCCTTAAAAGTAAAGGCAGCAGGAAAAACGTGAGTAATTTTAAATTTTAATTCTGTCTTTGACTGTAGAACTGGTCTTATTGACTGGTCAGACAGTAACAATCTGCGTTGGCCAGTTAGCTTGATTGATATTTATTGCAATTGTTCTTAAAAGTTGCTATTTCTTTTGGTTCTGGTCAATAACCTCTATGGTCAGTAGACTAAATTTATTAGTATGTTGGTTTTTTCATTTACTTGTTAGAAATAAGATGATTTATTAAGATATTTCTCTTGAACAGGATTGGTAAATGCTGACAATAATGGTCAATTATGCTAATTAGGCATATTTTTTTATTTATTTATTTTTAAATCTCGTCCTCGCAACCCACTGTCACTGAACCAAATTAAGCAAACCTTGGCTGAGATGGTCCATGGGTGATTCCCTATCAAAATTGTGTCTGCGAGCACCACTCGGCATTCAGTAGTGTAAAACAGTAATAACCTCTTGAATGAAATTAAAGAGTTTATTCAAAATACATTTAACAAGAGGGGTGAGTGAAATATTTGTTCTAGGCATTATTTTCCCCTTCTCTCAGTCAAATGTAAATCAAATCAAGAAATTACATCAACTTCATATCATTCCTTCTTATTATTAAAGTTGTCCCTGACTATTTCTGGAAGTCCTGGTCATGACAGTTGTCTTGGAATGTAGTACCATTAGACATTTTCTTTGTTGTGTACTGTAGATATGTTATTTATAGGTGTTGTATGGATATGATTTTGAAGAAAAAAATCTAAAACCCTGATTATTTATTGTTATTTACAGAATTTCTGGTAGTGTAATAAAAGTGGACAAAGCAGGAGTTGAGGTGAGGGAAAGTAAAGTAGTTTAGCCTTTTATGTTAAATGAGCATTTATTACTTTTCTGACAAAAAAAAATCTTTATTTGTTTATCTTCAAAATCCTTTTAAATGGGAATAAAACAAGTATGAAAATGTTCATTATATAAGCAAAAGCAATGAAGATACAATTTGTGTTCTTTTGAAACTACCACCTTTATATGTTCTACGAGAAGCTACAAGAACTTGAGGTATAGATATATAGATTCGACAACTTTTCAAAACCAGACATACATTTTCAAGAAAAGCATGGGCAAATGTATGTGCTGTTTGGAGTAGATTCTATTTTTGTTGACTTTTTTTGTCGTTAAGATGGCAAGGTTAAGAACAATAGCCATTAATGCTATTTAAAAACGTAATTAATTATGGAAGATTGTAGACAAATATTGAATGAACTGAACAAACAATATAAATTTTCCCAATTGTTAAATTTTTATTACCCAAAATGCACAGCCTCAGCTGGAGTAGGAATTCCTTAAATCGATGATCACAAAAAAAACCATAAAAGCTACTGTTTCACAGCTAGAATATACATATAGCTGAGTTACTGCTTACTAGAATGTTAAACAACTGCCAATTGATTTATTTACTCGGTTGTGGTAAATATTGTATTATAATTTAGATTCATGCACATAAATATGGAGGCATCGTCATTGGCAGTGATCGTATGGTAGTTGGATTTACAACTACCTATGCAATCGGTGCCTGTCACCACTGATGTTGAGTTCGAATCCCACTCAGGGCGAGGTATGCAACATTATGATAAAAGTTTTCAGTGACTTGCAGCAGGTTGGTGGTTTTCTCTGGGTCCTCCGGTTTTCTCCACCAATAAAATTGACCGCCACGATATAACTGAAATATTGTTGAAAGTGGCATTAAACACCATAAAAAAACAAACATAAATATGGTGTCATGAATATGAAGAAAGTTTGTAAACTAATAGTTTAACAGTAAAGAATATTTTGAATTAAATGTGATTAATTATTTGACTTGACAGGCTAATCCTACAAGTAACTGTAGTTCACCGTCCAGTGATAAAGAAAATTCTACAACAGAAGTCAACCGTGACAGTTCACCTAAAAAATGGGTACCACCTAAAGTAAGATATCTTTTTCCTCTCATGCATTTATTTTTATTGAAATCCCTCTTGCAAATATTACTGTTTTTCTTTTAAGTTTAGTATGCTCTTTTATGGGTAAAACAGGGTTATGTGAGCTTTTATAATCTGTTGGGTGTCCATTGTCGTCCATCACTCATTTTTCATAAATCTTTTCCTTTGAAACCAGTGGACCAATTTGAAGCATAGTTGGGCTGAATAATCTTCAGGGTGTCAGCATTTAAAATTACGTCCTTTGACCCCATAAATTGTCTAGTATGGATACTGTTACTATAAATAGAACATTGTAGTAAACACATCTACAAGGCCAATAATGAGCTGAAATTTGATAAGAAGTTACATTTTAATGAGTAGTATGACATGTTTTGCTGAAACAAAATGCAAAATGTGTTTTTTCAGATTTTTGATGAAAATATTAAAATTATGTTGTTTCTGAAAATCTTCTCTTCAGAAGTCGGTGGTTTAATGGTTAGCATGCTTGCCTCGAGTGCACTAAGTTGTTGGTTTGAGCTGCAGTCGGGTCAAATCAAAGACCATAAAATTGTAAGAGCAAAGACTGGTCACATATAATTTGTTGCTAGGTAACAAGTACTGTATTTATTTTTCAGTTATTACAGTACAAGTACTGTTTACAACTTGAAGATGGTAAAATTATAAACTCTGTACCAGCTGAAGATCTCGTGTAAGTTTTAGATATTTCTTCTGTGTTAGTACAGATAGTTCAGCCAGCAGGGATAATGTTTTATAGTCTACATTTATTTATTATCGGAATGTTAGTGTAGGGGGCTATCGTGGTCGTGTAATCAGTGTCTATCACCACTAATGTTGTGAGTTCGAATCCCACGCATGGCGAGGTGTACTCGATACAACATTATGTGATAAAGTTTGTCAGTGACTTGCGACAGGTCTGTGGTTTTTCTCCAGGTGATCTGGTTTCCTCCACCAATAAAACTGACATACATGATATAACTGAAATATTGTTGAAAGTGGCATTAAACACCATAAATCAAACCAAACCAAATGTTAGTGCATGATGTTTATATATATTCAGTAATATAGAAAGCATCAACTTGAGAAGAAATCTCATTTTACATCTTAGATACAAATTAACTTAAATAAAAAAGTTTCGTTACTTAAACTAGGAACATTTGGAAAGGATTTCACTTTGACTTGACACAGTCATATTCATTCATTGTCTGATGATACAATATATTTTGTTTTAATGCTTTAGACTCCTGTGCTGTGCCATTACACAATCTAGAATGAAAAAAAAAATGTCAGCATAAGAAAAATAGTCTAATGATCTTTTCAGACGGGATGAAAAACCACCATCAAAAGAATTACTGCGACATTTCATTCGATGTTATTCAGTGAGATCTGGACAAAATCCTACCTGCCCTTGGGTAGTGGATAGTTCAAAGGTTAAAGAATACACTATTGTCAGCAAATTTGCTGATTTCCTTGTCTCTCCCGTCAAGGTTTGTATATGTATAACATCGGTATAATGTTAATTTCTTTACTTCACTCCACAAACCACTAGAGATAATATCATGTAATTGTAAAGGTTTGGGTAAATGACTATTATAAAAAAATTATTTACGAAGTCTAAAACTCAGATAAAAATCAAAGTTAATGTTTGTTCATATCTCAGTCACCACAAGGTCTTTAATGATGAGCTACACTCTATATCTTCTAAATAATACATTGTATATGGGTGATTTTCAAAAAAATGAAGACTTTGTGTGACATAGAGGGTGAAATTTCAAATTGGACAAATTGACATAATTTTGTTCATAAAATAATGTCAATATAATATATTTTTCAGATTCAGTTGCTCAGTGCAATATATGAAGACAAAATTTTTTTTTCCAACTTTTATTAGCAACAAAGTGTTAAAATGATAACAAATACAGACTTACTTCCTCAGAGGTATCATTTTCTTTTGGGTATGGTAAGAGACCTAAATGTATTTCCATTTGATAATGATATGAAATAGGCACATTTTAGTACCAAACTTTGTATATATCATGAGAAAACAGTTTCAGTATATCAAAGAAACACTATTTTTACTGTATATTTTAAAAAATCTGGTAATTAAAGTTTTCATACAAGCATAAAAAATATGATCTAATGAGGCTTAATAGTTGTACCGTATTTTACGGACGATAGGTCGATATTTTTTTTCCTCAACACGCTGGCTTCGACCTATCGTCCACATCGACCTATACAAGGATGAAGTTAAAAAAATCTGGAATCTCTAAAAATAATCTTGATAAAAATGACGATTTTGTTTACAGGATACCTTGAATCTGCTGTAGGTTTTTTTTCTGAATAAAAAGACTGAAATCATCGATGTTCTTGGGGAATAAAAGTATACTAACAAGGGGTGCAATTCCGGGGAAAAAATGTTCAACATCCGAAAAAAATCAATAATATTCAATGATTGAAGTGTTAGCGAAAATCAGATTAATATTGAATTGTATAATAAAATATATACTAAAAATGTATGTTGTTGAAAAAAAATCACAGGGTGGGTCGTTTTACAATATAAAATTATTGTCACAAAATATCTAAATATAGCTATATAGCTTTTCCATCTAACACGAGCATGCGCACGGGGTTGTAGTAAAAAATGGCGGTTGCATTACATCTCACAAAAATTTGAATAAACGTGGAGTACAAGCTTTTTATACTAAATATACTGGAAAATAATTATCGATTTCGTTAAACTAGAATGTTCTACACTTGAATTGGTCAATTAGGAACAAATAAAATAATCACCATGAGATAATCAACACAGGTGAACATCAGTCGGCACTTAATTATCCTGATCAGCTGATTGAAAATTTACTGGACCGAGACGATCACATAATTTGTGTACTACTAATTAAACACAGTTTAAAGGTATGTCAATAAAACTGCACAAGGTGATACATTGTTTTGACAGCTTGATTATTTTATTGGATGAACACCGTTTACCATCTATATTTTTTTGTGCGACACCCACAGATGGCCTGATTTGAATGTCATCGATGTCTGGCTTTACAAACCAGACTCTTCATAAAAAACAAGTTTAAAAACAAAATTTTATTTAATTTAATTTTTAGTTCACCTGGACCAAAGGTCCAGGTGAACTATTGCCATCACTTGGCGTCTGTCGTCTGTAAACTTTTCACATTTCAAGCTTCTTCTCCGAAACCACTTGGCCGATTGGAACCGAACTTAGCAGGAATGTTCCTTGGATGGTCCTCTACAAAGTTACTGTTTTTCGTTCCAGTCGAATATTCAATATGGCTGCCAGGGCCAATAATATGCTCTGATTGGCTGAAATTTCAAAGATCTTCTTCTCTGAAACTAATGAACTGACTGAACCCAAACTGTAAAGGAATGATCATTGGAATGTCCTTTACCAAGTTACTGTTTTTTATGCCGATCGGAAATCCAAGATGGCCGCCATCGCAGGACATAGATTAACATTGGACCCTATGGGAAAATGTTCAAATGCCTTCTTCTCAGAAACTACAAATATGATTAAAGCCAAACTGTACATGAATGTTCATTGGATGGTTCTCTACAATCTTAAGGTTTTTTGTTCCGATATGAAATTCAAAATGGCGGCTACGGCAGGACTTAGTTTAACATTGGACCCTATGGGAAAAATGTTTCAAAATGCTTCTTCTCTGAAACCACTTGGACAGTTGAAACCAAACTGCCCAGGAATGATCATTGGAAGGTCCTCTACAAAGTTTCTGTTTTTTATGCCGATCGGAAATCCAAGATGGCCGCCACCGCAAGACATAGATTAACATTGGACCCTATGAGAAAATGTTCAAATGCCTTCTTCTCAGAAACTACAAATATGATTAAAGCCAAACTGTACATGAATGTTCATTAGATGGTCCTCTACAAACTGTACGTTTTTTGTTCCGGTATGAAATTCAAAATGGCGGCTACGGCAGGACTTAGTTTAACATTGGACCCTATGGGAAAAATGTTTCAAAACGCTTCTTCTCTGAAACCACTTGGATAATTGAAACCAAACTGCCCAGGAATGATCATTGGAAGGTCCTCTACAAGGTGTGTGTTTTTTATGCCGATCGGATATCCAAGATGGCCACCACCGCAGGACATAGATTAACATTGGACCCTATGGGAAAATGTTCAAATGTCTTCTTCTCAGAAACTGCAAATATGATTAAAGCCAAACTGTACATGAATGTTCATTGGATGGTCCTCTACAAACTGTACGTTTTTTGTTCCGATATGAAATTCAAAATGGCGGCTACGGCAGGACTTAGTTTAACATTGGACCCTATGGGGAAAATGTTTCAAAACGCGTCTTCTCTGAAACCACTTGGACAGTTGAAACCAAACTGCCCAGGAATGATCATTGGAAGGTCCTCTACAAATTTTATGTTTTTTATGCCGATCGGAAATCCAAGATGGCCGCCACCGCAATACATAGATTAACATTGGACCCTATGGGAAAATGTTCAAATGCCTTCTTCTCAGAAACTACAAATATTATTAAAGCCAAACTGTACATGAATGTTCATTGGATGGTCCTCTACAGCCTTACGGTTTTTTGTTCCGATATGAAGTTCAAAATGGCGGCTACGGCAGGACTTAGTTTAACATTGGACCCTATGGGAAAAATGTTTCAAAATGCTTCTTCTCTGAAACCACTTGGACAGTTGAAACCAAACTGCCCAGGAATGATCATTGGAAGGTCCTCTACAAAGTTTCTGTTTTTTATGCCGATCGGAAATCCAAGATGGCCGCCACCGCAGGACATAGATTAACATTGGACCCTATGAGAAAATATTCAAATGCCTTCTTCTCAGAAACTACAAATATGATTAAAGCCAAACTGTACAAGAATGTTCATTAAATGGTCCTCTACAAACTGTACGTTTTTTGTTCCGGTATGAAATTCAAAATGGCGGCTACGGCAGGACTTAGTTTAACATTGGACCCTATGGGAAAAATGTTTCAAAACGCTTCTTCTCTGAAACCACTTGGATAATTGAAACCAAACTGCCCAGGAATGATCATTGGAAGGTCCTCTACAAGGTGTGTGTTTTTTATGCCGATCGGAAATCCAAGATGGCCGCCATCGCAGGACATAGATTAACATTGGACCCTATGGGAAAATGTTCAAATGCCTTCTTCTCAGAAACTACAAATATGATTAAAGCCAAACTGTACATGAATGTTCATTGGATGGTTCTCTACAATCTTAAGGTTTTTTGTTCCGATATGAAATTCAAAATGGCGGCTACGGCAGGACTTAGTTTAACATTGGACCCTATGGGAAAAATGTTTCAAAATGCTTCTTCTCTGAAACCACTTGGACAGTTGAAACCAAACTGCCCAGGAATGATCATTGGAAGGTCCTCTACAAGGTGTGTGTTTTTTATGCCGATCGGAAATCCAAGATGGCCACCACCGCAGGACATAGATTAACATTGGACCCTATGGGAAAATGTTCAAATTCCTTCTTCTCAGAAACTGCAAATATGATTAAAGCCAAACTGTACATGAATGTTCATTGGATGGTCCTCTACAAACTGTACGTTTTTTGTTCCGATATGAAATTCAAAATGGCGGCTACGGCAGGACTTAGTTTAACATTGGACCCTATGGCGAAAATGTTTCAAAACGCTTCTTCTCTGAAACCACTTGGACAGTTGAAACCAAACTGCCCAGGAATGATCATTGGAAGGTCCTCTACAAATTTTATGTTTTTTATGCCGATCGGAAATCCAAGATGGCCGCCACCGCAATACATAGATTAACATTGGACCCTATGGGAAAATGTTCAAATGCCTTCTTCTCAGAAACTACAAATATGATTAAAGCCAAACTGTACATGAATGTTCATTGGATGGTCCTCTACAAACTTTACGTTTTTTGTTCCGATAAGAAATTCAAAATGGCGGCTACAGCAGGACTTAGTTTAACATTGGACCCTATGGGAAAAATGTTTCAAAACGCTTCTTCTCTGAAACCACTTGGATAATTGAAACCAAACTGCCCAGGAATGTTCATTGGAAGGTCCTCTACAAAGTTTCTGTTTTTTTATGCCGATCGAAAATTCAAGATGGCCGCCACCGCAGGACATAGATTAACATTGGACCCTATGAGAAAATATTCAAATGCCTTCTTCTCAGAAACTACAAATATGATTAAAGCCAAACTGTACAAGAATGTTCATTAAATGGTCCTCTACAAACTGTACGTTTTTTGTTCCGGTATGAAATTCAAAATGGCGGCTACGGCAGGACTTAATTTAACATTGGACCCTATGGGAAAAATGTTTCAAAACGCTTCTTCTCTGAAACCACTTGGATAATTGAAACCAAACTGCCCAGGAATGATCATTGGAAGGTCCTCTACAAGGTGTGTGTTTTTTATGCCGATCGGAAATCCAAGATGGCCACCACCGCAGGACATAGATTAACATTGGACCCTATGGGAAAATGTTCAAATGCCTTCTTCTCAGAAACTACAAATATGATTAAAGCCAAACTGTACATGAATGTTCATTGGATGGTCCTCTACAATCTTAAGGTTTTTTGTTCCGATATGAAATTCAAAATGGCGGCTACGGCAGGACTTAGTTTAACATTGGACCCTATGGGAAAAATGTTTCAAAATGCTTCTTCTCTGAAACCACTTGGACAGTTGAAACCAAACTGCCCAGGAATGATCATTGGAAGGTCCTCTACAAATTTTATGTTTTTTATGCCGATCGGAAATCCAAGATGGCCGCCACCGCAATACATAGATTAACATTGGACCCTATGGGAAAATGTTCAAATGCCTTCTTCTCAGAAACTACAAATATGATTAAAGCCAAACTGTACATGAATGTTCATTGGATGGTCCTCTACAAACTTTACGTTTTTTGTTCCGATAAGAAATTCAAAATGGCGGCTACGGCAGGACTTAGTTTAACATTGGACCCTATGGGGAAAATGTTTCAAAACGCTTCTTCTCTGAAACCACTTGGATAATTGAAACCAAACTGCCCAGGAATGTTCATTGGAAGGTCCTCTACAAAGTTTCTGTTTTTTTATGCCGATCGAAAATTCAAGGTGGCCGCCACCGCAGGACATAGATTAACATTGGACCCTATGAGAAAATATTCAAATGCCTTCTTCTCAGAAACTACAAATATGATTAAAGCCAAACTGTACAAGAATGTTCATTAAATGGTCCTCTACAAACTGTACGTTTTTTGTTCCGGTATGAAATTCAAAATGGCGGCTACGGCAGGACTTAATTTAACATTGGACCCTATGGGAAAAATGTTTCAAAACGCTTCTTCTCTGAAACCACTTGGATAATTGAAACCAAACTGCCCAGGAATGATCATTGGAAGGTCCTCTACAAGGTGTGTGTTTTTTATGCCGATCGGAAATCCAAGATGGCCACCACCGCAGGACATAGATTAACATTGGACCCTATGGGAAAATGTTCAAATGCCTTCTTCTCAGAAACTACAAATATGATTAAAGCCAAACTGTACATGAATGTTCATTGGATGGTCCTCTACAAACTACGTTTTTTGTTCCGATATGAAATTCAAAATGGCGGCTACGGCAGGACTTAGTTTAACATTGGACCCTATGGGAAAAATGTTTCAAAATGCTTCTTCTCTGAAACCACTTGGACAGTTGAAACCAAACTGCCCAGGAATTATCATTGGAAGGTCCTCTGTTTTTTATGCCGATCGGAAATCCAAGATGGCTGCCACCACAGGTCATAGTATTAACACAGAACCATATGGGGAAAATACAGAAATATATTCTTCTCTGAAGCTATTGCACTGATTGAACCTAAACTGTGCATCAATCATTGGAAGGTCCTTTACAAACTTTGTGTTTTTTATGTTGATCGTAATTCCAAGATGACTACCACTGCAGGACATAGTTTTTACATAGGACTAATTGTTTTTTTTTATTACCAGGTGAACGATACAGGCTCTTGAGAGCCTCTGGTCATAATTATTTCGTTTATGACACATAAGAATAGCATACTTACATATACTTACCGAAGAACATCGTTATAGGGCAAATGTTTACCGATGTAAAAAAAAAACAAAAAAAAGGTTTAATGTGACGATACTTACCCAAGTTGTCATCGGCATCCTCGACCTATCTTAGTATTTCCCAAAAAAAATTGTCGAAAAGCAGCAATTCGATCGACCTATAGTCCGTAAAATACGGTAAATCAATTATTTATATATGCCTAATAAATATAACAAAAGTTAGGTTAAGTTGATCATTGGTGGTATAAACTAGAGGTAACCAAATGAAAATACTGTCCATTTTTTTATGTTTTGTCACACTCCCGACACATTTTTCTAAAAGATAAATACACCTAATATCAAGCTAAATGCAATCATTGTTGGTCACAATAACTTTTTTAAGTAGTAGTACATAATATATTTTGACTGAAAAAAGGTTTCCCTTGAATATATTTTATTTTTGCATTGTTATGATGTTATTTCAATCATATTTTATCATATTCTAAGTAATACTATCATAATTATAAAAAATGACAACTCAATTTTGAATCATTTATACATCTTTTCCAGAGTATAGTGCTTATTGAGAAATAAATAATTCCCCGAGACAATTACAAGCAGTTTTATGGAGGCTATATGCTTACAAAATAATATATTTTTTAAATAAAATTGTCACACTCCTGACTCCCTCTCGAAAATAATATAACCAACTTATTCTTTCCAAACTAAAAGTTTTATTTCTTCAAAAGCTTATATTTCTTACAGTTAACAGTAAATATTAAAAGAAGATTCAAAATTATGTTTTTGCTTTTTCTAATGATGAATGCTAATTATTTTCCCTTTAGGAATTTATCTTATCAAAAATGGTTAAAATGGATTTGAAATTGATTAAAACTAGTAATAGATCATCTTTTCTTAGTATAAAATTACTTTTTAGTGGTTTTCAAATTAGTTTCCCCATGTTTCTCAATAATTTACTCTGCAAAAAAACTTCCTACTGCAATTGCAATCGACATTTAATGTTTTTATGTCAGGAGTGTGACATATTACTGTTGAATGAAAAATTGTTGATAAATTTTCAAAAATGCTATATCAAAAGAATGAAAATGTTTTATGAAAGGCAAGATATATTAAAGTAAGTATTCTGTTTATCTAAAGCAACATACATCAATTTTTCATTTGGAAAAAATCCATATTTTGACATGTTTTAAGAAAATATAACCCTTTATCATCACTTATTATGAGAAAGGTGTCATGCAATATACAAAAATACTATAATTATTACTTATTGTTTACATGTAGTTAAATTGAAAACATTGTGGAAGTTTGTAGAAGCATGGTTTATTTTTTTTTTTATTTAAAAGATATGCCTATTAAAAGTGTCACACTCCTGACATTAGTTATTTTGATTTCCTAGCTATGCTATGTCATATATCAGAGCTATTTCCAACTTTTTTCTTTGATTGGGTCAGGAGCTTTTGGAAAATAAAGAAAATTGTGAACTATTAAAGCATACAACATAGTACTATACAACTAAGATAAAATGTCACACTCCTGACATTTTTTGTGTCTCCTTATGCAAGCCCAATTTTACAACTATCATATTCATCCAGTCTAATACTACTAAATTATTATAACTAATGTTTTTTTACAACATATTTTGACTTTTCTGAACTAATTAGTCTCAACAATGAAAAACTATTAAGGTTTAATTTGACATTTGTACAATTTTCCAAGTTAAATTTATTCGCGTATACTAATTTAAAAAATAGAATAATTTTTTGTCGCAAAATCATAGGGTCACAAAGCATCTAGATATTTGAAGTAAAATGATACGAAATTATAGAATACCATCTTTCTTTGATATATTTTTTATTTTATTTTTTCTATCATCGAGGTAAGTTAAGGCAATTTAAAGTTTGTCACGCTAAAACGTCACACTCCTGACAAATTTGACCGGTTTTTAGAGGATAACTTTTTAACCGGAAGAGCAATCTCCATGACACTTTGCATGAAGATAACTGTTACCATTGTGCTTGTTTTAAGATATTTACCTTTCTTTCATATCATTTAACATTCAAATTATTCTCTGAAAATGAAAAGTCTTCATTTTTTTGAAAATCACCCACATGCAGTGTGGGAAACGACCGCTCGCCAAAGGCGAGTGGAAATCTCGGGTGGCAAGTAAGATCCACTTTATACTCGCCGGTCTGGCGAGTAACAGTTGTAAGGCAAGTAGGAACTTGAAAACACTCGCCACGATAACTGGTTACAGCTTTAAATATCATAGCTCCCAAACAGTTAAATTTTCTGTTAACTGTGTCATTTATCCAACATTTTATTAATCATTGTACTCGATAAGAAAACATTCCGCCATGAGTCATGACACTTCATTTCTGTCAACAGAAAAATAAAGTATACAATACCGACCTCATAATTTTGCCAAGGTCGATTTCACGATTAAATGAAATATTGTTTCATTACAAATAGATGTGATGACTTAAAATTAATGCAAATAAAATAATTTGGTTTTAAAATATTTCAAACGAATTTGTAGCAAAACATTAAGTTAAATGTGTCGGAACCGGATGTGGCATACATGTTTTATACCGTGCATTAAAACTTAAAAGACGAAGACAACGAAATTGAGGAAGAAGAAATCAACGCAGCTCTTAAGAGAGTGTTGATCCTTCATGACCAAGTTAATGACTTGTCAAAATCTGCAAAATAAATTGTTGAACATTACTGTATTGTTTATTTGGTATTTGTTGGCAAGTTAAAAAAAAATGTCACTCACCAAACATGGTGAGTACTAGTTCGAGTCCACTCGCCAAAATATTTTGGCGAGTGTTTGAAAAAAATGGTTTCCCACACTGTATATGCTGCATGAGTCGTTTTTCGGTCACAGTACTATCAGAAAAATAAGGGGAAAGGCACCTTAAAAAATATTGTCATCAGTATCCCAACATTACAACAATATAACTTATAAGCAAAAAACCTCATCATGATGTAATTTTTGTTTTTAGATGGCAGAGGTAGCTAAAAGAGCAGAGGAAGAAATGTCAAAAAAACGTAAATCATCATCTCATGGTGGATCAAATTCCAAAAAAGCAAAAATAGACAAAATGTCGAAAAAAGATAGAGCTAAAAAAGACAATAAAAAACAATTGAAATTGACAGGCTCCCCTCTCAAGAAAAAACATGATTCTTCATCGGAAAAAAAATCTAAGAAACTGGACAACATGGTTATCGTGTCAGAATCTTCAAGTGAAGATGACGTTCCTTTGTCAAAAAGACTTACATCACCAAAGAAGAAGAAATCTCCGTCCAAGATACATAAAACACCCAGTATTGTTGTTGATAGTGATTCTGATGATGAGCCTATATCTAAATTAAAATCTCCAAAGAAAAAGATTCCCAATGGAGATATATCATCTGATAGTGACGAAGAATCTGTCCCACTAGCAAAGATTAAAAAATCTAAGGTATATAGAACAATAGCAATGTATTCCACTAGCAAGGATTAAAAAATGACAGGTTTATATACAACAATAGCAATATATTAAAAACGTATTCCACTAGCAAAGATTTAAAAAATCGTGGTTTATTTAAAGCGTAAACTGCTCCAAACCAGGTTATATCGTATAACCTGTTAAAAAATTTCAAATATTCTGTATAATTTAATTTTTACAACAAAATTTAACGATTCCTTGATTTTAATTTTATTGACGTCACAATACCAACCCATCAAGTATAACAAATGTTCTCCAGGTGGAGCAGCCAATCAGATTGCAGCATTCAAATCAAATTAAATTATTAAAAAATACCACTAACAAAGATTAAAAAATAAAAGGTATATATATGCAACAATAGCAATATATTAAAAATACATTCTACTAGCAAAGATTAAAAAATCCAGTCTTTCCGAAATGTGCCGGACCGGCAAAATATTATCCATGCCAGACCGGTTGACCGGCAATAATTTCCCCTAACACCGGTATTTTGTTATATTGCGAATACTCCCCTTTAAATTGACAAGATGAAACGACAAATCTGATTGGTTTAGAATTTAAAATTCTCCAATCAAAATTCGGGACACATTTGTATTTATGTTTTCGCAGTGAAGGATAAAAAATGTCCTTCAATAGATATTTTGAGGGAGCTCAGCCAGGTAAAAAGAAAGATAGAAAATGAAAAGACAGAAAAATCAAAAGAATATGTAGCGAGACGCAAAGAAATGTCATTTAACCAACAATGGCTTGTTGGAAGACCATGGCTTTCGTTCAACCCAACGGAGAATACGATGACTTGCATCGTTTGTTCAGATCATTATAAAAAAAATCAAAGATCAACCTTTAGTGGACGATAGGAATAGAAAACATAACTCTTTCATAATTGGTTCTAAGTGCCTCCAAACCACATATCATTGCCTCACAGGTCGCAGAATCAAAAACTGTATCTTCAGAGGAAAAAATAAACAGTACAATTGCAGGACAAACATTAAAAGTTCTTAAAGCTGGGGAAAGAAGCAAATTGAGATATCTTTTCAGAAATACACATGCCATTGTTAAATATAACAGGCCAATAACTGATTATGTTTGGTTATGCAGTTTAGATAAAGCAAAAGGAATTGATATTGGATCAACATATGTAAATAAACAGGCACCAGTTGACTTTATTCATTGTATTTCAAAGTGTGAGAAGACCCTGTCTATGAATATTTTTAACAAGACACCTTTCTTTGCATTCATGATGGATGGTACTACAGATATATCAGGTAGTGAACAAGAAACAATATATGTTCGTGGAGTTATCAAAGGAAAAATTACAGATAGATTCTTAAATATTGGATTTCATGCTATATTTTTTAATCAGTCATATTTATTAGATAGATTAAAGTCAAATTAGTTCTCAGTTAATGTTCTGAAGATATTGTGGAGTAATACATGTATGTTGCATAGTGCAAAACGAAAACTGTCCTGAATTTTTGTCATATTTTTTGGTCCGGCAAGTTTTGGTGCTCTCAGGCAAATTTTTTTGCTTGCCTGACCAAATGTCAGGCAAGGGTTTTCAACTTTCAGAAAGACTGAAAATCAATGTTATCTATACAACAATAGCAATATTTAGTAAATATATATTTTTACTTTGTCATTAAGAGTTTTAATGATCAAGATTATTGACTATTTAGTATTCTCGTGACTTCATCTTGTTTATGACTATTTTTACAAGACAAGGTATACTAAATATGATATAGTGTGATAAAACTGATGTTGTTTTCTCTGTGTACATCATTTTCTTCCACTGATAAAACTGACCACCAGATGCTGTTTAATATGGCTTTAAACACTCATAATCCATCTATATGTTAGGCCATGCTTAAAAGAATTGTTTGTTTGTTGTTTCTTGATCCACAATTTGATAAGTCAGAGATCACTTTGGGCCGTGCCATAGTCGTGCTAAAATTTGATATGGCCCATTAAAAAATGATGTGTGCGCCAGTAGGGTGCATTACCGTCATGTATGGCCCATACAATTGTACATCGTGTGCCGGTAACCGGGGTCTGCATACTTATTTTGTTTTGACTGGTTCTTAATTTTTTCTTCCTCCCGCCTAAGTAATCAGGCGAAAAAGAAAACCAGTCGTATAATCATCCGATACTTTCGGTGTTTTTCATACTCTGGTCTCGATTATTACAAAAACTGTCGAATGACAACAAAATGCCTCCCAAAAAGGCAAGATCTGAAAAAATCAACCGAAAATATCATTTTTCACGTCAGAGAAGGAAAATCCTTGGTCAGAAGATGAAACGGACACAGGTACAACCACAGAGGCGAATGAGCCTATTGAGGTCGATGATGACGTATCACACGAAGCCAGCAAAAACAAGGAACAAGGAAAGTTTCAGTCCCGTTGGGCCAGTTTATACACGTGGTTAACATACGACAAAGATAAAAACAAAATGTACTGCAGTAAATGCATTAGCATTGGAGCAAACAATACTATGACAGCTGGTTGTGATAATTTTAAAACATCATCACTCACTAGGCATGCAGCTAGTGCTGACCACCAAAAAGCCATCATAGCACCAAAAGAAAGATCCAATCTCTCAACTTCTGTCAATAGGGTTTGTAACAAGGAAGAAAGTGCTATAACAGCTGCACTGAAAACTATATTTCCTTGCACAAGAAGGTATTGCTTTGTCAAAATACACTAATATGATGAAATTTTTGAAGAAGGTGGGAACACCAAATTTGGATTCTTTAAATGTAAACAAAAGAGCAGACTACAGCTCATACAATACTGCAGTTGATTTATTGACTGTACTTTCAGATGTAATTGATGAAAATATAAAAACTACATGAATCTCCAGTTCTCACAATTTTAAGAGATGAGAGTACAGACTTTATTGCTCATCACAAACTGTGTATAAGTGCCCGTGTTGTATATATGCCATGTTGAGATGAGAATGTTATGATTCATTCTGATTTTGGAAATAATGTTCTAAATTACAAGGTTTATTGCTTCTAGAATTGCTTAAATTGCTGAAAATCGTTTTCCAGCCCGGGGACCCCCATACCCCGGCCTAATGGCCCATTACTTTTGATGAAGATGGGCCAAAGGCCCATCATCTTCAAAAGCTAGGTTGATCTCTGTAGGCAGATTATTTTGTTTTCTTCTTCAAAGATTCCAAAAACATTTTTGGAGTGAAAACATGCTAATAATATATATGTAAATATTCACCAATAGTAAAAGGGAAAAAAATTCATATTAGAGTAATACTAAAAATGTTGGTCTTGGTGATCTGTGAAAATCATAAATACAGGTGATTTTAATTGTAACTATTTTTTATCTGTATATTTACATTGCAAAATATTTCAAAATCTGGTTCAATCGCATGGGTGGTGTAATAGTTAGTGTGCTTGTCTCAAGTGATCATGGGTTCGAGCCAGTCGGGCCAAATCGAAGTCATATGATATTGTTGTTTGCTAAGCATGCAACATTAAGGAGTAAGAAAGGAAAAAGACTGTTTGGCTTGGAATCAGGATAATGTTAACTAGCACTATAAAAATCCAACTAAGTATGTTGATCTAGTACAAAGCAGATATCGTCATCTTACTGAAATGTAACATGATATATTATACTTTACGTTTTTATTTTCCCTATTTGTCCTTTTTAGTGCAGCCGGTCAATATAACGTTATATGGACCGGGACTGGACTGCCTCGTTTTCGATTCGGTTACGGAACGGTACCTGCATTATTATTTTAGATAAAAAGTATAATATAGCAAATAGTTCATGGCACTTCGGGTCATATGGCAGTATATGGACCGGTCCATATACTGCCATATGACCCTCAGTGCCATGAACTATTTGCTATTTAGCTGAAAAATTGCTCTTTTGACATTAAACAACAGTTACTCGTAAATTTGCATATATATTTTTTAATTTTTTTCATTTCAAGAGTTTCAAACAGATGACCTTATTTGACTTGTCAAAGAAAAAAGGAATGAAGACTCCTGAAAAGAAAAAATCTTCTTCAAGCAAAAAGAAAATAAAGTCACCTCACAAAGGGTTGAAAACACCAGATAAAAAACCCAAAGTATCACCACAGAAGACACCTGCCATTGTGTCTAGATTAATACATGCAGTTAAAGCTAACGACAAGGGGAAAATAAAATCTTGTATGGAAACAGCTTGTAAAGTATTGACACTGAAACATCGAGAGAAACTACCCCCTAATATCAAAGTGTTGGTCGAGAATAGTATAGCCAGGAGGGAAGAAAAGAGAAAATTGTAAGTTATTTATTATTTATACTGTCTACAAGTGTATCACTGGGTTGCTATCTCTGCAAGTGGACTATTTGAAGGTTATTCCAGAAACATTTCATGCACACTAAATTAATTAATATATATCAGGACTTGACTATTTACAGGTGGTACTATTTATTAAAATTTGAACAGTTTTCATGAATATTTTAAACAACCCCCTTTAAAATCAGGAGGTACCAAAGACCATGTTAGGCAAGTAAAAGTACCTGGTACCGCCCCTTATTGAAAGGCCTGTATATATATATATATATATATATATATATATATATTTATTAGATAGTATGTCTTAGGTTTTTCTACTGGTAACTAAGAGAAACAAAAAGAACATGTTTATAGTGACACTTCTATATGATACCACCTCCAATTTGAAAATGGTTTAGGATCTTGGAAATTTGAGGGAAATTCAAGATGGCAAACTGGCAGTAATTTTTATAGTATTATAGTAACATTGTTATATTTTACCACTTATTATTTTAAGATATTTTGAGATTTTTTTTACAATGTAGTACATTTAAGTACTATACAAAGAAGAATTGATCCATGAAAAAAATATATGGAAATTAAAAATGGTTGAATTATTTTTCATTACTCCATAATGATATTCGTAATACATTTATGCCAACCATTAGCAGTCCTCGAAACGAAAAATTGAATTTACTGGAACAAATCAAATTCCTGAATGTATTTTGATATAGTTCTAAATAAAAACTTAACTGGTCCAAACAAAATGTTACTGGTCTTGGGTCGGAGGACCGGTGCTCATTGTGAGGACTGCATTAAGTACATAACTTAATATTTGTAAATGTAAGTTTTATTTGTAAATTGATTGGAAGTGATCGATTGAAATTTTCTAATATCTACAATTGCAGAGATGCCATGACTCCGGAGGAAAGAGAAAACTATAAAAAACAAAAAAAGCAAGCATGGAAAACAAAAAGACAGGAAGAAATGAAGGAAAAGAAAAAGGTATGTGTTCTTGATGCTGATTTTAATATGATTTTTATCATTCCATGTATACAAAGTTAAAGGAATTTGAGAGTTATTCCAATAAAAAAAAAAATTATGCATGATTGGAAGCACATATTTTACTGTTTAAAACACCCACTAATGATACAATTTCCTAGTAAAATTTGTTATGGAACCACAAACATTCAAATCTTTGTACCGTCCAACTCCATTCAGGGTTTTGTGATTGTATGATAGGTAGATATGGTTGTTAGGTCTCATGTTACTAACAATGATAGTGAATTCTATATAAGACTTTAAATAAAGTCCCTATGTAGGAAATCTTTGTTTATTTAGCCTGTCTTCTGTAAACCTAGAACTGTTAGTTTTAGACAGGTTTTATTGTATTACATTAACATGATCATTATTTCAGCAGAAAAAGATTTGTTTAATTATAGTGAATTGTATATCTAATGTTTTTATTATAGAAATTTGAAGACACGGAACTAGAGCTTGAACCACTACCTGAAATGAAAATAGTTACTACACCAGACGGTCTCCCTAATGAATTATTTGGTGATGTTGCTATGCTGATAGAATTTATCAGTTGTTATCAAGGATTACTGATGCCAAACAAAGACTTTGCTATTTCTTCAGGTAAAATAAATTTTGTTTTACAAGTTCATGTATCAAATTGTGTATGCAATTCCTTTGTATCCTATTCAGCTGAGGGGCCGTAGTGGCCATGATCATATCATATGGTAGTTGGATTTACAACTACCTATGCAATCGGTGCTTATCACCACTGATGTTGTGAGTTCGAATCCCGCTCAGGGAGAGGTGTACAACATTATGTGATAAAGTTTGTCAGTGAGTTGCGACAGGTCGGTGGTTTCTGCAGGTACTCCTGTTTCCTCCACCAATAAAACTGACTGCCACGATATAACCATAAAACCAACCAACTATAAAAACCAAATCATTTAGCTCTAATTTCAACTCTGCCAATAATTTGCATTAGATTTCTGTCCATGTATGTCCCTGATTAGACCCAATCAGTAGAAACACCTTTCTTCTTGAAGATCAGAAATCTTAGATAACTTTCAGTGTTTGATATACAAATTACAGTTTAATAGAAAACCAATCAGGAAAAAGGTCCAACAATTATCAAATGCATAGTTTTATAGAGGAAATATTATCCTCCCCCTCCCAATAATCAGCCGGTTAACACTGACACAGGTCCAGATGAGCCTCTAGTAATGGAATATTTGAGTTTCTATTGGCAATTTTTTTTATTCTCATAACATTGCTCCCAAGAATATTAAGTCTTCATTAAGACATGATCTTTTGGGTAAGATAATTATTTTGATCGAATGTAGACAATTGGTCATAGAAATGAACACCGAAGCCATTTTGGGGCTGTCGTGGTGGTGATCGTATGGTAGTTGAATTTATAGCTACCTATGCCTTCAGTGCCTATCACCACTAACGTAGTGAGTACGAATACCGCTCAGGCGAGGTGTACTCGATACAACATTATGTGACAAAGTTTGTCAGTGACTTGGCGCAAGATGGTTGTTTTCTCTGATTACTCCAGGTTTCCTCTACCGATAAAACTGAAATATTGTTGAAAGTGTCGTTAAGCACCATAACCCTAACCCAGAAACTATTTTGTTTTGTTGTGATCTTTTATTTTTATTTTTTTTTCAGAAAAATTAATGATGTCAGTGTCAAATGGAAAAGAAGGATTCTTATATTTGTCTAAGGTTCTAGAAATACTCCTTCAGACTTTGTTACAGGATCAAATATCAGAGGTAAGAAAATCAAGGCTCAGAAGGGTATTCTACCTAATACTGCAGTCCTTTCGATGACCAGCGAAACTTCATTAAGACCAGTAAATTTTTCAGTTTTTATTTTATTTTATTCAGCTTTTCCAGGAGGGGGGTGGAACTCCGTCAATAATTTGGGGTACTACCACCAGAATTTTAATTATTTTTGGGGTACCACCACATAAATATAAATACTTAAAATGACCCCCACCTAGAAAATAGAAATAGACAGTATGCAATCTTTGCTTCGAACCATTGAGGACCCCCTCTTTCCCTCACCAAAAGGAAAAACGAAACTGCCAAAAGCAGACGATTCCTTTCCTGTGATACCTAGTTTGACAAACATACCTCTAAGCATCTGAACATATTCCCCCAGGCCCTCGGCTGTTAACCAGTGGAAAATTTGTTCATTATCCCGGTCCATTTCGGCATTTGACCACGTTTCGTTTTCGACTGGTACTTTTTATCTCGGAACCCAGGAATGAAAATAAAAGAACCAGGTACCAGTTCATCATTCGTATTTCTTCATCTTTTACATAATACATATTTCGGATGATAAAGGGAGACAATTTGGATTAAAAATCGTGCAAAAGAAGCTAAATCGCAGAACAAGCAACCGAATATTATACACCGTTTAACGAACGACACAATGACACGACTTGCCGGCAAGTAGGTATATTTTGATATACCGAAATGGTAAAAATATCGACAACCGCGATTAATTAAATAGAAATTTGACAACAACCCCCAGAAAAGAAATACGTTTTACGCCTCCCATCTAGATAAAAATTAATTAATGGCGTTCCGACCCTACCGGGTATTTTTTTCTACAAAATCCCTTAGAACTATATAGAAATAAATTTTAAATTTTGATTCAGAACAGTAAATTCAAATTTTCATTTCGAAGACTGTACTGGACATCTTCACTAATCAACAACATCGGAGGTCTTCTAACCTAAAGAGTATATAAAAAAAGGTTAAAATTATGATGTATGATATCTCAAAATCCCATAATATTTGAAAATGTTACTTTCAACTTGTTTAGGACCCTATCCTTGTGTATGAAACAGAACTTTTTTGGAACCATATCTTTGAATATCTATAAACACCATAACCCAAACCATATCAAGATTAAAATTCCATTTTCAACCATATTATATATTTTTCAGGATTACCAGGAGATGAAAATCCAGCTATCAGATATCCCAGTAAATCCTTACACTACGTCAGAACTGGTACGTCTGTGTCTACGTAAACAGGATGTAGAAGATGACACTGATAATGACGGAGAAGAAAATCTAGAAGATGAAGTGGTAATTATACCTTTGTATAGTGTTGATTCTTGTTTGAAAAACAACATGTTTGCATTGAAATAGTGCCTGTATGTAGCAAATCTAGTTCTCACGAGTGAGTTCGTACCCGGCTTTGTAAATTACAAAAAAGGGTGCACTCGACTCGCAGCTTCAAGTGATAAAGTTTACCAGTTGCTTGCCCATGGTCAGTGGTTCTCTCCGGCTTCTTCCACCACTAAAACTGGTCGTCAAGATATAGCTGAAATATTGCTGAAAGTGGCATTAAACACCAAAAATCAATAACAAAAATCAAATCAGTTCTCACGATGAGAACCCATCCTCCGGCCCAAGATCAGTAAAACTATGTTCAACCAGTAAGTTTTTCAGTTTATATTTAGATGTATATATATATAAAATAAATTCAAGAATTTGATTCAGACTAGTAATTTCAAATTTTTATTTTGAGGACTGCAAATCAGATATAAAACTTAGGTCTGTATTATGGAGATTTACAAACTGATTTAAACATTGTTCATACTTTACTCTTTAAGATAAGATATACTTAAATTGCTGATCTCCCCATGATATATGAACATTTATAAAGGGAGGCAAGTTGTTCATATTTATAACATTCCGAGATACATATTTTCCAGTAGTTAATAAAAAAAAAAAAAAAAAACTAATTCAGGAAATTTAATTACCTGAAATGTTTAATCAATTGCAGTAATCTTTGTATTACACCTTTAAGGTAATCTTTTTTTTACTAATTTTCATTCAATGTAGCCTGAAGAAATTGTCCAGTTATTAGAAACCCAGGAGTTGTATGATTTGGATGCCACACAAAAAGTGAAGATATTAAAAGGACTTTGTCTACGTATAATGGGTACATACTCTGTACAGGATTATATGGAAGCAAAACAGAATGAAGCCACCCAACTATGGTTAGTAAAATAACCCATGACACTTTAATGTATGTAAAAAACAGAATGAAGCCACCCAACTATGGTTAGTAAAATAACCCATGACACTTTAATGTATGTAAAAAACAGAATGAAGCCACTCAACTATGGTTAGTAAAATAACCCATGACACTTTAATGTATGTAAAAAACAGAATGAAGCCACCCAACTATGGTTAGTAAAATAACCCATGACACTTTAATGTATGTAAAAAACAGAATGAAGCCACTCAACTATGGTTAGTAAAATAACCCATGACACTTTAATGTATGTAAAAAACAGAATGAAGCCACTCAACTATGGTTAGTAAAATAACCCATGACACTTTAATGTATGTAAAAAACAGAATGAAGCCACTCAACTATGGTTAGTAAAATAACCCATGACACTTTAATGTATGTAAAAAACAGAATGGAGCCACCCAACTATGGTTAGTAAAATAACTCATGACACTTTAATGTATGTAAAAAACAGAATGAAGCCACTCAACTATGGTTAGTAAAATAACCCATGACACTTTAATGTATGTAAAAAACAGAATGAAGCCACCCAACTATGGTTAGTAAAATAACCCATGACACTTTAATGTATGTAAAAAACAGAATGAAGCCACCCAACTATGGTTAGTAAAATAACCCATGACACTTTAATGTATGTAAAAAACAGAATGAAGCCACCCAACTATGGTTAGTAAAATAACCCATGACACTTTAATGTATGTAAAAAACAGAATGAAGCCACCCAACTATGGTTAGTAAAATAACCCATGACACTTTAATGTATGTAAAAAACAGAATGAAGCCACCCAACTATGGTTAGTAAAATAACCCATGACACTTTAATGTATGTAATAAACAGAATGAAGCCACCCAACTATGGTTAGTAAAATAACCCATGACACTTTAATGTATGTAAAAAACAGAATGAAGCCACCCAACTATGGTTAGTAAAATAACCCATGACACTTTAATGTATGTAAAAAACAGAATGAAGCCACCCAACTATGGTTAGTAAAATAACCCATGACACTTTAATGTATGTAAAAAACAGAATGAAGCCACCCAACTATGGTTAGTAAAATAACCCATGACACTTTAATGTATGTAATAAACAGAATGAAGCCACCCAACTATGGTTAGTAAAATAACCCATGACACTTTAATGTATGTAAAAAACAGAATGAAGCCACTCAACTATGGTTAGTAAAATAACCCATGACACTTTAATGTATGTAAAAAACAGAATGAAGCCACTCAACTATGGTTAGTAAAATAACCCATGACACTTTAATGTATGTAAAAAACAGAATGAAGCCACCCAACTATGGTTAGTAAAATAACCCATGACACTTTAATGTATGTAATAAACAGAATGAAGCCACCCAACTATGGTTAGTAAAATAACCCATGACACTTTAATGTATGTAAAAAACAGAATGAAGCCACTCAACTATGGTTAGTAAAATAACCCATGACACTTTAATGTATGTAAAAAACAGAATGAAGCCACTCAACTATGGTTAGTAAAATAACCCATGACACTTTAATGTATGTAATAAACAGAATGAAGCCACTCAACTATGGTTAGTAAAATAACCCATGACACTTTAATGTATGTAAAAAAACAGAATGAAGCCACTCAACTATGGTTAGTAAAATAACCCATGACACTTTAATGTATGTAAAAAACAGAATGAAGCCATTCAACTATGGTTAGTAAAATAACCCATGACACTTTAATGTATGTAAAAAAACAGAATGAAGCCACTCAACTATGGTTAGTAAAATAACCCATGACACTTTAATGTATGTAAAAAACAGAATGAAGCCACCCAACTATGGTTAGTAAAATAACCCATGACACTTTAATGTATGTAAAAAACAGAATGAAGCCACCCAACTATGGTTAGTAAAATAACCCATGACACTTTAATGTATGTAAAAAACAGAATGAAGCCACCCAACTATGGTTAGTAAAATAACCCATGACACTTTAATGTATGTAATAAACAGAATGAAGCCACCCAACTATGGTTAGTAAAATAACCCATGACACTTTAATGTATGTAAAAAACAGAATGAAGCCACCCAACTATGGTTAGTAAAATAACCCATGACACTTTAATGTATGTAAAAAACAGAATGAAGCCACTCAACTATGGTTAGTAAAATAACCCATGACACTTTAATGTATGTAAAAAACAGAATGAAGCCACCCAACTATGGTTAGTAAAATAACCCATGACACTTTAATGTATGTAAAAAACAGAATGAAGCCACTCAACTATGGTTAGTAAAATAACCCATGACACTTTAATGTATGTAAAAAACAGAATGAAGCCACCCAACTATGGTTAGTAAAATAACCCATGACACTTTAATGTATGTAAAAAACAGAATGAAGCCACCCAACTATGGTTAGTAAAATAACCCATGACACTTTAATGTATGTAAAAAACAGAATGAAGCCACCCAACTATGGTTAGTAAAATAACCCATGACACTTTAATGTATGTAAAAAACAGAATGAAGCCACCCAACTATGGTTAGTAAAATAACCCATGACACTTTAATGTATGTAAAAAACAGAATGAAGCCACCCAACTATGGTTAGTAAAATAACCCATGACACTTTAATGTATGTAATAAACAGAATGAAGCCACCCAACTATGGTTAGTAAAATAACCCATGACACTTTAATGTATGTAAAAAACAGAATGAAGCCACCCAACTATGGTTAGTAAAATAACCCATGACACTTTAATGTATGTAAAAAACAGAATGAAGCCACCCAACTATGGTTAGTAAAATAACCCATGACACTTTAATGTATGTAAAAAACAGAATGAAGCCACCCAACTATGGTTAGTAAAATAACCCATGACACTTTAATGTATGTAATAAACAGAATGAAGCCACCCAACTATGGTTAGTAAAATAACCCATGACACTTTAATGTATGTAAAAAACAGAATGAAGCCACCCAACTATGGTTAGTAAAATAACCCATGACACTTTAATGTATGTAAAAAACAGAATGAAGCCACTCAACTATGGTTAGTAAAATAACCCATGACACTTTAATGTATGTAAAAAACAGAATGAAGCCACCCAACTATGGTTAGTAAAATAACCCATGACACTTTAATGTATGTAATAAACAGAATGAAGCCACCCAACTATGGTTAGTAAAATAACCCATGACACTTTAATGTATGTAAAAAACAGAATGAAGCCACTCAACTATGGTTAGTAAAATAACCCATGACACTTTAATGTATGTAAAAAACAGAATGAAGCCACTCAACTATGGTTAGTAAAATAACCCATGACACTTTAATGTATGTAAAAAACAGAATGAAGCCACTCAACTATGGTTAGTAAAATAACCCATGACACTTTAATGTATGTAAAAAAACAGAATGAAGCCACTCAACTATGGTTAGTAAAATAACCCATGACACTTTAATGTATGTAAAAAACAGAATGAAGCCACTCAACTATGGTTAGTAAAATAACCCATGACACTTTAATGTATGTAAAAAAACAGAATGAAGCCACTCAACTATGGTTAGTAAAATAACCCATGACACTTTAATGTATGTAAAAAACAGAATGAAGCCACCCAACTATGGTTAGTAAAATAACCCATGACACTTTAATGTATGTAAAAAACAGAATGAAGCCACCCAACTATGGTTAGTAAAATAACCCATGACACTTTAATGTATGTAAAAAACAGAATGAAGCCACCCAACTATGGTTAGTAAAATAACCCATGACACTTTAATGTATGTAATAAACAGAATGAAGCCACCCAACTATGGTTAGTAAAATAACCCATGACACTTTAATGTATGTAAAAAACAGAATGAAGCCACTCAACTATGGTTAGTAAAATAACCCATGACACTTTAATGTATGTAAAAAACAGAATGAAGCCACTCAACTATGGTTAGTAAAATAACCCATGACACTTTAATGTATGTAAAAAACAGAATGAAGCCACCCAACTATGGTTAGTAAAATAACCCATGACACTTTAATGTATGTAATAAACAGAATGAAGCCACCCAACTATGGTTAGTAAAATAACCCATGACACTTTAATGTATGTAAAAAACAGAATGAAGCCACTCAACTATGGTTAGTAAAATAACCCATGACACTTTAATGTATGTAAAAAACAGAATGAAGCCACTCAACTATGGTTAGTAAAATAACCCATGACACTTTAATGTATGTAATAAACAGAATGAAGCCACTCAACTATGGTTAGTAAAATAACCCATGACACTTTAATGTATGTAAAAAAACAGAATGAAGCCACTCGACTATGGTTAGTAAAATAACCCATGACACTTTAATGTATGTAAAAAACAGAATGAAGCCACTCAACTATGGTTAGTAAAATAACCCATGACACTTTAATGTATGTAAAAAAACAGAATGAAGCCACTCAACTATGGTTAGTAAAATAACCCATGACACTTTAATGTATGTAAAAAACAGAATGAAGCCACTCAACTATGGTTAGTAAAATAACCCATGACACTTTAATGTATGTAATAAACAGAATGAAGCCACCCAACTATGGTTAGTAAAATAACCCATGACACTTTAATGTATGTAAAAAACAGAATGAAGCCACCCAACTATGGTTAGTAAAATAACCCATGACACTTTAATGTATGTAAAAAACAGAATGAAGCCACTCAACTATGGTTAGTAAAATAACCCATGACACTTTAATGTATGTAAAAAACAGAATGAAGCCACTCAACTATGGTTAGTAAAATAACCCATGACACTTTAATGTATGTAAAAAAACAGAATGAAGCCACTCAACTATGGTTAGTAAAATAACCCATGACACTTTAATGTATGTAAAAAACAGAATGAAGCCACCCAACTATGGTTAGTAACTTGGTACAATAATGAATGACACTATGCTGTCTGTAAAAAACCAAAGATTGATTGATTGATTGATTGATTGATTACCCAACTATGGTTAGTAAAATAACCCATCACACTTAAATGTCTGTAAAAGATACTTCAGTTATTAAATCTAGCAAAATCCAGTTTTTATTTTGGATTCTGGTTAAAATGATTACTAGTAATTAGTTGTATCAAAAATTATCAGTAACTGAAGTCAGTTCTCCTATTAAATAAATTTATTTTATAACTTCTTAGGAAAAGAAAAATGGCTGAGCTAAAAAAGAAAAATGATAAACTGAGAAAAGAAAAAGAAATAAAGAAAGAGAAAGAAGATAAAACAAAAACAAAGGAAGAAGTTAAAACAACAGATGAAAAGCTGACTGGTCCAAAAGGTTTGTAAATGTTAATAAGAAAAGCATAGTGCTTTCCATCAGTTTGTAGATAATTGTACATTTTGGAGGTTTTAAGCAAATAAATTGTCATAATGCTAAGACAAGCAAATTATGAAAACTTGTATCGAGCAGGAATCATTTTAGGCCAGATGAAAAACAATTTTTAGTTCTTATATTGCTTTCTGGGGTAAGTAAAAACTGCCACATACATATTTATTACACAGAACTAATGAATAAAAACATTAAAGAAATATTTGATTACAGGGATCAGCTGGGCTGCACTAAATATTGCTGTTATTTGTTTCCAGAGAAAATTGATAGGATTTCCTGTATGTAATTTCTCATTGACATTTAGATTGTTCTTTAACTTCTAATGAACAGTGTTTCAACTATTTTCATAATGTAAACAAGTCTGCAAACAATATAACATGTAGATAAAATGGTGGAACTGTGATGGACCTATCAGAAGAAAGTTAGGTTAGGAAAAAGACCATAATGTATTTTCTGAAATTTTGCTTCAAATTATATAAATAATAACATGTTGTGTTGGTCTAGTACAAAGCAAACATCATATCATTGAAACGTAGCTTGTTCTCGCCATGATATAGCTAAAAAATTGCTGAGGTGGCGTTCAACAACAATCACTCGCTCACTATGTCTGAATTTCACCAGACAATGTATCAATGTTTATTTCAGATGTGCTACTGACATCATTTTACGGGAAGAATTATGGAAGTGGTGACAGTTCTAAGGCCACCACACCAGAAGTCTCGGCTGACGAGGCCACAGATGACCAAAGTGACCTTGCTTCTGTGGTGAAGAGAAGAAGACTGCTGGCAGTAAAGGCTGCACAAGAGAAAGAACAAAGAGACAAAGAAAAACGAGAACAGTAAGATATATAAAATATCTTGATTATTTATGTCAGCAAGTAATAATAATTATGTCAGCCTTTTTGTTCTTGATTTGTGGAGATGGGATACATTGTGATTTTGAATCGCAATCACTATAGAACTGAAAAAACAACATGTCAAGCAGACAAAACGTAGCATTTTTTTTACTGCTGTTGACAGCTGAACTCCCTAAAATAATAATTTTAATATCCCAATTGACCCAGCACACGCAATATTCAAAATTTCAGAGGGCCCGGGTGGCTCAATGAGTTAGGTAGTTGGATTACCTAACAACTCATACAAGCCTATCACCAATACGGCTTGGGTTCGCGCCCGGCTTTGTAAATTACACTCGACTCGCAGCCGCAAGTTATAAAGTTTACCAGTTGCTTGTCCATGGTCGGTGGTTCTCTCCAGGTTCTCCGGCTTCTTCCACCACTAAAACTGGTCGCCATGATATAGCTGATATATTGCTGAAAGTGGCATTAAACACCAAAAATCAATCAATCAATCAAAATTTCAGAAGCCAGCTGGTCTATTATCTGACAATTTTCACAGGTCCAGGCTAATTTTTAGTGGTCTTGGTATACTGAACCCCTGTTAATAGTTTTATCCATGTCAAAATTTGTCCAAGATTAGGGTAACCTTTTCACTTGACCCAAGTCACCCATCTTTTGTCTTTTACTTAAAGAAATATAGATTCAGTATTTTATTAGTGTGAACTTTCATTTGCATGATATAATTGAAATATTATGGAAAGCAATGTCATATGGCCATAAATGTTCAGGGATGATTTTTTTCAGCTATTTTCTTCTGATAAAAATGATCTGCAAGTTGCAGGACACAGTCGGAACAGTTAAAACAAAAGACCATTTGAAAGTGGGTGTAGATGGTTTCACCTATTTTTCATTGATTTTCAGTTATTTTGTTTTCTAACCAGACTCATCCCTGAATAGTAATCATAACCTGATGTTATCTTTACAGGAAACAGAGAGAATATGAACTATATATGGAACAGAAAGAGAAAATAGAACTGGAGAAAGCTTTTACAGTATGTATATCTATATTTAGACATTTCTAAAACACAAATACTTATTTCTGAATTAACTATTTAAAAGTTTAATGGGTGCTTTTTGGTCTGCATGAAACAGTATTGTTTCCTAATTCACACTTCTAAGATATTTGACAGTTTTTGTTGCACATTCTTATAAATGGAAGGTACCATTTTACATGTAACGGTTATTTCCTTTATAATAGTTTATTTAAACCGCATCTGTGGTGTAATGGTTAACATGCTTGGCTCAAGTGCAGTAGATCATGGGTTCGAGCCCCAATCGGGTCTAAACAAAGAATAAAATTGGTATTTGTTGCTTCTCCTAGGAGTGGTTGGCTCGGAATCGGGGATAATGTGTCTATCTGCATACTGTTGTTTCAGTGAGCTAGCACTAAAAAAAAATCCAACTAAGCATGTTGGTCTAGAACAAAGCAGCAGACCTCATCATCTCATTGAAAATTAACTTGTTCTCGCCATGATATAGCTGAAAAATTGCTGAGTTGGGGTTAAACAACAATTACTCACTTGTTCACTTTAAATGAAAATAACATTTGGAATTTTAATCCAAAAATTATAACATAAACAAGCATAAACAGTGTATTTTACTATGTGTATCTTTATGGATATTGACTGATGTGTAATATTTTAACAGGAAGGTATGGGTATGGCTAAACAAGTGTTAAGAGTAGCTCCAGTTGGTACAGATAGAAATCATGACAGATACTGGGTATTCTCTAAAGCCACTCCAGGAATTTATATAGAAAAAGGTATGGATAAGCTTTGTTAAAAATTAATACAATAAATTTTAATAGAGAATACTGGAGGGGCAACCGAAAATGGACAATCCAAAGAAACTGGTAGCATAGGGTACACAAGACGAAGACAAACAAAACAAAGACACAACACAAATAATACATGAACCCTCCTACAAAGTAAAATTGCATTATTTTGTTGTCTTATTTATTGAAAACATCAATATTATTTGACATTCCATTAATCAAGATATATATATACTACCATTTATTATCCCCTCGCCAACGAAGTTGCGAAGGGATATAGTAATGCTACCTTCCGTAAAATCCTTGGTCAATGTCACCGTGTCAAATTTTTACCGCATCACATCCTTGTGAACACTCTAGAATCGACATCCTTCAATGGATTTTGACCAAACTTAGTCCTTAGGAGAGTCTGGAACCCTATTGATTTTCAAGGTCACTGGGTCAAATTTTTACCGCATAACATCCTTGTGAATACTCTAGAATCAACATCCTTCAATGGATTTTGACCAAACTTGGTACATACTTAGTCCTTAAGAGAATCTGGAACCCTATTGATTTTCAAGGTCAAAGGTCAATGTCACCAGGTCAATTTTTTAGGCAATATTGCAATGAAGGTGAAGCGTGAGATGTGAGACATGATGAGAAGTCCATTTCGAACATGTTTATTTAGGATTTGTCCAATTGAAGTCGATACAACTTCACATTAGAAATTAACGAAAATTGATTGTATCATGCATCATGCTTTTCGCTTGATAATAGATATTATTGCATGTAATAATCAAAGGCAAACATCCTTTAAGAACGAGTTGCATTCAAGGTGTAGACGACCTCTTACATGATATGGTTGGTCTCATCATAGTTATAATGAAATCTGAAGCAAAACCTTTAGCATATTATTATTTTTGTTGAATTTATCAAATCTGGTTTTTTCAGGATGGATATGTGAAGAAATTGAATACAGTACAAAAAAGGAAAAGAATTCAGAGTCAGATGAGGATTCTTCTGATGAAGATGATGATGTTACTGAAACTAAAACTGAAGGTTTTGAAGAGAAAACGTAAGAATTTAGTCTAATAATAGATATGACCATAGAAATATAGATCCTGGCATTGGACAGGCTTAAAAATGTTGCAGGATTAAATCAATTATCAGGATTCCAGCACTTAATATCTTTAACATACAAACAATAAGTAAAACGACACAGATATCCTTCAATGTTGGTTGGTTTATGGTGTTTAATGCCACTTTCAACAATATTTCGTGATGGTCAGTTTTATTGGTGGAGAAAACCACTGACCTGTCGCAAGTCAATGACAAACTTTATCACATACTGTTGTATCGAATATACCTCGTTATGAACTGGGTTCGAAATCACAACTTTAATCAGATGTCCTTTATCTAAAAGGATGACATACTTTGGTAGAGATGACAACAGATTATAAGAGTGGACTGTACAAAGACAGGGTTATTTGAATACTTGT
The DNA here is from genome assembly GCA_963383655.1 of Bathymodiolus septemdierum. Lineage (NCBI taxonomy): Eukaryota > Metazoa > Mollusca > Bivalvia > Mytilida > Modiolidae > Bathymodiolus > Bathymodiolus septemdierum. The sequence goes on along the minus strand of OY726526.1, from coordinate 71,268,023 downwards.
AGTTTAACAATTATTGTTATTGGGAATTGTCTTTTTTTTAGCCAGTTCTGGACTGGATTACACAAACCTCAATTTAATTTAAGTCTCAATTAAAACTTAGGTGTAAATTGATTTCATGTATATTTCAAGTATTTATAAGAGTCAATTTAATTTTAATCTACACTTAGATTTAATTAAGGTCATGGTCCTTAATATACATTGTAATTTAACTTTTTCCTTACACACATATTAAGATCCCCAATAGTACACATAAAAGTGTAAATTTGTATTCATGGATGTATTTATTTCTTTATAGTGTACCTCATATGGGCCAGAACTTGTGGTTTACCTATAACACACTAGCTGAAATTGACCAACTCCTGGAGAATCTTCATCCACAAGGCTACAGAGAAAGTCAGCTAAAAGAAGAATTAAAGAAACGATATGATTATCTATCAAATGGACTGAATGGGTCACAGCAGCCTAAAAAGTATGTTATATATATATAGTAGTCCCCCTATTATAAGGTGAATGGGTCACAGCAGCCTAAAAAGTATGTTATATATACAGTAGTCACCCTATTATAAGGTGAATGGGTCACAGCAGCCTAAAAAGTATGTTATATATATATAGTAGTCCCCCTATTATAAGATGAATGGGTCACAGCAGCCTAAAAAGTATGTTAAATATACAGTAGTCCCCCTATTATAAGATGAATGGGTCACAGCAGCCTAAAAAGTATGTAATATATATAGTAGTCCCTCTATTATAAGATGAATGGGTCACAGCAGCCTAAAAAGTATGTTATATATATAGTAGTCCCCCTATTATACGGTGAATGGGTCACAGCAGCCTAAAAAGTATGTTATATATACAGTGGTCCCCCTATTATAAGGTGAATGGGTCACAGCAGCCTAAAAAGTATGTTAAATATACAGTAGTCCCCCTATTATAAGATGAATGGGTCACAGCAGCCTAAAACGTATGTTAGAAATACAGTAGTCCCCCTATTATAAGATGAATGGGTCACAGCAGCCTAAAAAGTATGCTATGTATACAGTAGTCCCCCTATTATAAGGTGAATGGGTCACAGCAGCCTAAAAAGTATGTTATATATACAGTAGTCCCCCTATTATAAGATGATTGGGTCACAGCAGCCTAAAAAGTATGTTATATATATAGTAGTCCCCCTATTATAAGATGAATGGGTCACAGCAGCCTAAAAAGTATGTTATATATACAGTAGTCCCCCTATTATAAGATGAATGGGTCACAGCAGCCTAAAAAGTATGTTATATATACAGTAGTCCCCCTATTATAAGATGAATGGGTCACAGCAGCCTAAAAAGTATGTTATATATATAGTAGTCCCCCTATTATAAGGCTACCCCTTTTGTAATGAAAAAGTGGCCTTATAAGAGGGTTGATCTCTTTTTAGGAGGATAATTAGTATTTTACTAATATCTACATTCAACAGTGAAATATCATAGATGAAGAATAACAATTAAAAAGAATTAAAATCATGTCAATTTACAAATGTTACCCTACACAGGACAAAGGTTTGTTTATAAAATCACACAATACAAATACAAAACACTCAAGTACCTGTCTATTGGACCAGGTGTGACAAAAATAAAACACTCAAGTACCTGTCTATTGGACCAGGTTTGACAAAAATAAAACACTCAAGTACCTGTCTATTGGACCAGGTTTGACAAAAATAAAACACTCAAGTACCTGTCTATTGGACCAGGTTTGACAAAAATAAAACACTCAAGTACCTGTCTATTGGACCAGGTGTGACAAAAATAAAACACTCAAGTACCTGTCTATTGGACCAGGTGTGACAAAAATAAAACACTCAAGTACCTGTCTATTGGACCAGGTGTGACAAAAATAAAACACTCAAGTACCTGTCTATTGGACCAGGTGTGACAAATACAAAACACTCAAGTACCTGTCTATTGGACCAGGTGTGACAAAAATAAAACACTCAAGTACCTGTCTATTGGACCAGGTTTGACAAAAATAAAACACTCAAGTACCTGTCTATTGGACCAGGTTTGACAAAAATAAAACACTCAAGTACCTGTCTATTGGACCAGGTTTGACAAAAATAAAACACTCAAGTACCTGTCTATTGGACCAGGCTTGACAAAAATAAAACACTCAAGTACCTGTCTATTGGACCAGGTGTGACAAAAATAAAACACTCAAGTACCTGTCTATTGGACCAGGTGTGACAAAAATAAAACACTCAAGTACCTGTCTATTGGACCAGGTGTGACAAAAATAAAACACTCAAGTACCTGTCTATTGGACCAGGTGTGACAAAAATAAAACACTCAAGTACCTGTCTATTGGACCAGGTGTGACAAAAATAAAACACTCAAGTACCTGTCTATTGGACCAGGTGTGACAAAAATAAAACACTCAAGTACCTGTCTATTGGACCAGGTGTGACAAAAATAAAACACTCAAGTACCTGTCTATTGGACCAGGTGTGACAAATACAAAACACTCAAGTACCTGTCTATTGGACCAGGTGTGACAAATACAAAACACTCAAGTACCTGTCTATTGGACCAGGTGTGACAAAAATAAAACACTCAAGTACCTGTCTATTGGACCAGGTGTGACAAATACAAAACACTCAAGTACCTGTCTATTGGACCAGGTGTGACAAATACAAAACACTCAAGTACCTGTCTATTGGACCAGGTGTGACAAAAATAAAACACTCAAGTACCTGTCTATTGGACCAGGTTTGACAAAAATAAAACACTCAAGTACCTGTCTATTGGACCAGGTTTGACAAAAATAAAACACTCAAGTACCTGTCTATTGGACCAGGTGTGACAAAAATAAAACACTCAAGTACCTGTCTATTGGACCAGGTGTGACAAAAATAAAACACTCAAGTACCTGTCTATTGGACCAGGTGTGACAAAAATAAAACACTCAAGTACCTGTCTATTGGACCAGGTGTGACAAAAATAAAACACTCAAGTACCTGTCTATTGGACCAGGTGTGACAAATACAAAACACTCAAGTACCTGTCTATTGGACCAGGTGTGACAAATACAAAACACTCAAGTACCTGTCTATTGGACCAGGTGTGACAAAAATAAAACACTCAAGTACCTGTCTATTGGACCAGGTGTGACAAAAATAAAACACTCAAGTACCTGTCTATTGGACCAGGTGTGACAAAAATAAAACACTCAAGTACCTGTCTATTGGACCAGGTGTGACAAATACAAAACACTCAAGTACCTGTCTATTGGACCAGGTGTGACAAATACAAAACACTCAAGTACCTGTCTATTGGACCAGGTGTGACAAATACAAAACACTCAAGTACCTGTCTATTGGACCAGGTTTGACAAATACAAAACACTCAAGTACCTGTCTATTGGACCAGGTGTGACAAATACAAAACACTCAAGTACCTGTCTATTGGACCAGGTTTGACAAAAATAAAACACTCAAGTACCTGTCTATTGGACCAGGTTTGACAAAAATAAAACACTCAAGTACCTGTCTATTGGACCAGGTGTGACAAAAATAAAACACTCAAGTACCTGTCTATTGGACCAGGTGTGACAAAAATAAAACACTCAAGTACCTGTCTATTGGACCAGGTGTGACAAAAATAAAACACTCAAGTACCTGTCTATTGGACCAGGTGTGACAAATACAAAACACTCAAGTACCTGTCTATTGGACCAGGTGTGACAAAAATAAAACACTCAAGTACCTGTCTATTGGACCAGGTTTGACAAAAATAAAACACTCAAGTACCTGTCTATTGGACCAGGTTTGACAAAAATAAAACACTCAAGTACCTGTCTATTGGACCAGGTTTGACAAAAACAAAACACTCAAGTACCTGTCTATTGGACCAGGTGTGACAAATACAAAACACTCAAGTACCTGTCTATTGGACCAGGCTTGACAAAAATAAAACACTCAAGTACCTGTCTATTGGACCAGGTTTGACAAAAATAAAACACTCAAGTACCTGTCTATTGGACCAGGTTTGACAAAAATAAAACACTCAAGTACCTGTCTATTGGACCAGGTTTGACAAAAATAAAACACTCAAGTACCTGTCTATTGGACCAGGTTTGACAAAAATAAAACACTCAAGTACCTGTCTATTGGACCAGGCTTGACAAAAATAAAACACTCAAGTACCTGTCTATTGGACCAGGTTTGACAAAAATAAAACACTCAAGTACCTGTCTATTGGACCAGGTTTGACAAAAATAAAACACTCAAGTACCTGTCTATTGGACCAGGTTTGACAAAAATAAAACACTCAAGTACCTGTCTATTGGACCAGGTTTGACAAAAATAAAACACTCAAGTACCTGTCTATTGGACCAGGTTTGACAAAAATAAAACACTCAAGTACCTGTCTATTGGACCAGGTTTGACAAAAATAAAACACTCAAGTACCTGTCTATTGGACCAGGTTTGACAAAAATAAAACATGATTGTACATGCTCAACATTCATTACATAGGTGTTATAAATCTGAAAAATATAGAATTATGTATGCTCTCCTGTTTCTTGCATTATCAGCAGGAATACAATTTGTTTTAAAGCAGGTTAACATCAGCTTCTGCTCTGATGTGTTCAGATAGGTTGTTCTAGAGAACTAATATAAAGTATATATATATGTGTATGCATAGTTAAAACATATTTTAATTGTTTTATTTTTGTTCTTAAATGTTGTATATTTAAATTAAATAGAATTAAAACAGAAACAGAAGAAGAACAGGAAGAAGATTTAGTGAAAGCATTTAGAAAGGTAATGTATATATTTTTATGTTTCCTACAAATTACAGTGAATCCTGTCTAATCCAAACCATGAGTAAAACAGAATCCTGTATAAACCAAACTTTGAGGATTATTACAGAAACGTGTCATGCACACTAAATTTGATATCTACCATTTTATTTAAATGAAGTCCTCTTCCCACTCCCAAAAGTGTGATAATGAAAACACTTAAACACAAATATTACATGCATCTACATTGAACATTTTGTTTTTTGGACCTGTTTGGGCGAGTAGTTCATTGAATTCTGACATGGGTTTGACGCCTGGCACCCACCTCAAGTGTAAAGGTACCCATTAAGTCTGGTAATTATGATATTGCTGACAGTGATGAAACATACACCAAAAACCCATTTTTGTATTGACAAATGAAATCATATTTCGTTACATTTTATTTGTAATGTTTTGACAGAATGTAACCTTGTGTTATACATCATATTTGTTGTGAAATTTTCATTTCTCTTTGATCTTGAGATAATATATTGCACAAGCCAAAGACATTTCTTAGTCAATGAGAATATTAGATAATGTTCATATAAATGGGCCTATTATTATTCTATAAATATGATTTAATATCAGAAGTAGAAGAGAAAAAGTTTATTTCGATATTTTCTCCAAAATTTGTTTTAAATAAGATATTTGATTAATTAGGAATTACTGGAGACAGAAATCAGACTGAAGAATGGTGGACTTGGTGGAGTTCCTGACTTTGATCTATGGGATTCTAAACTAGAAACTGCAACAGAAATTGCTGACTTGGTAAGTCTTCATATTCTAATTATTATGGAATGGAACTGACAATCCAGGTTGTACAATGTTAAATGTACTGTCGTTTTCCCTTTGTCTCAAAGGTGACCTTTACATACAAGTTTGACTGCATTTCAATAAGAAAGGACAAGTAAAACATGGCACTAGACACTTATAATTATTCCTTGTCAGTGATAATCCTTAATGATTTTTGGCAAACACACCACTTTTGTATTATTTACATTAATATTTATTTAGGAATAAAGGAGATTAATTGTTTTGTATTTTGACAGGGTCAACTACTAATAGAGACACAAGAAAATATACTGGAGAAGTTTAGACAAGGTATAATGGCTAACAAGAAGAAGAAGCCACGATATACTGAGGTCAAGGTTGAAGAAGACGAAGAGGATCTTGATGATTCTAAAGGTTAGTGTGAAGAGGTCTTTTAAAATTGATTTGATAACAATGTTGAAAAAGAACATTTGCCTCTTTCTAAGATTTTGGCATTGAATTTTGAAACCGTTCCGACAGTGTGGTATTTTTTGCTTGAAACCGTTCCGACTGTGGTATTTATTGCTTGAAACCGTTCCGACAGTGTGGTATTTTTTGCTTGAAACCGTTCCGACAGTGGTATTTTTTGCTTTTCATTTTATTACTTGACATTTTCAACAACAAATGATTATATAACACCCTGTCAAAATAAAACCACCATTAAATATAGATGTTCTTCAATATTATTTTCATATCAGTAAATTTTCCATAAATTTGAGTGTTTTTATGACCCTGCTGCTAGACTTGGACAACATTAAGTTTTACCTATTAGGTTTCTGCTCAATAACTTAAATCCCCCTTTAGCAAAACATTTGAAATTTATACACAAAGGTAAGGACCATGATTGTAAGGCTAAGTTCGGTTTTGAATCTCTTTACTTTAGCTGGAAGCGGAGGCATCCTTTTCCTATGGGCACATTCTTCCATTTTGTTTCTTTTAATAAAAGAAGATTGGTGTAAACAGATATTTGGTACTGTCAGTATGTAATATCTATTTAATGTTTTGTTGTAGAAGAAGAGGGTGAAGTTAAAGGCTTGTCTAACTGGAAAGAAGCTATTAAAAATTGTACAACAATGTCTCGTTTACATGTTCTCATTGGAATGTTAGATTCTTGTATAAAATGGGAGAAATCTGCAGAAAATGTGGTAAGTTCTTGATTAAATGTAAGATTTCTTAATAAATAGGGAAGATGTCTTTAGAGAATATGGTACATTTCTTCTGTATACAAATTGTTGTCTTTAATTTGGAAAAAATGAAGACATTTAATACTAAAGTTGTTTTTCTTGAATATACTTTTAAAGTTATTAGGAATGCATTTATTATCAAAGCATGATTTAGAGTGAAATGAATGATATTAAATGTTTTAAATTTGTGTCTATCTGAAGTCTAAAAAGTCCTTATATTGCTGAAATATATGTACAAAATCAAATTTGACCCCCCACCATGGAACAAACCTTTTGGGGATTGTCATTAATAAGTTTGTCTAATTTTGTGGCAAGATGTAATTAGACACCAGTAGTGGTGCATCGTTCATCAGAAACATCATTCATCAGTCAGACTTCAGCATCCAATCCAATTACTGTTTCTTAAACCCTCTAATTACTAGTGTTGAACATATATATGTTTAACTTTATTCTTTGTTGTCTTCATACTGACAAACATCTTGCAGTTTTATCTGATCACCCACTAATAGTCTAAACGGAAGAATTAGTAAATCTTTAAAAAGTCTACTTATGAACTAGCATTAGAAATGTTTCATGAAAATTAAAATTTGTTATGAATGATTGGTGTTTAATGCCAACTTTAGCAATATTTCACCTTATATCGTGGTGTGAACAAATTTGATTTTTAACTTATGTTAAGAATGTTCTTGGGAGTTTTTAATTTAACATATGTTATGATTGGAAATAAATATTTAAAATATCTTATTTGCTATGATTTATACAAGATTAATAGAGATTCTACTTCTCTCTCTAGAAATGTAAAATATGCCATAGATTAATAGAGTTTCTACTTCTCTCTCTAGAAATGTAAAATATGCCGTAGATTAATAGAGTTTCTACTTCTCTCTCTAGAAATGTAAAATATGCCATAGATTAATAGAGTTTCTACTTCTCTCTCTAGAAATGTAAAATATGCCATAGATTAATAGAGTTTCTACTTCTCTCTCTAGAAATGTAAAATATGCCGTAGATTAATAAAGTTTCTACTTCTCTCTCTAGAAATGTAAAATATGCCATAGATTAATAGAGTTTCTACTTCTCTCTCTAGAAATGTAAAATATGCCGTAGATTAATAGAGTTTCTACTTCTCTCTCTAGAAATGTAAAATATGCCGTAGATTAATAGAGTTTCTACTTCTCTCTCTAGAAATGTAAAATATGCTGTAGATTAATAGAGTTTCTACTTCTCTCTCTAGAAATGTAAGATATGCCGTAGATTAATAGAGTTTCTACTTCTCTCTCTAGAAATGTAAAATATGCCGTAGATTAATAGAGTTTCTACTTCTCTCTCTAGAAATGTAAAATATGCCGTAGATTAATAGAGTTTCTACTTCTCTCTCTAGAAATGTAAGATATGCCGTAGATTAATAGAGTTTCTACTTCTCTCTCTAGAAATGTAAAATATGCTGTAGATTAATAGAGTTTCTACTTCTCTCTCTAGAAATGTAAAATATGCAATAGATTAATAGAGTTTCTACTTCTCTCTCTAGAAATGTAAAATATGCCGTAGATTAATAGAGTTTCTACTTCTCTCTCTAGAAATGTAAAATATGCCGTAGATTAATAGAGTTTCTACTTCTCTCTCTAGAAATGTAAAATATGCCGTAGATTAATAGAGTTTCTACTTCTCTCTCTAGAAATGTAAGATATGCCGTAGATTAATAGAGTTTCTACTTCTCTCTCTAGAAATGTAAAATATGCCGTAGATTAATAGAGTTTCTACTTCTCTCTCTAGAAATGTAAAATATGCCGTAGATTAATAGAGTTTCTACTTCTCTCTCTAGAAATGTAAAATATGCCGTAGATTAATAGAGTTTCTACTTCTCTCTCTAGAAATGTAAAATATGCCGTAGATTAATAGAGTTTCTACTTCTCTCTCTAGAAATGTAAAATATGCCGTAGATTAATAGAGTTTCTACTTCTCTCTCTAGAAATGTAAGATATGCCGTAGATTAATAGAGTTTCTACTTCTCTCTCTAGAAATGTAAGATATGCCATAGATTAATAGAGTTTCTACTTCTCTCTCTAGAAATGTAAGATATGCCGTAGATTAATAGAGTTTCTACTTCTCTCTCTAGAAATGTAAAATATGCCGTAAGATAATAGAGTTTCTACTTCTCTCTCTAGAAATGTAAAATATGCCATAGATTAATAGAGATTCTACTTCTCTCTCTAGAAATGTAAAATATGCCGTAGATTAATAGAGTTTCTACTTCTCTCTCTAGAAATGTAAAATATGCCGTAGATTAATAGAGTTTCTACTTCTCTCTCTAGAAATGTAAGATATGCCGTAGATTAATAGAGTTTCTACTTCTCTCTCTAGAAATGTAAGATATGCCATAGATTAATAGAGTTTCTACTTCTCTCTCTAGAAATGTAAGATATGCCGTAGATTAATAGAGTTTCTACTTCTCTCTCTAGAAATGTAAAATATGCCGTAAGATAATAGAGTTTCTACTTCTCTCTCTAGAAATGTAAAATATGCCATAGATTAATAGAGATTCTACTTCTCTCTCTAGAAATGTAAAATATGCCATAGATTAATAGAGTTTCTACTTTTCTCTCTAGAAATGTAAGATATGCCGTAAGATAATAGAGTTTCTACTTCTCTCTCTAGAAATGTAAGATATGCCATAGATTAATAGAGTTTCTACTTCTCTCTCTAGAAATGTAAGATATGCCGTAGATTAATAGAGTTTCTACTTCTCTCTCTAGAAATGTAAAATATGCCGTAGATTAATAGAGTTTCTACTTCTCTCTCTAGAAATGTAAGATATGCCGTAGATTAATAGAGTTTCTACTTCTCTCTCTAGAAATGTAAAATATGCCGTAGATTAATAGAGTTTCTACTTCTCTCTCTAGAAATGTAAAATATGCCGTAGATTAATAGAGTTTCTACTTCTCTCTCTAGAAATGTAAAATATGCCGTAGATTAATAGAGTTTCTACTTCTCTCTCTAGAAATGTAAAATATGCCGTAGATTAATAGAGTTTCTACTTCTCTCTCTAGAAATGTAAAATATGCCGTAGATTAATAGAGTTTCTACTTCTCTCTCTAGAAATGTAAGATATGCCGTAGATTAATAGAGTTTCTACTTCTCTCTCTAGAAATGTAAGATATGCCATAGATTAATAGAGTTTCTACTTCTCTCTCTAGAAATGTAAGATATGCCGTAGATTAATAGAGTTTCTACTTCTCTCTCTAGAAATGTAAAATATGCCGTAAGATAATAGAGTTTCTACTTCTCTCTCTAGAAATGTAAAATATGCCATAGATTAATAGAGATTCTACTTCTCTCTCTAGAAATGTAAAATATGCCGTAGATTAATAGAGTTTCTACTTCTCTCTCTAGAAATGTAAAATATGCCGTAGATTAATAGAGTTTCTACTTCTCTCTCTAGAAATGTAACATATGCCGTAGATTAATAGAGTTTCTACTTCTCTCTCTAGAAATGTAAGATATGCCATAGATTAATAGAGTTTCTACTTCTCTCTCTAGAAATGTAAGATATGCCGTAGATTAATAGAGTTTCTACTTCTCTCTCTAGAAATGTAAAATATGCCGTAAGATAATAGAGTTTCTACTTCTCTCTCTAGAAATGTAAAATATGCCATAGATTAATAGAGATTCTACTTCTCTCTCTAGAAATGTAAAATATGCCATAGATTAATAGAGTTTCTACTTTTCTCTCTAGAAATGTAAGATATGCCGTAAGATAATAGAGTTTCTACTTCTCTCTCTAGAAATGTAAGATATGCCATAGATTAATAGAGTTTCTACTTCTCTCTCTAGAAATGTAAGATATGCCGTAGATTAATAGAGTTTCTACTTCTCTCTCTAGAAATGTAAAATATGCCGTAGATTAATAGAGTTTCTACTTCTCTCTCTAGAAATGTAAGATATGCCGTAGATTAATAGAGTTTCTACTTCTCTCTCTAGAAATGTAAAATATGCCGTAGATTAATAGAGTTTCTACTTCTCTCTCTAGAAATGTAAAATATGCCGTAGATTAATAGAGTTTCTACTTCTCTCTCTAGAAATGTAAAATATGCCGTAGATTAATAGAGTTTCTACTTCTCTCTCTAGAAATGTAAAATATGCCGTAGATTAATAGAGTTTCTACTTCTCTCTCTAGAAATGTAAAATATGCCGTAGATTAATAGAGTTTCTACTTCTCTCTCTAGAAATGTAAGATATGCCGTAGATTAATAGAGTTTCTACTTCTCTCTCTAGAAATGTAAGATATGCCATAGATTAATAGAGTTTCTACTTCTCTCTCTAGAAATGTAAGATATGCCGTAGATTAATAGAGTTTCTACTTCTCTCTCTAGAAATGTAAAATATGCCGTAAGATAATAGAGTTTCTACTTCTCTCTCTAGAAATGTAAAATATGCCATAGATTAATAGAGATTCTACTTCTCTCTCTAGAAATGTAAAATATGCCGTAGATTAATAGAGTTTCTACTTCTCTCTCTAGAAATGTAAAATATGCCGTAGATTAATAGAGTTTCTACTTCTCTCTCTAGAAATGTAAGATATGCCGTAGATTAATAGAGTTTCTACTTCTCTCTCTAGAAATGTAAGATATGCCATAGATTAATAGAGTTTCTACTTCTCTCTCTAGAAATGTAAGATATGCCGTAGATTAATAGAGTTTCTACTTCTCTCTCTAGAAATGTAAAATATGCCGTAAGATAATAGAGTTTCTACTTCTCTCTCTAGAAATGTAAAATATGCCATAGATTAATAGAGATTCTACTTCTCTCTCTAGAAATGTAAAATATGCCATAGATTAATAGAGTTTCTACTTTTCTCTCTAGAAATGTAAGATATGCCGTAAGATAATAGAGTTTCTACTTCTCTCTCTAGAAATGTAAGATATGCCATAGATTAATAGAGTTTCTACTTCTCTCTCTAGAAATGTAAGATATGCCGTAGATTAATAGAGTTTCTACTTCTCTCTCTAGAAATGTAAAATATGCCGTAGATTAATAGAGTTTCTACTTCTCTCTCTAGAAATGTAAAATATGCCGTAGATTAATAGAGTTTCTACTTCTCTCTCTAGAAATGTAAAATATGCCGTAGATTAATAGAGTTTCTACTTCTCTCTCTAGAAATGTAAGATATGCCGTAGATTAATAGAGTTTCTACTTCTCTCTCTAGAAATGTAAAATATGCCGTAAGATAACAGATGAATCTAAATTATTACTGTGTGATGAATGTAACCAGCCATTCCATATGTTCTGTTTACGACCTGCACTGTTAGAGGTACCAGAAGACGACTGGTTCTGTGCTGCCTGTGTAGTAAGTACATGTATTGAGGGTATCAAAATGATTAAATATAATCAAAAAATTTAGTCAGACCTGCCCATGTGGCCACCTGTATTAATGGGTCACTTTTTCATGTCCGGTCACTGAAAATTTCATATGAATTGAAACTCTCTTAAGTAGTCGCCTGTCTTTTAAGGCCACTTTTTCATTGTCCCAAAGGTGACCTCTTAATACAGGTTAGACTATGATGTTAATTCTGAGTGATCTGAAACTTTGTTTGGAATTAAGCAAGTGTGAGTTTATTTTAATACCTGAATTGCAACGAGGTTATGTTCTGCTTGTGGTTTGGTGAATACATTGATGCATATCAGTCTTGTTAGAACTCTTGTCATCTTCTTTCCTTGACAGATCAAACCAAGCTATATATGGACATTATCTTAGTTCAGTTTCAAAACCATATTTTTTTTCCTCAAGAATTTTAAGCTCATTGAAGATGTAAAAAAAAGTGTGTAAAAATGTTCTTGTTGGTACCATACCAAATTTTTTTTTGTGGTGTCTGTATTGCTCTTCTTTTTAGTTTTTATACCCCCACTCGTAGAGAGGGGGCTATATTGCAATCACATTGTCCGTCCGTTTGACCATCCGTTCACACTTTCGTAACAGATATCTTAGCTTCTACTGGAAGAAATGATTTTATATTTGATATATGGCTTTGGCATGGTGACTTGTACCATGTCTCCCCTTTCCAGGTTTACCACTCTTCTACTTCCTGTTTACAGTGCAACTTAGAATTTCTCATGTTTGCCGTAATGAAAACTTTCGTAACAGTTATCTCAGCTTCTACTGGAAGAAATGATTTTATATTTGATATATGGCTTTGGCATGATGACTTTACCGTGCGACTTACAAATGAACGAGTGAGGGTATTCTTAGCACAACGTAGCGTGCAACATCTTGTTTTGTGTTGTTCTATTATGTGTCTTTACATTCTTAGTTCCATGTTGTGATGTCCGTTATGATTGCCGCATAAAAACGATGTTCGGTTCATCTTTACCTCCAGTTGTTTGTAGGAGACCTCGTGTCTTATTTACATTATTTGTGTTTGTTTGCACATAGTGGTGTGCCACACATGTGTTGTGTTTTTTGTTTTGTTTGGCTTCGTCCTGTGTCTTGTATACCCAGTGTTGCCAGTTTCTCTGGATTGTCCATTCTTAATTGCAGCTTTGGTTTTCTCTAACTTTTATTTATTATACACAAGCTATATATGAAGAATATTTCAGTATGGACTGGATTTTTTTATTATCAATTTTAATAATCCATGAGTAAGGTAACTCGACATACACATCTCTCATGATTTTTTTCGATTTTACAAGTACAGATTGTGTAATAGTTAATATATTATATATTCAAAAAAGATAACTGTGTTGTATTTTACATACATGTAGTATATATTAACTGTTGCTATTTTTAGCCTCAGCATCAAAGAAGAAAGGCAAAAGACTTACCTGGTGACTCTGAGGTAAATATTTATTGTCTAATATATGTTTTTATATACTAAAATGTTTTTTGGTTTTTTTATGGTCTCCAGCAGTCCAAGGTTGATTATCTTTTGTTTAGACACATTACAAGTCATCTTCAAGCATGCAGCAGCAGACATTTTCTTTTCAGCTCAAAATATTAAATTGTGTTCCTTAATTTCATTTTGTTTACATTTTCAAAGTGAACAAAATGCAAAAAGGTAATAACTTTTACATCAATTTGTTTTTGATTATCAATTCCAAACATTCACTTCCAGTTTTTACTTGACTCAATCTACCGCTAAGCTCATTATAGCACCAAAATCCTGTTGAACCGATGCTGGTGTTTTAGCAATGTTTTACTGTATTAAACAAAAAAATACATGTATTTAATAACCATTTTATTTGGTAGTTGGATTTACAACTACCTATGCAGTCAGTGCCTATCACCACTGATGTTGTGAGGTCGAATCTCGATCAGGGCGAGGTGTACAACATCATGTAATAAAGTTTGTCAATGACTTGTGACAGGTTGGTGGTTTTCTCCAGGTCCTCCGGTTTCCTCCACCAATAAAACTGATCGCCGCGATATAACTGAAATATTGTTGAAAATGGCATTAAACTCAAACAAACAAACAGAAAAACATTTTATTTTCTGTAGGAAGAGCCAGAAGAAGAGGATGACCATGACACATTTTGTCTTGAATGTGGTGGAGATGAAGGTCTTATACCCTGTTCTGAATGTAAATCAGCCTATCATTTAGATTGTCATAATCCTCCACTAAGAAGAGAACCAAGGTAAGTGCATTGGATTTACAACTACTTATGTAATCAGTGCCTATCACCTAGCGTTGTGAGTTTGAATCCCGCTCATGGCGAGGTGTACTCAATACAACATTTTATGATACTGTTTGTCAGTGACTTGCGGCAGGTCAGTGGTTTTCTCTTAAGTACTCCAGTTTCCTCCACCAGTAAAACTATCCGTCACGGTCTAACTGAAATATTGTTAAAAGTGGTGTTACACACTATAATCCTAACCAAAGGGAAGCATTGCTAGCAGAGTCACATTCACTTTTGAATTGGTACATCATCGTTGGTGTAGGGTTAGTGTGCTCGCCTCGAGTGCAGTAGGTCGTCAGTTTTGACCCCTGGTTGGGTCAACATGTCTACCTGTTGGCTGTTGTTTCAGTGAGCTAGTACTATAAATATCCAACAGAGAGGACATCATCATTGTCTCATTGAAATGTAACTTGTTCTCACCATGATATGAAATTGCTGACTTGGTGTTAAACAACAATCAATTAGTCATTAAAAATGGTCAGTGTGGTTACCTTGAGTTTGATAGATGAAAATGTTGGGTTGACCCCCCCCCTTTAGTCACCCACTAACAGTGTTGTGACGTATCTACTCCAATCACTACTATATATAGTACATATTATACTATAAAAATCCAATTCAGTGTGCTGGTCTAGTACATACAAACACAAGTTTTTATGTTTGAGTGATTGTTGTTTAATGCCAACTCAGCAATTTTTCATGAAATAGCTGAAAAGTTGCTGAGTTGACATTAAACAACAATCACTCACTCACTCAAACATAAACACTTGTTTCACAATAACATAATGTGTTTTTGTTGTAATAAAGCTGGAGAATTGCTTCCTTTTTTATGAACTATATTCATTCATTCAACTTGATATCATAAGACTTCTTTCTCTTATTTATCATTTCTTGTCACAATATCATGAATGTTCTATTAAAGTTTATCCCTACTAATAATTCATTTTCAAGATCAAAATCACAAAAATAATCTGTGAAAATAGAGATTTCAATAAATATGTATATTATGTTAACAGTGTTGGGCAACTGAAATTAAAGATGAAAGGGTTGGAGCACATTAACTAACTTTTTCCAACCACATATTTGTACCTTTCCTGTGCCAGGATTAAGATTTCATTCAGTTTCTGTTGTGTAGTATAGGGTGAGCAGGAAGAGTGGTTAGTCAGATTGTAAGCCTTTGTACGATACAGTGTTAAATGATAAAAAGATTGAAGAGATATACTTCCTGGTCTTGTTTGTGACATAAGAACTCTTTATTATAATATTGACCATCATTTTACAGTTTGTGACATATTATAATATATACCATCATTTTTCAGAGGTAATTGGTCTTGTTGTGATTGTATAGATATACTTGATGGTCTAGTTTGTGACTAAGAACTAAGAATATCATAAAATTTACAATCATTTTTCAGGGGTAATAGGTCTTGCAGGGCTCTACAATTCCTACCAGGCCCCACTAGCCCTGGCTAGTAAGGGAACGGTTTTTACTCACCAACAAAAACATGTTACTTGCCAGATTAATAAAGATACCAATTTGTACTATACAACTCATATATGTATTTATTTGTGGATAATTATTAATGCCCTGAATGAAACAGAAGCTGCTTAGTTGAGGAATGGGCTTTTAAGTTTTGCCGATTGAAACATTTTTAATTTTTCAGACTTTTATTCAATAAACAAGACTTTCACGTTTAAACTTTTTCTTTCCGGTAACAGATTCAGTTTTGCCGGTTATATCTGGGCTTGCCTTTCTGCAAACATCACAATACATAACGTTGTTACTGGAATCATAAATGAGCCACAAAAACTCTGACTTTCAGCTTTAGAACCCGAACCTTCATCACTATTTTGGCTTCATTCTTCTGTCGATGTTGCATCAGACAGGCCAGCTTCATGATCAGTTGATTCAACCAGTTTATTTTTAACGAAAGGTTTTGTTTTTTGCTCATCGTGGTCACTTGCAAGTGTTTAAAGTATGTGATTTAAAACTTTTATGTCTGAGTGAATTGTGCATTTTAAACCGGATAATCAATGTCGGAATTTAAATAAAAAATTACGATCGGTGAGGAAACGAAAATGTTCTGGAAATATCAACTCGCTGTCTGGCTATCAATACAGAATTTTTATTCGCATTTTACAAAAGTAACTCGCAAATGCGAGTGTTTTGGTCGCATTGTAGAGCACTGCCTTGAAGAGATATACTGCCTGATTTAGTTTGTGACTAAGAACTCTATGTTATAATATTGACCATCATTTTTCAGGGGTAATTGGTCTTGTTGTGATTGTAAAGCAGGCATAAAAAGAACAACAAGATGGCGAGCAAAAAGGAAGGAAGCTTTGCTCAGAAAAATAGGTAAAAATTTCTATAGAATAAGTCTACATGTCACCGAATCAATTTTGGTTGGGGAACTGTTACTTTGAAAAATAATTTACTTTGTGGGTTTTATGAAGTTTTTTTAGACTTATGTATGATTCCATGATACTTAAAAGTCAATTTTTCAAATTAGATTAAGAAATTATGAAAATTGATATAAGATTTCTTAGTATATGTATGTATAGCAACAAATTGAAGTGGTGCAGGAAATGAAGACAAGGCAAATGAGTTGCTTCAGGACATTTCACAGTTGTGAAGAACCACATCTGTGATGTAATGGTTGTCTCATCAGTTTAATCTAGGGATAGACATAAGACATGTATTTAAGCAGGTGTAGATGGTACATATACATGTATATTTATGTTTATATAAATGTATTGGCATCTATTAATTTATTAAGAAGACTTAAATATTTATCATCTTTCTCCAGCTCCACCTCGGAAGAAAAATTACAGAGAACAATCAGGAGATGATGACTCTGAATCACCTCCTAAAAGAGGTAGACGTGTCTGTCCTCAACAAAAAGACAGTTCAGATACTGAGGAGGATGAGGGACCAAGAAAACCTAGAGGTGGTCGTGCTCCTCCTCGAAAAAGAAACAGTTCAGATTCTGATACAGAAGATGAAGCTCCATCTAGAAAGAGACGGGGACGTCCAGTTACACAAAAAAAATATTATGATGACTCTGATGAAGAGAGCGATGAGACACCTGCTAGAAGAAGAGGACGTCCTAAAAAACGTGGTTATTCAGATGAATCTGAAGAAGAAGTTAAATCATCAAATCGCAGGTCGAACGGGCTTCGAAAGACATACAAAGAGGTGTCGGAATCTGATGGTAGGGAATCAGAGGAAGAGAGGTCATCAACCTCACGAAAAAGAAAAAAGAGTGGTAGACCATCAAAGGTTAAAAAAATTTACTCTGACTCGGAGGATGAAATACCACATGTAAAAGCTGCTAGAAAACCACGACAACAGAGTTCAAGATCAAAGAAAGGTCAAAGCTCATCAAGTAGTCCTGTTGTAGAAGAAAAGAAAGCATCTTCAAGAAGAGCACCATCTGATTTATCTGTAAGGAATCGTACTTAATGGGAAAATTGTTCATCACCAAAAAAAAAAATTATTTTGTTTTTTGTAAAAATATATTTACACTATAACAAGAACTGGACTGCTAAAATGTATTCCAATCAAGATTCAGGGTTTGTTTCAAATCACAGTTTAAAATGTTTACATATCATTCTAATTCTGACAATCATTTTGACCATTTTACTTATAGACTTATGTAATATGTTCTGTGTATGTATAACGTTTTATGTATTTAAATACTAGCATACCATGGATCAGTAAATACCATTCTGAGACTGTCCATGCAGGAACATATCAGTTGAGTGTAACATTGAGAAACAAACTTTCAGTTAGAAATGGCAAACTGCTTACCCTTATTGTTAGGGAGATGATTAGGATTATGATGTTTAACACCATTTTCTACAATATTTCAGTTATATCGAGGCGGCCAGTTTTATTGATGGGGGATACTGGAGAAAACCACCGACGTGCAACAAGTCACTGACAAACTTTATCACATAATGTTGTATCTAGTACACCCTACCAAATATTATCTACAAGACTAAATTGCCAGGAAGTTGAAATGAAATGATTAGACTAATTTTATACAATTCTGAAAATACAACAATTTTAAGATTTTTGTTGGAAAGTTAATCATGACATATTTGTGGGCAATCGTTGAAAATATTTGGTTCTGAAATTACAAATAGGAATTTAGAAATGAATTTCAATAATTTAACTCAAATCATATAATAATATTCTAAATCAATATCTGACAAGGATACATTTTAAATGTACTTTTATGGCATATTTTTAATATGGGAAATATTTTCTTTTCAGATATGTGAACAACTGATAGCAAATTTAATGAAACATAAGTCGTGTTGGCCATTTCTGAATCCAGTAAATAAAAAGGAGGTAAGACCAATCAAAACATTATAATTAAAGCTATTTTACTTGTTGTGATTGGAATAAAATGTTTAGTGATTATTGCTAATAAAGTTATTTCTTTCCTCTATGTCCTGTTTGCCCATCACAAAAGTTTGTATACAATCCTCCATTTTAAACAGAAATTCCTTATAAATTTGCATGCTTGCTTTTTACCATATTGAGAATTACTTATCATTATGGTATATTGATCAAGCCCTTTTTGATAGAGTATTTCATCAAAATAGGGGGTGGAAGAAGTATCAACCTTTTATTTTCGTACCTCCTGCTTCCAACTGTAATCTTCCAGTATTTAAAAAAAAATTTACTTACAATATACCACAATAAATATAAAACTAGTCTCAATTCATACTGTATTATGAGCTATTTTATATGAAATTCAATTATGATATTGTCATAATCATGGTCATACAAATGTTTTACAGGTACCAGATTACTATGAGATTATAAAGCATCCACTTGATTTTCAAATAGTGAAGGATCGACTACAATGTTTAGTGTATGGTTCTGTAGAGGAATGTTTAGAGGATGTTAAACTTGTCTTTAATAACTGTGAAACTTATAATAGTGTAAGTATGTGTACGTAATTAGGTCAAGAATTATTTTATGAATGCAAAAATTTGTTGTTGAACTATTGGTCGTTTTTTTAATAGGCTGCTTACTGAAAACTATCATGTGATTTAGAGTATAATGAACGTGATAACCAACTGTTAGCTGATGCCGGACAAAGATGTTGCCATACTACAGTGAAACAAATTAAGCGAAATCCTGTATAAAAAAACCAGAATCCTATATAAACTGAACTTTAAATAAAGTTCCAATGTATGAAATCTTTGTTAACTTAACTGTATAAACTGAACACTTGTGTTAATGGGTGAGCAGGGAATACATGTATTTCATGAAAAACATATCAATTTTAAATTAAAGATTTGATTTGATTTATTGTGTTTAATGCCACTTTCAGCAATATTTCAGCTATATCATGGCGACCAGTTTTAGTGGTGGAAGAAGCCGGAGAGAACCACCGACCATGGGCAAGCAACTGGTAAACTTTATCACTTGCGGCTGCGAGTCGAGTGCACCCACGCCGTATTGGTGATAGACTTGTATGAGTTGTTAGGTAATCCAACTACCTAACTCATTGAGCCACCCGGGCCCTTCAATTAAAGATGTATGTATATTTCATAGAGGGCTAATTTGTAAACTTTATTTTGCCTTTCATTACAATTTTTTGTTTTTATTGCAGACTGGAAGTGAGATCTTAGAATGTATGATGGAAGTAGAAGAATTTTTCCGTGGTCAGATGGAGAAATATTTACCACAAGTACTATATTATCGTAAAACTCTAACAAACGGTCATGCATAGAAGATGAAGAAAAAATTGTGTGAAATATCAGTCACTTCATGTAGATTAATGAAGACCATTTTTAAAAATGTATAAACTTTAACAAGACATCTATTATTATGATGTAACTATTTTGTTGCTATTGTAAATATCTTCTGTCATTTTTTTTATCTTCGTACGTTTGAAATAATTTAAAAAAATAATGTATGGACATTTAATAGTAAAGAGTGCTAGATTAAATAATAGATATTTTTACCCAATATCCCACACCTGTTCATGTTTCTGTATAGACTAACTTGATTTTTACTGAATAGCATCATATAGTTTCAGATAAAAAATGCAAGTTAGCTTTTATATCATATTTAAGTGTAATTTTTATTTATATATATTTTTGAATCGGTAAAAAAAAAAGTTTAGAGGGGAAAAAGAAACTTTCTGAAAAATAATTGATTAGTTTTTGATAGCTGTTGTATCATATTGTAAAGTTAGTGTATTATTTCAATAATGTGTATATACTGTACAATCATGTCATCACATTTTAGCACCATAGTTTCCATGGAAACATAATCAAGCTGTTGAATACCTGAAACAATTATTGATTAAAGGAAGGACAGTCTAATCTTGTGGGTATGGCGAATAGGCTGGTTATTTTATTTTTTCAAGTTTGTAGACTACGTCAGATGAAAGAAAATTTTCAAGTTATCCAATGAAATTACTTAAACGAGTCCGAGACGGGATTCTACTGAATTTTCAAATGAAATTTCCATTTTTATTTATTGGTAATACATATTAGATGAAATGGATATGAACTGAACCCTTGACAAGTTGGTAATGTAGACCAACTCTCAATTAAGTCTGTAAACCAACATATTTTTGACAGAAGGTTTATTTAAAACTTATTGTATAAGTAATTGTATATATGTGTAGCCATGGTTTTTCCATGTTGATCATTGGCTTCCTATGTCTACAAAGCATGCTTGTTAAATAAAAGTGTGGTTTTTTGCTGAGGGTATTTAAAATGTCTCACATGTAGGTCTGCTTTACAGTAACCCATGCATGAAAAGTCAATTTGTCATCTGTCACTTGACTTCCTGTTAAGGTCAATTTCTCAGTAAACCTATACATTTTTTCACCCATATCTTGTTTACACACATCCATGGTAAAGTTTACATATCAATTGACCTTGACCTCATTTGTATATTATATATACTAAGTGTCTGTATATAACGATAGGGCTTTTTTCATCAGCAATTCAAGAATGGACAAGATAAAATAAATTTATGATAACATTGAAGATCAGTAATGTCTTCCACAAATTAGAAAAAATTTCCCACAAGTATTAGAGCAATGGAACAAGATTAATACTGGAGACAACATTTATGACAGAAATATTCACCTATCTATACTTGTTTTCAAATGAATCCTAACTCAACAATAATACCAAATATCATCTTTTTTGTTTCTCAACATCCACCCGTTTGGCCCAATATTGCCACACCAATCCTTTTTATTTGGATTTTCTGATTGTGCCACTTATAATAGTAAAAATCGGACTCAACACAAATAAATAGTAATTATATTGTACTACTACAAAATTTGTCCCAGAATAAGCGACTGCCACCACGACCCATGTTTTAAAATCAATTACACCAAGAAAAAAAATCATTTCTCCCTGTTGTGTATGATCATTTTTTTTTTTTTCTTCAGGAATCATCTTTTAATTAATTAACTACAGAAAACATAATTATTGTTCTTAACAGCATTATTTAAAAGTGTTTTAACAAGAATTAATTATTACATTTGTGTGGCCTGGTATTATAATATCTGGAGTGGATTAAATGTTTGTTTTAATGGTTTTATCTCTTTTTTTTTATGATTTTTAGAAATATGTGGATTTTAAACAAATTTAAAATATGGTTTCATTGTTGATACCATTCGAGTGAAACTTCTATAAATAATAAATATCTTCTGGGTTTTTTTTTAAATGATTATATTCATTTCATATTTGTAAACCGGTGCAAAGACAAAAATAGAACAATTTGGGAGTTAAATACCCCTTCTGAAGGTATATTTCAAGAAGTTAATTTTCTTAGATAAAAATTTGATTAAAAGTTTTCAGTGAATAACAATGTTTTTCAATTTGAGACATGATTAGAATTCCAAACAGTTGTTGTATCAATAAATTTAATGGTTTTTGTTTTTTTTTTACTTTGGAGTTATCTCCCTTCAATCAGATATTCTTCTTCCATTATCAACAATTATTTACAAGGTAGTAGATAAGATTATCATGTATCAAATTCCTAGACATTATTTGGACATATATCCTACCTCTATTTTATTGCAGCCTTCAGATCCATGCCCTTGAAAATTAAAAAAGGCAACTATCGTATTGTTTCATGCACACACATGACATGTTTTACAATATAAATATTTAATATCTTCTTAATTTGTAACAAAATTAAATTTTAATGACTTTTTTTTTTTACATTTGTGACTTTTTTAAATTAATAATGTCATCATTTATATTTCTTTATGATGAAATTCATATCAAATGTTATATCATGATTGAGTAAATTGAACATTTCTTTTGTTACTTTAGGGTTCAATGAGTTTGTTTTTCACAAGGACTAATACAGAATAATATTTGGGTTTTGTTTTTTTTTGCTGCAAGTCTGTAAATTTAATCATGATTAATTATGATGTAGAACATAAGACACCAAGTCTGTTGTCTGTCACTATGGTTTATGTAATAAAATAGATATAAAACATCACTTGTCTTTTATTGATTATGGGGCTGTTGTCGTCGTATGGTAGTTGCGTTTATAAATGTGACGGGTCTGTGGTTTCTCCGAGTAATCCGATTTCTTCCACCAATAAAATTGACCGCCACGATATAACTGAAATATTGTTGAAAGTGACGTTAAACCCTTTTTATTGGTTTATTCTTCTGTTTCAAACCACATCAGTGGTGCAATAGTTTACATGTTCGTCTCAAGTGTGGTAGATCGTTGGTCAAACCAAAGACTATGAAATTGGCATTTGTTGCTTCTCTGCTAAGCACGCAGCATTAAGGAGTAAGAGCAAAAACTGGTTTTCTCAGAATCAATGATGTTTCCTAATGGAGCAACAAAAAGCAAGTTCTCATAGGGTCCAGTAAACCCTCTTGTGTGAATAACTTATCACAATAAACACCTGGGGTTACCAATGAATTTTGTTTTCAATTTAAGGTGCCCTTTCTTCAACAATAGAAAGGTGTGGTGAAAACAAATCCTTTCTTCAGGGGTAGATTTGTTACCTTAATGCAAAAATTTGGATACCTATGAAATGATGAATCCATTTATACCTTCCTAGTCTGTTGACGAGTATTCACCGATTCTGCCATTGTATTGTCTATCTATTTTGTCATTCATATTTATGATAGTGCATTGGTTTTTTAGCTCACCTTGCAATGTGAGCTTTTGCCATCACTTGGCGTCCGTCGTCCGTTAACTTTTCACATTTTAATCTTCTCCTCTGAAACCCCTCAGCCAAATGAACCGAAACTTGGTAGGAAGCATCTATGGAAGGTTCTCTATGAAGATTGCTCATTTTGTCCTGATCCATTAACAAATATGGCCACCACAGGCAATTCTTGTTTCTGATTGGTCAATTTGTAAAAATCTTCTCCTCTGAAACTGCTTGTCCAAATGAACCGAAACTTATTTCATTCCGATCCATTAACAAATATGGCCGCCACAGGCAATTCTTGTTTCCGATTGGTCAATTTGTAACAATCTTCTCTGAAACCGCTTTTCCAAATTAACCGAAACTTGGTAGGAAGCATCTATGAAAGATCCTCTATAAATATTGCTCATTTCGTCCCGATACGTTAACAAACATGGCCACCACAGGCAATTCTTGTTTCTGATTAGCCGATTTTAATTTTTTTTCTTTGAAATCGTTTGGCCAAATGAACCAAAACTTGGTAGGAAGCATATATGGAAGGTCCTCTATAAAGATTGCTCATTTCGTTTTGATCCGTTTACAAACATGGCCTCCACAGACAATTCTTGTTTCTGATTGGTCGATTTCTAAAAAAATCTTCTCCTCTGAAACCACTTGGCCAAATAAACCGAAACTTAGTAGGAAGCATCTATGGAAGGTCCTATGTAAAGATTGCTTATTTTGTCCCGATCCATTAACCAATATGGCCACCACAGGCAATTCTAGTTTCTGATTGGTCGATTTCTAAAAATCTTCTTCTCTGAAACTGCTTAGCCAAATGAACCGAAACTTGGTAGGAAACATGTATGGAAGGTGCTCTATAACGATTGCTCATTTGTCCCGATCCGTTAACAAACATGGCTGCCAGACTATTCTTGTTTCTGATTGGTCAATTTTTAAAATACTTCATCTCTGAAACTGCTTAGCCAAATGAACCGAAATTTGGTGGGAAGCAGCTATGGAAGGTTCTGTATTTAGTTTCCTCAAAGCAGAATGAAAGGTGAACGACGCAGGCTCAGCCCACTGAGCCTCTAGTTTAGAGGTAATGAATCTGTGCAAGTTATATATTGTTTGTTTATATTTGTATTGATGTTGGAATCCAATTATCAAGAGGGGGTTGGGATCCAATCAGCAGTTTATCCCCTCCACATGTTTGTGTCTGTTCCAGCCAGGACCTGAATTTCCATAGACATATGTAATGGTCTTTTTTATGTTCAATGATTTGAGGAGAGAGTTAGTTGTTGATATTGGTGGAACTGTTTAAAACTTTCTTCCTTATATGTAAATGATTATGAACACACCATTATTTTATTGGACGAGGGAAACAATTCCAATTCAATAAACAAGATATGTTCTGACACATTAAAACAACCATATCTCTATAAAAGTGAAACTAGAAATCAACAACAAACCCAATATCATATCATTATTGTTCATATCAGTAACGTATCAAGTTTTCCAAGAGATTTCATTTGGTGATATTTCTTTTATTGGTGATTTGGACATTTTTCCTTTGGTCTTTCCGCGTGATAATGTCAGTATCACCGAACTCACACTGATACTGAAAATTATCATTCAGTGTGACGTCAAACACATGTTGCCTAAAAAATCAATAATATCAGTTTTGAAGGTCTCGAAATACATTATCACAGCTCACAGCTTCTTCCCTACAAGACTTTGTGGGATACTATCAATAATGTCTGTCGACTTTCAAAACTGCCATTATTCTATATTTATAGAACCAAAATATATGGCAAAATAAATTGATCAAATGAAAGTTTAAACAGTGATGATCATCAATATCAACGAAACGAACAATGACCTCTGAACTCACTCGACACAAAAAAGACCACGATATTGGAAATCCAGATACTGGCTTAGGATAGGCACACACAAATGTGGCAGGGTTAAACCGGTTAATGGGATCCCAATCCTTCCCTCTTGATAATTGGATCTCCATGGCAATACATATATTAAAGCTATTACCGGTACATAAACTACAGAATTATTTGTGAACTATTTTTCATCTGTAAAAATGTTAAAAAAAAAAAAAACATAAAATACTTATTGTTTATTATCTTTTGAATATATAATTCGTATAAAATATCCTAAAATGTACAATATAAAATGGTTCAGTAACGTACCATATACATGCAATATGTGTAAAAAAACCCAAGAATGTTTAAAAAAAATGTACCATATACATGTACATGTGAAATGTCCACAAAAAAAAATGTTATAAAAATTGTTTTGATATGTATGTATATAACAATGCGTATTAAAAATAGTATTTCAACTGGTTCCCCTTTTGGATGATTTACTATTACACATTCAATAACAGTGTGCATCATTTAAGTCCTCTCCATTCCAGCAAACATCTACAATTTCTTGTTGAAATGAAAGGCAAAAGCTTCAGTTTTTATTAATGATGATTATTGCTTAAAACAAATCTTCATTCATTGTATTGGGTAGTTAGAATTTCAAATAAAGTATGCATTTATAATATTGACATTAATTTACTACCAATGAGTCAATGTCACTGCTTGTCCACAGTTTGTCCCTGAGGAAGTCATCAGCTAAGAAGCTATATCTTGAACATTTACATACATTCAGGAATATTTGGAACATTGATGAAATATGTTCCAACTTGAAACAAACTGGTAGAAATGAATGAATACCAATGATAAATTTTTCCAAAAATGTATAAAAAAAATACAGAATAAAGCATTAATTTGTAGACCAAATCATGAATTATCTTCTACAAAGAATGGAACATTTTATGTTGTATCTGTGTGAGCTTTAGCAACAACACATAACTTTTTGATTTTTTTTTGGGTGTTTTACTTTGTAAACAGTAGCACAAACATGTTACCTAAAGGTGTGCAATTTTTTTTTTTCCTGTTGATTAGGATCAAATCAAAGATATTTCTAAAGGAGGGATTTCAAACTTATTTTTTATGCATTAAATGCTACTTTACACCCTCCCTCTACCTTGAATCATGGCCCCCTGATGAATAATACATGAATGATATATATACATTATGATCAATATACAATACTAATTTGTCTAATAAAGATGGCACATGAGCTGTATATTACATATTTTACAAAATTACCAGATCATGGTTAAATATCTTCAGCAGAAATTCTTACACTAAAAATAACTTCAAATGTGCTTATCGCCACTTTTAGCAATATTTCAGTCATTTCATGGCAATCATTTCTATTGGTGGAGGAAACCGGGAGAAAAAAACTTGTCTTCCACAACTAAGGTAACTATAGTAACTGACAAAATTTACATATAAAGTTGTATAAGTAAACCATCCCACCAGTTAAATATCTTTGAATAAAATGTTACAGAAAAGTCAGATATTCTACAACAATGTGTACTGGTATACTATATTATGATTGACTGATTGTTGCCTAATGTTAATATTTTATCATGAATAATTCTACTTGTATAGTCTGATCCAATGGTACTGCGGGTTCTATGGTAACATGTATTCACATGCTATTTCAACTAATTTCCGTTACCATTTTTTAAATTTAACTACCACTGGACCCCGATTTATATTTATTATAAAATGTTCATATGTCAGTTCGCTATATCCATCCAGGCTTTCACCATCACCCCCCAATTAGTCGAGTAATCATAAAACAGCAGAAAGTAAAGATAAACACAAATAACCCAATCCAATCTACCCGTTATTTTAGGCCAAAAAAAATAATATGTGTGTTTACGGTCACCCGACCTACCCTAATTTTTGCTAGCGACCCTATGCATTTTTACACAGAATTCGGATAATCATTTTTGTTGTTTAACCAGCAGCAATGTTTTATTTATTCAACTGCTAGCTTTTTGTCGAAATTGAGAGCAAAGAAGGTAGAAAAACTGCATAATTCGTCATTTTACCGGAATTTTCGAAAATTAAATATCGGAATCGGATTGCGGAACCGTGAACGACTATTTCCGGTTTTGTTGATAATATAAAAAAAAAAAAAAAAAAATTAATCCCGACAGACCGACCCTAGATTTTTTTGACATGTGGACACACATATATTTTTTTTTGGCCTTATCATTCAATAAATTTACCAATACTTTTTTGGTTAATTACCGGGAATTAAAAACGGTTCAATTAAAATCTGTACACATATTACAAAACCTTTAGCATAAAATAAAAGTAAATGTAGAAATATATTTTTCTATCACTAATATTATTTTTCTGTAAAATTTTTAAATCTTTTTTCTCGCTTCTTTCACATTGGAAGCATAAAATGAGATGAAATAACCGATATGCATGATCAAGTTCGCTTAGATAAGAATACAGCTATTATTATTGCTAATGTGATTGCTAATAAATTTGGCATTAAAGTCTTTCCATTGTTGCATCCATCTGTACTACAAAGGCACTGAAAGTAAAATCCCCCTGACGATCGCTTCCAAAAACAGCCATCTGATTTACCAGGTCGTTTGACACAAAATCTGGACGTCACTTGCACATCTGAAATATTTAACGATAATATTCAGTACAAGTATGTGATTAATACAATGCAATAGAATAATAGTGGTTAGCCTTACTAAAATCATTTTTGCTGTTAATTTGAATTTCTTCTTTTAACCCATTAACAGTACAATCTGTTACCATGACAAAAGGTATTTTCTGTTTTAAAATTACTGTACATATGACTCCCATTAATTTAGTACAATATAACATTTTAAGAATTTATATGAGTACTGACAGGGAGGTCAGGTCAAACCAAAGACTATTAAATTGGTAAGTTCGCAGCATTAAGGTGTTAGAGCAAATACTGGTTGGCTCTGAATCAGGATAATGTGTCAGAGTGGAGCAACATGTACACCATCAGACTGTTGTTTCAGTGAGGTAGTTAGCACTATAAAAATCAAACTCAGCGTGTTGGTCTAGTACAAAGTGGATATCATTATTATCTATTGAGGTAATTTGTTCTCGCCTTGATAAGCTGAAAAATTGGCAACATTTGGTATCAAATAAGTCACTCGTTCACTCCCACTTGAGAAAAAGATTGAAATTCCATCAAATTTTTGTCATCTTTCTTTCATTTCACGGATGAGAAATCAATATCAAATCCATTTGAAAATACATATAGGAAAATCTTTGAAACACTCATTCATGTTCTTATGGGGTTAGATTCCACTTGTAGCAACAGATTCTATTAAGATTAGTCAGCTGACAGCAATCATTCATTGACCCTGCTATTGTAGCTGCCAATGCTTATGTTATTACTCATTTTTGTGAGTGTGTTGTTTTTTTGAGTGGAAGTAAATCTGTGCAGGTTTTTTATCATTTGTTTATTTATGTATTGCCGTTGGAGATCCAGTTATTAAGGAGGAGGGGATCTCATTAATTGATTTAAACCTGACACATGTTTGTGTCTGTCCCAAGCCAGGACCTTGATTTCCAAGGTCATATGTTGTGGTCTTTTAAGTGTTCAGTGAGTTCAGTTAAGATGAGAAGCAATTGTTCATTTTGTTTGATATTTTAGTTCTAGTGAATATACTAAAATGACTCTTTCCGAATATCAAAAAATAATTCACAAGTAACTGAACAATGAGGTAATACACAGGTGAATTGAGGTCGTTCTGTCAGTAATACACATTAAAGTGAATTGAGATTGTTCTGTCAGTAATACACAGGTGAATTGAGGTCGTTCTGTCAGTAATACACAGTTGAATTGAGGTCGTTCTGTCAGTAATACACAGGTGAATTGAGGTCGTTCTGTCAGTAATACACAGGTGAATTGAGGTCGCTGTCAATAATACACAGGTGAATTGAGGTCATTCTGTCAGTAATACACAGGTGAATTGAGGTCGTTCTGTCAGTAATACACAGGTGAATTGAGGTCGTTCTGTCAGTAATACAGGTGAATTGAGGTCACTCTTGTCAGTAATACACAGGTGAATTGAGGTCGTTCTGTCAGTAATACACAGGTGAATTGAGGTCGTTCTGTCAGTAATACACAGGTGAATTGAGGTCGTTCTGTCAGTAATACACAGGTGAATTGAGGTCGTTCTGTCAGTAATACACAGGTGAATTGAGGTCATTCTGTCAGTAATACACAGGTGAATTGAGGTCACTCTGTCAGTAATACACAGGTGAATTGAGGTCGTTCTGTCAGTAATACACAGGTGAATTGTAGTCGTTCGGCTACTCATGATTTATTTGTTATATTCAGAATACAAGAGTAGTTATAATTTTCATTACATAGATTTTACACTTTTGTTTTGCAGTAATTAAACATTTAAAAAGGAACCAAGAGTTTTTCCTTGTCGGATGCTCAACGATATTTTTGATTGTGACAACGTTGGTACAAAAATGTACTGTGGCATCACGGTTTTATTTCACATGGAAATCTCAGTATTTCATGGGCATCATGTAAGAAGAGTTTGAAGATACCAAAGGGGTAATCAGAATACGTATATCGAAGAAGAACAGACAACACAATGGCCAAAAAAAAAAGTACAAAAGGACAAACAATAATCTACAAAACATTACACATTAAACTAAAGATCGAGTAACACAAATCCCACTGAAAACCAGGGGTGAACTCAGGTGCCCTGCAAGGGTAAGAAGTTCCTACTCCACTAGTGGCACCTGTCATGTTACTCTAATAAATGTCTGTATGACCACTTACCTCTCGATTTGCCTGTGATATAACCAGAATCTGCTAAATATTGCAAGGTTTTAAATTTGATACAATGTGTATAACCATCGCCACAATCACCCATGCCTCCTATTTGGTTCATGTGATCTGGTGTTAAGGGGTCATTGCATCGTGTATCATCTTTTGCTTGGCATGAATAGCACTGAAGGCATGTAACTGGAAAAAAAGTGAAAATTATCTTGATGGAAATCATATCATGAAGAAAATATATTTGTAGTGAAATTTTAAAGAGGTTATGATATCCTTGTGTTTTTTTTTGCTTGTTCATTTTTTGATGGATATTTTATGGTTGGTTGGTTTATGGTGTTTAATGCCACTTTCAATAATATTTCAGTTATATTGGTGGAGGAAACCAGAGTACCCGGAGAAAACCATGAACTTACTAAGAAAGCAGTGTAGGCTTGAAGTTGCTCAAAAGAGGATGAATGACAGACAGAAAATTAGAGGTTTGATTGAGTGTTTTTCCAGTTGGTAAGAGAATTTCTAGTCCATAATACAAAATTGGCAGGATATAAGTCCTGAGTAATGAAATTACGTATACCGTTACGTATACAGATTTGTGTGCTTCAAACGTGGTATTTTTTCAGATCAATATTATCAAAAAATATATTAGTCATGTATTGTGGAAAAGAAATTGAAGGAATAATGCTATAGCATAGTCAGATAATCAGGTATATTCGTCGAATCAAAATCAAAGTAAGCCGAAACGTAAAATCAAGCTAAAACGCTTTGATAACTTTGAAAGTGCCAATATAGTGAACAATTCTGTTAAAAACAATTCCAAGGCACTAGAGATGATTCCCTAGAGACTACTGTGTGCAATACTTAACAATACAAGAACTCATTCTTCCTCAAAAGTGTAATACATTGGAACCAGCTGGACGAAGAGATAATGCATACAAAGACAGTTGAGAGCTTCAAAACAGCTCTCCAACACCGACAATATGTGCTCTCCCTCCCGTAGAGTTAAAACCAGCAAGTGGTATCTTCGACGTATTGATACAGATACAGACAGATAGTACAGGTGTGTAGAAACCGGAAATGATCTTCAAAAATCGTATTTTCAAACAATTGCTTATAACTAGTGCAAACTCGTTGGGTTTAAAAAGGAAGACCATTTTTTCATTTTTTTTTTAAATCGCCGTATGGACTGAACTGATCTTAATAAAGCCTTTTTTCCTTATTTCAAGCAATACCTTTTTTCACCTGATGTGACAGGTAAAAAAGGGGGGATGTAAACAATGTATTTTGGCGCGTGTCTTACGTGCTTTCTCCATATAAGTTGATAATGTTTCGACGAAATATATTACCTTCGTTGATGTAAGTCAGTAGCAACACAAATAAGGAAAGAAATGTTAACGTTTCTGTCATTTTCGGTCCAAACTTCGAAATTTCATTACACCTGTCTTATTACTATAAGCGACACCTGGTGATGAATTACCTGCCCCTAGGTGTGACGCACTTTTTAACTGTTAAATGAGTCAAAAGTTAATGTTTTATTTAATTAAATAATGTAAATGGGGAGACCGATTTCATGATTTCAGTCATTGAATGTATTTTTTATGAATTTCGTTTTAATAGAAAAATAGGAGGAAGAAAAGCATTCAACAAAATACATTCGAAATATACAGAAATATAGTCTCAATATAGTTTCTGGTTTGACTTGCTGACAAGCGCCCAAAACATATTATTAGTGTATACGGGTATTGATACAAGAGGTGTACTTAGGGAATGCTGACCTTTTAACCTTGTGTTGAGGCTATGTTCTTTTTAAATGTCTGTCGTTAAATTTATAGAAAAAATAATTATTGTCCTGAAAGGTGCCAAAAAAAAATCATCTGACCTACACTTTTCAACAAGAAATAAATGTCACGCAAAATTACCTAAATTAGTATTTTTCCTGTACAACAAAAATAAATACAAATCTGACTTTTGCTTCACGTAAAATGAAATTATGGCTGGAAGGGAGCATAGCCCCTAAAGTTAAATGGCCGGCCATTAGAATTGAAACTGTCGTGGATGTCTGCAGTTCACTATGCACTGTATCCAGAAGTCTTATAGATCAGTACTTACTATTATACCTAATGTTGGATTCTATACAATCTTCCCACTTGGTCTACTTTTATTTACAGCTCCCACACAATTCTTACAAAGTATTTTTGGTTTATCCAGCTTAACAACAAAGCGACAAGTAATCACTAATTCTAATATAAAAAAAAATCCAACACAAAAATATCTCCAAATCTTGAAATCTCTTCTTAATCAGCACTTTTTCAAGTACATTCATCCAATTCAATATATTTACAGAAAAAAACCCAATTGTGGACTTAATTTAAAAGAGTAACAGTACACTTAAGAATCCAGTTAAAACATATAAGCTGTGTTTTGATGATGAGCCGGTGTTACAGAAATTGTCATAGCAATAGCATTGTTTCATATAACCACTCCCGGATGTTTTGGTGTAACAACCAGCGCTCTTTTTATAAGAATGTTTTGGTACACAGGTTTTCGATTCTTTGAATGTGTCTGAAATAAAAAAAAAAAGAAGAAAACAATTAAAAACACACTAGTACCATCGACAAGGAATAAGGAGCTACACTAATATCTAACAATATCTCGTTTGATGTCATGCTAGGTAACATTTTATTCATCATTGACCGTCCAATCGCATGCAAGACAGTTGAGTTTAAGCATATCGACCAATGGAACAACAGCTCTTGTGTGTATTCAGTTTTAATACTTAAACATTATGTAGATTCATCATTGATTGGTCGGTTGAAAATATTACCTCTGACGTGACCTCATACTGACCAACGTCAGATGTTAGTGTATAGTCAAAAATAACAAGTAAAATACAACAAACATCTAATTTTAATAAGAGTGTTCGTAGCTTTGGCTGAATATCTGATGTGTTCAAACAGCAGGGGTCCATCCGTTCGTTCCATCTCTACTTTGTAGTTAAACATTCCAAATATATTTATTCTCTAATTATTAAATTGTTTTGATTTATATGTGGTGTCATATTGTATAGGGAGAATGCTTCATAAGTTATGATAACTTATGCCCAATTAATTCTCGTCAGTTATTAGCGGCGCGACGGAATATGAACCTGTGCTGAAGGAATGAGCTCTGGAAGAGTCAACAAGCTATTTTCTCGCCTCTGGTTGTTAAATAATAAACACCTTTATTTACCTTGGAGGAGTAGTAACATCTCAAGGAGGATGTAAGGAAGACACCAAAAGCAGACGACCAATTCAGCAGACTAAGAAAATTTGGAACTCTTACGGCAATGAAACTTTGAAAACAACAGAACAAGACAAAAAGAAACGTGACACATTCTCAACTAGATGCCTTAGACAAACATTAAGAATAAGATGATCAGACACAATATCAAATGGGGAATTACACAGAAGAGCTGAAAGAACGAAAGCAAGCGAAATTATCATACAAAAAGATGGAGGTGGATAGACCATGTCTTACGTATGGAAAACAACAGGATTTGTACAACATCATTGACGTGGCAACTTGAAGAAAAACAACAGGATTTGTACAACATCATTGACGTAGCAACTTGAAGGAAAACAACAGGATTTGTGCATCATTGACGTGGCAACTTGAAGGAAAACAACAGGATTTGTACATCATTGACGTGACAACTTGAAGGAAAACAACAGGATTTGTACATCATTGACGTGGCAACTTGAAGGAAAACAACAGGATTTGTACATCATTGACGTGGCAACTTGAAGGAAAACAACAGGATTTGTACATCATTGACCTTTCTACAACCAAACGGCAACCATGACCATGTAAGGACGTTTATACAACGTAACTATCAACCACCACGGGATCTTTATACGAGGTAATTACAACCAATTAAGGACGTTTACACAACGTAACTACCAACCATCATAGAACCTTTATACGACGAAACAACAATCACCGAAGGACCTTTACACAACGTAACTGCAACCACGTGTAGACCTTTAATACAGTAGCCAAAAGACTGAGGCAAACTCCGGCATGCCATTATGCGCCAGCTGGCATGAAGAGGATAGGTGAAGTGGTTGTTTAATAAACCATTTCAACATCCAGCTCGACACAGCAAGGCAATTTGAAACAAGCATCGACAGATACGACAAAAGAGCATTTATAACGTTATTAACAATAGTGAGATATTAACTACTTGATCAACAAAGGTTTATGAGACCAATAAAACATTAAGTTTTCTTTTTACAATTTATGACATTATTTGTTTAAAATCATGCATATTGCACTGTGTAACACTCCAAAGCACATTTGTACTTAGACGATTCACTACAAAACAAGCCCGCTGTCTGGGCTTGCTGACACAGACGATTCAACACAATTAAGACCAACCCTATATCTGGGCCTGCCATGCCTGCCTATTCTGTACCGGAGAGTGACACAAGACAACAAGAAACAATCCCGAGGAATGTTCCATGAGATGAATTAGGGAAACTACATGTGGTTGGTCGTTTAATCTACTTCTAGAAGACTAGTTTTGGGATTTTTTAATGACATCTGATCAGAATGGTCATGTTTTTTTTATATTGCAACGAACAGTGAGTATCATGGAAATGTTTGTTTCAACTGGGTTGAATAACAATTTCCCCATTATAAAATATTAAGCAAGAAAAAGGATAAATATCAAGTGATTATATTTTAATAAAGAGTAGTGAGAATAAATGTAACCTAGACTGAGATTGTATTTGTTTAACAATCGGAACTCGATTGGCTCGCTAATAAGGAGGGTTCGGGATCTATACCTAGCACCACTATCACTAGTGTTGCGAGTTCAATTCCCGGACGTCAGTGGCTTGCGGTAGGACGATAACTTCCTCTGTGTATTCCGCTTTCATTTGTTCAAAGTTACTGGAATATTGTTAAGTATTTATAACCCAACCCATTAAATAAATAAGACAAAAAAGGGAGAGATGCATACATTGTATGACAAAATTTACTCTTGGTACTATGGGGTCTGCAAGTTAAATTGAATTTATTGTATCCGATTCTATACACAGTATTTATAATTTCAATATAAAAACATTAATTACATTTCCGTTTTTTCCTTTTCCAAGTCATTGGTTTTCAGAACTTCTTAAATGTCACCATTTCCTGAATTAGTTTTTCTCGAAAATGAGAAATTCGTTCTTTTGATCAACTGGTATAAAACGATATTTTCTACTCAACAGATATTATCTTGATTTAATATGGCGTCTATACGCACAATTCAAATATTTTTTATTTATATTTTATTTGTTCATATGGGACAACTTGACAACATATTAAACAACTTTTTAAAGACTATTAATGCTTTTTATAGAAGCGCATATCCAAGAGAACAAGTTGGCATCTAAATGTTGACAAGCCGGAGAAAAACCTAGACTTTTTGACATGTTAGTTCAGAACTAACCCAACAATGGGTGTACCATATGCGCTTCCATAGCTTTTTTGCCAAAATATTTATAAAAAACAACTTTTATTTTATAACCTCAACGGTACCACATATTCTTGTAAATAAATTCGGATCTCCCTTGCAGTAACAAACTTTTTGAAGATGTGTCCTCTCTTGGTAGCAGTTATTGAACGGTAAAGTGATGATCGTTTAATGATAAGAAAGGTACAAGTTTTCAACACTGTCTCGGATTGATAAATCATCAATGTCACATGGAGATCGGACAGATTTCACGCTTCTTGGTCCTTCTTGTGCCACATAGAACAAGGATTTATTTATCAAATTACAGAATCAAATTGCACAACACAATGTTTAAGAAAAAATCTTAAGGATGATAACGTATAAAGGACATTGATTAGCCGACTATTCTTGGCTTTGGTGGTTTAAGTTTAAAATAAACGTATTTACCGGTTAGAACTGCAATTTAACCGAGCCACAGATTTTCAAGTAGAGTTATCTATCTTTGTATATTATGTTTTCCCCCTTTGTTTCCTATTACAGACTTACATCGAAACGTTCTCCACGAATCGTGTATATACACACGAGTGTATGTCTTTAAACAAGCCGTACAGTTATGTTTCTGTAAATCAGCTTTCCAACACTCGTCTCTTATACCTCTGTGGAAAACTCCACACTGCCAGCAACTTATAGCTTCTGAAAGTATAAATAAATAAATAATAATATCTGAAAGTATATGAAAATAGGTAAACCACAATTCCATTCCTAACAAACAATGGAAAAAATACATAATCTATTAGTGACAACTAAATCTGCATTTAGACCGTAACAAAAACAATCCGATCTTTTTAAGTTATGTAAAATGATAAAAGCGATAACTGAAGGTGTGTGTGACCAGGGCTAATCGCTGTGTCAATTTCTGTTTCCCTGTCATTGTATAAGATAAGATAAGATAAGATGTATATATTTGTAAATAGGTTTGTAATTCTCTATATAACCTATGAATTGCAATGGTTTGTTGAGCAATAAAGATAAAAGATAAAGGTCTCTCACAATATTTCAGTCAGAATTTTACGAAAATAATATAACACTATAATGATTTTTATTGTCAATACATTTGTATTTATTATATACAATTTGATTAGGAACAAGTTTTTACAACTTACTAGTCCCACTCCATACAGATACATTAATAACATTTAAGAATTGAATGCATTCTTTTGAAGTTTCATTGGGGTATGAAAGCGTTGATCTCGAACTACATTTTCAACATGAAGCGCTACTGGGGTATGAAAGCGTTGACCGAAGTACATTTTCAATGAAGCGCGGTTGAAAATGTAGTTCGATCAACGCTTTCATACCCCAATGAAACTTCAAAAGAATGCATTCAATTCTTATAATTATATTTAAATCACACCAAAATCTAATATAGTTGAATTTTTCGTTGTGAATTTTATTTGTGTTAGATTATTTGCTGTTGGAAATTACTACGCCATTGATTGTTTACATCTGACGTCGTCGTGGTTCGGATTTGAGTTTCATTGGGATGTGAAACATCACTTTTATAATTATGTGACCACTTCATAACCAATCATATTGTAACATTTCAATGAAAAACGGAAGTAATGTAATTATAAATCAAATGACAGCAAATGCACAAGTTATATCAATTATAATGAATAAACTAAATAAAATTGTATTATAAACTATATGGTAAAATAATATAGGGTACCAGGATATGTGTCCTAGAACTTCAATATGATTTAATGGTTCATAATTTGTATCCTATCAGGGTTCGCCTTGATTTGTTTTTTTTATCAAATTATTATTTGTATAACATATTATTACAGGAATAGCACTTTTCGCTAATTTACCAGAAGATATTTATCTTTAAAAAATGTTAAAGATTTTTGAAGTCGAGTGCACAGTCTTAAGACATAGCATAACGATACGGGGCAATCTAGCGACAATTAACTATCAAAATTGTACATGTTACCTATGACAGGGTCACACAGAACACTCACACAGAATATTTCTCAATACAGAAAATAAATGATTGAGATTTAAATATAAAAAAAAAAAAAATGAGTGGCTAGGAGGTAGAGAAAAATGATAAAAATAAACACTGACGTTATAAATCAAATTATTTTCTATGTCATAGTCCCACATGAGCCTAGATATTGCTCGCTTGGTGAACTTTTATTACATATTGCAGCATATACTATACTTTTTATCTATCATGACTTGAATTTGACCCTAGATTATTGATTGTTAACCACTTCAATTGTTATAGGCGAGGTGTTTTGATACAGCATTATGTGATAAAGTTTGTCAGTGACTTGAGGCAGGTCAGTGATTTTCTCCGGGTACTCCGGTTTCCTCCACCATTAAAACTGACCTCCACGATATAACTGAAATATTGTTGAAAGTGGCGTTAAACACCATAACCCCAAACCCATAGCACAATGATCATCATATCAAATGCAACTATATTTCAATCAAGTGTTCTTAAGAACATATTTGACATTTCCTCTATTGTAGCTTATTCTAAACTGGACAACAAGGGCTCACAAACCACAGACCATGTGTCTTACGTTTGTGAAAACTCTAATCTATACACCACAGTTATGATTCATAGCATTTTTTAAATATTTACTCCAGCAGTCTACATATATATTATTTTTCATATTCTATGCCTTTGAACCCACATACCCTGGTGTTTTCATTTGCAAAAGACCAAATCTGCATTTCATAAAGATGCTTCATTGCAAATCCAATTAAATATTCATTAAAAATTCTTGGGAATACAGTCAAACCTGTCCAAGTGGTCACCTGTAATAAGCAATCACCTGTATTAAAAGGTCACATTTTTCTTTCCCTGTCATAGATAATTGTGTTATGGATTGAACCTCTTTTAAGAGGTCACCTGTCTTATAAGGCCATTTTTTCTTTGTCCCAAAGCTGACCTTTTAATACATGTTTGACTGTATTATTTTCATTGCTGCAGCTCATATAAAACTTCGATAAACTAGGACTTAGACCCCGTACATCATTGGGCCTTCATTTGTACAACATTATATCTGCATATCACAACGATAATTCAAGTAATTCACAATAGTAATGGACAAACTGGTGCTTAAGAAAACATTTTATAATATTAAATATTTATTTATCCTATAGTAGGCTATGATAAATTTTGGATCTCAGGGGTCTGACCGTATAGAGGTTGGGGTCTTCATTAGAATAGACCTTTATTATACAATGTACTACTTTTCATTTCTTATTTTCCATTGCAGTCTATGTAAAATTCTGGACCCACAGGATACAGACCCCATGGAACACGTGGCCTTCATTTGTCAAGACTAAATCGGCATATATATATATTAGCACGGTAACGATTAAAACAAATTACATTCACCTTCGTCCGTGCGAGCTACTAATAAACTGTATTGCATGTACCATAAGTAAAAATTGAAGAAAAAAAAAGGGGGGGGGGGTCATTGATTAACATGTCTGCTAAGTGTATTCAAACTGATGGGTATTTCATTGCATTCAGATGATATTAGGCTTATGGTGTTTAACGCCACTTTTAACAATATTTCAGTTATATGGCGGCTCTCGGTGGATAAATTGCATTATTCAACACACAAATATATCAACACCAACATATATTAAGTGAATATTAAAGTTTGTCCGAGTTGACAAAACTAACGATATCTTAAGTTGGTGTGCGAAACTTATTTGTTTTAGTGAATTTCCAGTTCCATATGACACATTAATAATTTTTAAAAGCAAAGTGCCCCTTGTTTCACTCGAATTGTGTGTAAAGTTCCCTTTATATATATATATATATATATATGATACTGATAAAATACTTTCATTACACAAATCAGTACACCATATTACTTAAGATTACGTCATTTTTAATGTTAAAAAATAAGTCTGCCTCAAACCACTATTTCTCTTTAGATCTATACAAAATGTTAAAACTGATAACCTATAGTTCAACATTAACAAATTTACAACATGCTACTTTAAATCAAGACAAAAAAGCTGTGTAAATAAAACTTAGATGTTTTCCTGATTTATCATTCGTTCAATGAAAAGTTGAGTCATTTAGCAACTGCGTGGTACGATCTCTGCCGAAAAAACCCAAATTTTATTCAATTTGGAAAAGAAAGTGAGTTATTAGATCGAAAGCAAAAGTAAAATATATCATCGGGTAGATTTTTTTCAGTTTTTTCAACTTCTGATAGGAACAACAACTTGTCAAGTATGCGAACAATTAAACATTTTAAATTTCAATTAAAAGAGATTCGCCTTCTGATAGGAACAACAAGTATGCGAACAATTGCAGTTTTAACCTTGCAGACCTGTATACTGAAGGTCATCATACTCAGTTTCGAACATCATTTCATTTCGAGCATCATTTCATCATTTCATAAGTGTATGTACGTTTATGTGCATATATCTCTTTTCCTGCCCGAGTGTGCCTGCACCACAATTATTTATTTCACCGCGAATATTTAGTTTGATGTATTGTTGTTGTGTATCAATCATAATTGTTATTTGTATATGCCCTCCTGGGGCCCTGATTTGGTTAATAAACATATTTCTATTTCTATTTCTATTTCATACTCGACCAATCAGAGTATT
Organism: Bathymodiolus septemdierum; assembly: GCA_963383655.1. Classification (NCBI taxonomy): domain Eukaryota; kingdom Metazoa; phylum Mollusca; class Bivalvia; order Mytilida; family Modiolidae; genus Bathymodiolus; species Bathymodiolus septemdierum. The sequence continues at coordinate 71,227,539 of OY726526.1, read as the reverse complement.
ATTATGTTGGATACATCTTTCTGATTGGTCTATTTTCTAGTAGGGAATTCCCAAGAGGTCCGTTCGGAATGCTTCTCAATAAAGTTATTCTTCACTCTCTTTTTTCGAGTATGGTCGACATTAAGTCTGCCTATTGAAATATCTTCTTTCATGGATTGTATAGAAATCATGGATGATCCGCAGTAAAGTCCCCCTTGTCATCTCATCCAATTCTGCCACTTGAGCATATTGGTTTTTCATGTAAGGCAATGTTTTATCTTCAAACTAGTGTAGGAGCGAGTATCTTCCCATAATAGTATTGCAGCGGTGGTTGTGGTCGAGACATAGTGGTTTTCGGTAGGCTTAAACGAATAAAAAATATTGTGGAAAAATAATTACACATGACGATCCACATTGTGTTATGCTTGAACTTTATGCTACCCACCTAACTAGTGCCTACCGATATACGCAAGGTCAGTGCTTTTATTTGCCGTCGTGTGTTCTCCTTTTTCGACGGTGGGATTTTGGTAACTGGGAGTGTTTGATGGTATGTCGAGATCCAACATGATTAAAATCAGATCTCTCACTTACTCCCCTTTACTGATGTGTCGTGACGTATCAGTAAAAGGGGCGGACAGGAGAGATATGATTTAAAGTCAAGTGTTAAGACCAGAATAAAATATCCCTAGCCAAAATAAACACAGATATCAAATTTAGAGCGCACGCCGCGTTTCTGTAATAACCTTCATCAGGTACGCTCAAAATCGAAAGATTGGAAAGCCAAATAATTTAAATTTTTGGGAGCAATAAAAACAAAGGGTATAAACAGGATAGCCATAATCGGCTAAGGTCAACTATGCCTGAGGGAGGAGAACCTTAGTTTTATGAATAATTACATTATTTAGGAACTGTAAATTTCAGTAATAAATATATCTAATAAACCATGTCAGTGCCGAAGCACTGACTACTGGGTGGATGATACCCTCGGGGACTAATAGTCCACCAGCAGAGGTATCGACCCAGTGATAGTAATAAAAACGTAGATATCTAATTTGGTGCTACTCTCACTTCCACTATTTTACTTATTTGTTTTATCTTACGTCTTGCAAGAGTTACGAAAACTCCAGCATCAAATATGAAATTAAAAATATATAGTCAAACCTGTCTATGCGGTCACCTCTATTAAGCAGTCACCTGTATTAAAAGGTCACCTTTTTATTGTCCTGTCGTAGAACATTTCATATGAATTGAACCCCTTTTAAGAGGTCACCTGTCTTATAAGGCCATTTTGTCTTTGTCCCAAAGGTGATCTCTTAATACAGGTTTTGACTGTACACATAATTGGGAAATAATTAACTTTGTCAATCAGAGACGTAGGAGTAGACCGGAAAGTGGTGGTCAGCTTTCGTAGTGGACCGGGAAGTATGAGGCAAGCTGTTGGAGTGGACCGGAAAGTGTGTGCGTGTGTGTGTGTGTGTGGGGGGGGGGGGGGTCAATCTCCAGTAGATGACCGTAAAGTGGGCCCTCCTTGCCCCCGGCTCCTATGACCCTGCCAATATCTTGAATCTTGTATGCACACATTATCATTAAACCTGTAGCCAGGTTATAAATCTACAAGTAAGACATAAAATCGGTCAGTCCTAACTTCACTGATGATTTATCAACCGAATACGTAATCTGTCTTTGAAACATTTTATAGGTCATCAAATCGGCATGCGGCAGTCGATGATTTAAAAAAAAACAACATAGAATTTGAATTTATGAATAATTTTATTGCTCATTTTTGTAATAAAAAATATTCGGGTGGATTATTTTTCACTAATGCTTCCCACATTCTTTTGACTATAATTTAATGGTAGATGTCCCCAGTCTTTCTATGATGATATTACCGTCGAGTATATTTACAACTGATATATCATCAAAATAAATATGAGGGAGAACAGTAGAGAATATCCCCATTTCCAGGTCCAATAAGGGACAGACCATATAACTTTTAGGGATATGCTTTTTTTCGTACGGAATCAGATTTTTTTTTTAAATGTAAAATCTGTAATATTTCTCGTTGAAAACAGCAGTGTCAGACTATTTCCTTTATTAAAGTTCCAGGTCACTCAATTCATTTTTTTCTATAAAAATTGGCGACAGAATTTTTTTTTCAGAAGAAAACACAGACCCCCCCCCCCCCCCCCCCCCCCCCCCTCCCCCCCCCCTCCCCCATAAAAGTTAAATGGTCGTTCTCTATAAACGAATGCTGCTACGTTCGTCCGACATTGTCTGGTCTATATCAAGACTTTTTTCAGTAGACGTTTATATTGGATCATCCTTTAATTTATCATTTTAAAAATCCAACCTTACTAACCATAGAAATTAATTTGGGAAAGAGTAAACAAGCTTAAGTGCGTGGTTAATTTACATCGAAAAGAGGACTTTATTTAACAGGATGTAAATCGGAAAGTAAGATATCAATTTATTGATTTGTGACATCTTAGAATTAGTTTATCAACTTTTCTGTGAATGCAAGTTTTAAAAGAAATTTGTGATGCAGAAATAAATGAGAGGAACTCTTGGGGTTAATAATAATATACATGTATATAAACAAGTATACAAATTGAGATCACACTGACATGGAGAAACACAATGATATTCTTAAAATTCTTAAAATTTTGTATATCTCTTGGTATGCTTAAATGGTTAAAGTCATGTAACAGATGTATGCATGTCTAAAACGTTCCATTTCTTCATACTTGACCAGAACGTTCATGTAGAATGAATGAGGCGGGAAATTACATCACCGTTACGCCTTGGTGGGTTGTTTTCATATACACATACATTTATTAAATTAAAAAAAAAATTGACTTGATTCATCTGACTGAAAGTTAAGGTTGATTTAGTAAGATTGTGTAGGATTTACAAGAATAAACTTTCAGATTAAACCAAAATGAATAATTTCCAACTTATTACTCCCAAAAATACACTGTTTTTGTTGTTGTCTGTACCTAATAATTCATTGGCTTTTCTTACTTCATGTTTGAAAAAATAAGCTTTATTATTTTTTTCTTAATGCAAAGTACACTAATAATAAGATAAATGTTTTTTTTAATAAGAATATCACATAAGCTTAAGTCTACATTTTATATATTACTCTGTGGTAGACCTAATATTAGTCCCCTGGCTATACATTTTTTTTAATTTATCCATTTTCTGATGATGGTGGGACATATATATAATTAACTATAATAAATATTATAGTTATGATTGATATTTTGGCTAACACAATGACGGTGACTTTACGCGGGGAAATTTTAAAATCTAACAAACAAACAACAAACAAACAAACAAACAACTATCACACAGCCTATCTATTTACTGATTCGACTCGCCATTTCCGAGAAAATAAATCTTAATACTACAAATAGAAAATAACTATGGAGTGTATTACCACTATTTCCACCCGCCCTACATTTTACCAGGAGTTTGGTGTTTCAGATTCAACATGCCATATTATTTCGCGTTATGAAACGGTTATATACTTTGTTTGTCTACAATGAAGAGTAGATTAGACGGGACGTGTGTGTTGATATTATAAGTGTCTTCTCTAAATGTAGGAAAAATATATTCATAAATTATGTTTTAGAAATGTAAATATACCGGTATAAATTAGAACGGATACAGCTTAAAACTTCTAAATTAGCTTACAAGACATACATATACATTATATATATATCAAAAGTAACCTGGTATAGTCTATAAAGGGTTACTAACAGAGAGGGAGAGAGAGAGAGAGAGAGAGAGAGAGACAGAGAGAGAGAGAGAGAGAGAGAGAGGACAAACAAGATAGCATACGCATATTCACTGACTATGAAAACAATAGCAGGTTCATTTCCCCCTCTAGACAAACTATTTCTCGACGCGAAAAAACACATTTAGTTAGTGTCAAAGGGTAAAATAAACTTGCAAATGTCTGAATATAACCAGTATAAAAGTGTTTTGTTTTCGGCATCCAATGAAACAGAGGAAACCTTAATCGTATCGCTATTAAAAAGTCTTAAAGTAATATTAACAATACAATATCAACAATAAATTTGTTTTAGAACAACAATTCTAGCAGGTTTCAAGAAATCACGATCATTCAGTATTTAATCAATATCATCATAGAACGAGCGTCAGACAGCTGTGTCAATTTTATATCTGGTAAACAAATAATCGCATACCTTGGGAATAGCATAATGTGTCCGAGTGGAGAGGCATGTATACCCGTGGTCTGTCGATCAGTGACCTGACACTTTAAAAATCTAGTTCGACGTGTTTGTCTAGTGCAAGACGGATATTATCATCTTCTCATCGAAATATAACTTGTTCTTGTCATTATATGGCTGAAAAATGTGCTCATTTGGGGTTAAACAAAAAGCACTCACTCACTCAATCGACTATATAAATGAATCATCTCACTAAGGGGTAGGTTTGGGTCCATAAAACTTGTTCAGTCCCGCCACTTTTAAATAACGTGTCTGTACCAAGTCATGTTTGCTAGTTTCATTCTAATTTATAAAGAGCTAAACTGGGAATCATTGACAGAAAGAAGAAAAAGGAGAAAATGTTTTATAATATTCAAAATAATAATGCACCCAGGTATCTTTGTGACTTAATTCCTCCAACGATTCAAAGTACAACCGTTTATCCATTGCGTAATGGAAGTGATATAATAATACCATTTTGCAGACTATCGATTACTTGTGACTCATTTATTCCCTCAACAATACGTCAATGGAATAGCTTAAATCCATCTCTTCGAAATATGGAATCTATTGCAAAATTTAAAACTGAATTAAGAAAACAGAAAGATATTAGACAAGTTCCTAAACATTTCGAAATTGGACCTCGAAAACTTAATATTGCATTAACCCAACTTCGATATTTTGCTTCTTTCTTAAATTATGATTTGTTCCAAGTAAATATAGTCTCAGATCCGTCTTGTCGTTGTGGGGCCAATCGTGAAGACTCGTATCACTTCTTCTTTGATTGTTCCCATTATGCAAATATGAGATATAAATTGTTTCACAATCTCAGCTGGCTACCTAATGACTGTGCTATAGACCTCAAGCTTTTAACCAGTAGTAATCCTATTCTTTCAAATGAACAGAATGAAATTATTTTTAAGCACGTGTTTGAATATATAAAGAGGTCTGAAAGGTTTCTTGTTTAAGTGGTTCACCAAATGAACAACAAAACACACCATCACCACCAACCTCTCTCTCTCCTTCTCTAATTCCTTTCTTCATTCTCTGTTCTTCTTCAATTTACACATATTAATGTAAGAAATATTCATATGCATACATGCTCTATCAAATAATGTTGTAACTTATTGTATATAGGAGAAGACTTCATAAGTTTGTTTAACTTGTGTTCTATCCTTTTTGCATATTTGAGCAAATAAAATATGTTTAAACTAAACTACCAAGTCATGACAGTGAGTGGTCAGGTACATGTATATGTGTGTAAGTGGTGTCGATTTTACTTATTTCTACGATTTTTCTAGTGTGATTTAGAACTGCTCCTCTTGGTTTTCATTTTATAAAATGTATCACTAAAAGGACAGACATTACTTATTGTTCAACCGACTTCTTACTCAACAAATATATCATTATTAACTCATAAAATTACTAAATGTTGCCGTAATATACAATATGCTATATTATAAAGTATACTCTCATAAATTGTGTAGTGGAGAAAACTTCGTGTGACTTAGTTGTTCTGTTCAATTTTGTAGATTATAATTAATATATGTTTAAGCTAAAACAAAGTAGTAAAAATAACGTAGAAAATTGAGATGCCATTTTTTTTTATAAATGAACGGTCCATTGACACGGGGACCGTTCCTTTGAGGTACTAAAGTCGTTAATTTGCGTTGTTATTGAAACCTTACGGCAAAGGCATCTAAAGGTTTGTGTTTTGATTTAATACCATCGTTTCGGGCACAGATGTTGTTTAAGGTAAAATTGGTACATATATTTCAAATTCGTCAACTGGCGTTTTGATAAGATTCCTGTATATTATGAATATAATAATTTAATAGAGAAAGGAATATTTTTTGTGAAAGACGAACAAATCGCTGTCTTTCTTTACACGACAAAAGCTAAAATATCGAAAAGAAAATAAATAGGATTTCTAAACAATTTGCTTTAAGAAAAACCAAAAGATACCGATGGTAGTTCAAAGCGAGAATTACAAAGCGTGGTAAAAAGAAAAATGACAAGGACGAAATTGGAAATATTCTGTTAAAGCACATGTCTACCAGTCTATAACTTAGCTAAAAAAAAAAGGGGGATCCGCCTATGTAAAATATAAATATACTTTCGGATTAAAAATCATAGTAAGATGAATTGTATTGTTACAGAACACTTCTGTTAATAATTCTGGTTTTATTCCTTTTTTTTTCAGCGGGAAAAGTAACAAGCAGTGAAAATGTGTTGAAGAAATTTTGATATTTGAACATCAACATTTGTTGTTCTACTTTTCGGATTATCCTCGTTTGACGAGGATTAAGCCACTCAAATTATACAATAAAATGATTTGATATTGCAGGGTTCTATTTTCGATTGGTCTTCTTTCTTTCAATGCATTCATTTCCTGCGTATCAAAATGTGTCTGTTCTATATGGTGCGCGCAATTTTTATATTTGGAGTAGACCAATATTCTGAGAATAAAAAATGTGTAACAAAAATTGAGATTTTGCCTTATTTTTGCAGAGGTGTAGATGTGGATCGGAAAGCTTTTGCATGGGTCCTGCAGGGCGCAAACTTTGTAAGTGGACTGGAAAGTGGGAGCAAACATTTTAAGTGCACAGGAAAGTGGGTATACGCTTTAGGAGATGACGGGAAAGTCCAAGATTTCATAACCGACAAGCCAAAAAAATATGTCATTAGGCTTCACATTCCCATAGTCTCCCCACTTTTGAAAATGGGGTGGGGGGTGGGGGGTGTCCCCTTTGAACACATTCACGACTCCTACGCCCCTGTTTTCAAAATCTGACACTTTCAATCGATATAAACATATAATAGATGAAGCGCCCAAACTAGGAAATAATTCATACCCGCCATATCACCAATCGTTTTGAATAAAAAAAATTAAAGATAAAAAAATATTTATTTTCTTTAACTGATATACCATGTAGACTATATACAAACTCTCTTGTTATTAGTATGTGTTCTTACCTGTTTCTGAAATTATTAAAAAGGTGAAAAAGACACAGAAATATAGTTTTAAAGCAATTCCGACAAAATTAGTTGAAAATGACATCACTATATTAACCACAGCTGTTCCTCTTATAGAACTCCACTATTGCGCATACTCCAGGTATGTACCGGTATAACGATAGTGTGATGGTCTGTTTGTTTTCGGAAAATATTAACTAAAATGTTTACTCAATGGTTCTATTCGTTTTGAAAATTAGCATAATCATTCTTTCAGTGGACATTTATGCATTAGAGTCAAAGTGGACATTTTGTACATTGGAGTCAAAGAACCAAAAAAAAAAAAAAAAATGTTGTGCGCATGCCATTCAACGATTTTTTTAAAAGAGAGACGCTAGTAGATCTAAGATTATTTAAAAATCATTGAACATGAAATATATTAAATTTAAACGATTACCAACTACATATATCAGCAACATATTAAACTGGCTGAGTGCTGATGACACGGTATGGTATTTTTATTTTCGAAATAGCGCATGAAATAACACAGCATTACTGAGACAAGAGAGTGTCATTGCATGCGTCAACAATAGCAACATGTCACAATCTTTTATTATGCTGCATTAAAATGTAAACTAGTTAATAGTGATAAATATAATGTCGTGATTTCGAATACCACTCAGGCGATACAAAATTATGTGATAAAGTTGGTCAGTTACTTGCGACAGGTCGGTGGCTTCCTCCGAGTACTCCGGTTTCCTCCACCAATAAAACACCGCCACGATATAACTGAAATATTGTTGACAGTGGCGTTAAACATCACAAAACCAATCAACTAAGTCTAAAACAAATCATTTAACTACTCCTGTATCTGTATGTGCAAGTAATCTCAGGCTGTGGAGGGTCCAAAATATATTTCTATGTTGTTTCTAAATGTTTTGATGACGATTGGAAAATATGATAGTTTCCCTTGGTCAAATGTTTATACTTTTACTCATTGTTTTTGACCACAATACACATCGGGATATTATTCCTTTCGTGATTTCAGAGTTATGCCCCTTAATTAAATGAAAAATGGCCATCTCGGTGGTTCCCCTCGTCCAGCAGAAAGTTATTATCTGCCTTTTCTTTAATATCTGTGTCATATTCTTTTATCTTTTTATTTATGTGATCTGCTGTCGTAGAAGGAATTCATTCAACCGCATCGGTGGTGTAATGACTAATGGTTAGCGTGCTCGCCTCGAGTGGGGTAGATCGTGGGTCATGTTCAGGTCAAACCAAAGTCTATAAAATTGGTATTTGTTGCTTCTCCGTTAAGCACGCATCTTCGCTAGCCAAGGGTTACGATTCGGGTCCCCCTTCCCTCCACCCTTGGCGGATCTAGAATACATTTTGAGGATTCGCGCTTTAATATTTCATTGGTTACGGCTACCAGTACACGTATCCAATCAGAAGACGTTTTACACGGAGCACATGTTATCGACGAAATGTAAGCAAAGATGCCACTTCCCGTTTTGGTTCTAATGAAAACATCTTTCCCGTCTGCCAAAGCTTTGAAACTTTTCACTTGGTTGACAGTAAGTGCTTCCAAATTAAATTTATCACAAATAAGTTTTTCTTCACTGGGCGCTGCCATTTTCAACTCTCCAACATACGTATAACAAAACGATTCTGATTGGCTGGCGATGACGACTATCTAAGGGGCGCAACTTCAATAAACCACTAGGTGGCATTGCGCGCAAATTTCAAAATATATTCTAGATCCGCCAAGGGTGGAGAGAAGGGGGACCCGAATCGTAACTCTTGGCTAGCGAAGATGCTAAGTACGCGGCATTAACGAAAAAGAGCAAAGACTGGTTGGCTCGGAATCAGGATAATGTGTCCGAGTGGGGCGACATGTCTATTCGCGGACTGTGTTTCAGTGAACTAACACTATACATGATATGGCTGACAAATTGCTGAGTTGGCGTTACACAACAATCATTCACTCAAATACATACAGGATACAGCGCATGTCTAATACTAGCACGAGTTAGCAGCCACTGATATACGATATGATGATTGCATGTATCGAACATAAAATAAAGGATAACAAATATAGCGCTAGGTCTGCATCATACCTTGACATACATCTCGAAATTGACAACGAGGACCAAGTTGATAACGAAACTTTATGACAAAAAGAGAAGATTTCAATTTTCCCGTTGTGAACTTTACGTTTATATGTAGCAAAATTCCAACAACATTTGCATATTATTATATGAAGTGTATTTTTCAATTGATCACATATAAGGATTTCTGTGATAGAGAGGTGCCACTAATAAGAAAGCTGTTGAATCAAAAGTGCTAAAGTTGAAGTCACCACTTCGAAAGTTGTACGGACGCCATCATGACTTGGTTAAGCGCTACGTAATATCTGTGGCGCAAATGACCATGGATATGTTTCATTTGTCGTAGTTATAATCTAGCTTTCTTTCCTCGTTCACAACGTATCACCGAATACTACTTATCACACGAGTAATAAGAGGTCGTCGTGTTCGTGATCGTATTACAGTTAGATTTACAATTACCTGTACAATTAGTGCACATCACCACTTAGGTTCGAATCTTTCTCATGGCGAGGTGTACTCGATACAACTTTATGTGATAACGTTTGTCAGTGACTTGCGGAAGGGAGGTGGTTTTCTCCACCAATAAAACTGACTGCCACGATATAACTGAAATAATAATGAAAGTGGGGTTAAACACCATAATCCTAACCCCACACGAGTAGAGTAATACGACGGGTGCTATCGGTGGAGCAGGAACAGGTTACAATTCCGGAGCATATGAGTTTCCCACCGGTGTTTAGTTGAGTTCATGAAATTTTCTGTGTTGTGTTTTGCTGACAATTGTTTGTATTTTTGTGCTATTTTGGCCATTGTATTGTCTGACCTTCTTCATTCACAACTTGTGATTTCCTCTTTGATAAACCCTTTTTTCTACACTCAAACCTATCAATATTTTCCACTGCACAAAAATGACAAAATTAAACTGACTGCTTTTGTGCAATCAAAAATAAACCACATGGCCATCTAGTATGTGCGACCCTCCCTTAATCATTGGCAGGCTCAGCCTCATGACCATATAAGGAGCTGTACATGATCAATAGAACCAATAGGAAATATGTTTTCATACCTTTTAGTCGAAGGGGCTGTTGTGGTCGTGATCGTATGGTAGTTGGATTTACAACTACCTATACAATCAGCGCATATCATCACTAGTTTTTAGTTCAAATTCCGCTAATGGGGAGGTGTACTCGATACAACATTATGTGATAATGTTTGTCAGTGACTTGCGACAGGTCGGTGGTTTTCTCCAAGTACTCCAGTTTCATCATTCATTAAAACTGACCGCCACGATATAACTGAAATATTGTTGAAGGTGGCGTTTAACACCATAACCTCTCTTAGTCGAATATATGTATAAGGTGTAGGGATGCGTCTAGTTGTAAATTGTAATTCTATGCCACGAGTGTCTGATTGGTGGTGTTGGTTGAATAATAACTGATTTCCTATGGGTTTACCTTGTTTTTATTTTCTTCATTTCAGACCTGTCTTCCCCTCGTTATTGTGACAGAATGTAAACCCCAAGATGAACTTTCGTGACGTGGAATACAGACATAGTTTGAGAGGAGGATTGATTGGGCTCATTAAGACAAAGGTCAAGGTATGACCTACTTATTGTTTGATAATGTTTGATGTGACAACATTAGAAGATGGGAAAGCTGTGTGGGTGAATATCTCTACTTTTTTGTGAAAGTAACGGTTGTTTTTTAACGTGTGCAGATCTCTGAAGAAAAGGTTATCAGCCACATTGATTTTCGTTGTGATGCATTGTTCAAATAAGATAGTTACGCCTTTTATATTGATGAATGTAATGCAGTTGATAAACTTGATAGCAACAGGAGTATGAGGACACACAGGCAGATTTTTGTGGAATTTTTAAATTACGACCAATTTTTTGTATTATTACAACCGAAGCACAACTCTCAAAATATATTCTAAACTTTAACCAATCTTATTAAAATTAGATTGTTTGTTTTTATTCATTTATTTAGGCAATATTAGTGTATGTATATATATGTGAATAAAAAAAAATAATGGAATATTGTCAACTGAATTTAGCACTCGTCTTACTCTGTATGTCAGCATGAAAGGGACACCTTTTATATGCAATAAGGGCGTTTCGATTTTTAACTCCCCTTTGTTAAAAACAGAGAAATTCCTAATCTATATAATTTATCTCGATTCCTACAGTTTCACAAGGTTAACTGTCTATGTTAATTTTATATGAAAAGAAAGTTTAAACATTCTATCAATGTCAGCAAAACGAACAATCACTTCTCACTGAACACAAAAAGACCACACATATGACTTAGAAATCCAGGTCCTGGATTGGGACTTGAAAAAAGTAAAAAAAAATCCTTCCTCTTTAAATAAATGCACATTGTTTGTCCATATCAATACTTTCCCACCAAGTTTGGTTCCAATTGGCCCAGTGATTTCAATGAAACCAATTACAATGCAAGTTTATCGACCACAGCCTCAAAGTGATTACAATACCTACCTACTATATCAGCGCTCAGGCGAGGTGCACTCAATACAACATTATGTGATAAAGTTTGTCAGTGACTTGCGACAGGTAGGTGGTTTTTCTCTGGTTTCCTCTACCAATATAACTGACCGCCAACGATATAACTGAAATATTGTTAAAAGTAGCGTTAAACACCATAAACCAAACTAGATAGTACTATGTATTCTAAAACAACAAGACATGTTATGAAAAAATATATTTTACTTTCAATATTTCTTAAATATAGACATGCTAAATTAATTTTCTTTACATATTTAATGTAAGATAAAAATTAGATGTAGTCAAGATTATTATAAAAAAGTAAGTCCTTTAAGGGACAATATAGGTCTTGCATATTTTGTAGAGACAATAAAATCCATGGTAACGGCATCAGAGGTATTCACACATCCCAGCATTATCATAAAATATTCAGAAATAAAATACAAATACTAAATGTAACAAAACTACAAGTTAACGTCTTCAAGCAAGACAAACTCAACATGCTTAGTCTTAGTTCATTCTTGCTTTAAAAAAAAATAACAAAAAGCTAGACATAACTCAAATTCTATGGAAAATATAACAATTATTTCAGCAATCTTAATTTCTCAACTCTCATGATTAAACTCAGCAGCACTAACATGACTGTTTTTTTACAACCTTTCCATGCAAAGGTTTTTTTTATCTATTTGATGAGGTTCAAATGAATGATTGGTGTTTAATGCCAACTTGAACAATATTTCAGCCATATCGTGGCATTGCCTCAAATGATCTAGTACAAACACAGCAACATGTTTTTTTAACAGACAATATTATGTTATTTTTATACAGGACTCAAAAAGGGAGTTAAGAGGATAATGGGTTTCAAATTGACAAAATATTTGAGTTCTACAAGTGACTTATCTCCCTTTTTCATGCCAATAAAATATGTTTAATTTCAGGGACTGTTTTCATATTAAATGTTTATAGGTGTGAGGTAAATGGACAGTATTTCATTCTTTTAATATACTTGAAATACTCAATTGAGTTAATTTTGCTTAATCTACTCAAATATGTACATAATGCATTGAGCAATATTTTTATGAAGGTTTTATTGGTAGACTATGGCAATTTAGAATAGACAATAAAAAGTTCAGCACTATATCTAAAAACAACACAAACCACTTCTCTGTCAAACTTCACATTCATAAACACAAAAATAATTAATATTGGCTTTTTGAAGATAATTGTAGTATGTTTAAAGATCATATTTATTAAGTAAATAAATATGAGGTTCTAATGCTTCCAACACCAAGTCAAAAATGAAACTAAAACTCACGATATTTGTGAGATTAGTGGATTTGTTACTCTACTGTACTGGCTTATTCTGATGATTTAATATTTCTCAAACAAATAATTTTGAGATTTTATTTTTTCTCAACCATTTGCATATTAATATAGATTATTTCTACAAAAAAATTCACAATAAATTTTCATTATAAAAATAAAAATTACAAAAAAAAAAATAATAAAAATATCACAGATTTTAAGAGTTGAGCATTCATAATATCACACAAAAGGTTAATGTAAAAATGTCATATCAAATATACAAACTGTCATTTCTAATGACCTTATCACAAGGGAGCAAGATCTACACCAAGGTGTAGAAGACAATAAGTCATGGTAATAGCACATAAAATTAAACTTCCTTGTTGCATTTGAGAGCATTACCTTTTAAGGACGGAATTTTGAGTTCTAACATGGCGTTGTATTGATGTCACCGATAAATCTTCAAAAAACTACACGACGCCTAAATTAACAAAGCGACGTATGACGTACATGGAAGATAAGCACATACTTCTTTTATGCAACATGAAAATTACATTAAAGGACCTTTGAATTAAATTAGCTTGATGGTGCCTGGCCAGTTTACTAGTAGAGATTATGTTTTACTAGTTTATGAATTATTTCCCCTTCATTTTAAAATGTAGCTAAAATATAATAAAACCCTGTTGTTCCAATATATATATATATATATATATATACCAGTTGAAGCCCTGTTTAAAGTATACAATTATTTGATGAAAAATTTAACAAATAGAAAAAATAATTCTTGATAAATATTATTATGCCCTTTTGCTTACAAATATATGAAATTCTCTATTATTACTACACAACAATATTACCAACAGGAAGATAGCCGTACAAATCCATTTATATAATTTACTTGTAAAACTGTAAATAATACATTATGACATATCATATGTTTGTCAAATAAATACATCTCTATATAACACCTGGCACAAGTTTACATCATACGGCTGACTTCAGGTGACCAAGTCAATACATACATCATATAGGTATACTGTGACTTCATAGGTACAAAAAAGTACACTAAAATATTAACAAGTCATAACGTCTTGTACTTGGAAATACACGACCAGTCTTCATTTAGTGTACATTTTTTTCAGGCTTTTTCTTTGTCAAATGGTAAATAATTAGCAAAAAGGTGAATAAACCTGGTTTATGACTATACTTCATTTTAGTGTTCATTTTCTTAGGTTTTTATGGCCAAGTGATAATTATTTAGCAAAAATGGTAAAAAAAAACAACCAAGTTTTAACAAGAATTACATACAAATCATTGTTATTGTATATCAAACTTTTATCGCCATTTTGGCCATTTTCCCTTTGATCTCAGTGATATTCTCAGTAATTTGGCCATTTTTCCTTTGATCTCACTGAGTGATATTGTCAGTAATTGTGACATTTTTCCTTTGATCTCACTGAGTGATAGTGTCAGTAATTTGGCCATTTATCCTTTGATCTCACAGTGATATTGTCAGTAATTTGGCCATTTTTCCTTTGATCTCACTGAGTGATATTGTCAGTAATTGTGATTTTTCTTTTGATCTCACTGAGTGATATTGTCAGTAATTGTGACATTTTTCCTTTGATCTCACTGAGTGATATTGTCAGTAATTGTGACATTTTTCCTTTGATCTCACTGAGTGGTATTGTCAGTAATTGTGACATTTTTCCTTTGATCTCACTGAGTGATATTGTCAGTAATTGTGACATTTTTCCTTTGATCTCACTGAGTGATATTGTCAGTAATTTGGCCATTTTTCCTTTGATCTCACTGAGTGATATTGTCAGTATCAAGGAATCTACTCTGATAATGGAAAATATTGGTCAGTGTGATGCTAAACACACTATAACGTTACCTATTAAAACAATAATGTCAGTTTTGAACGTCTCGACTTGCATTACTAGTAATATCATGGCCATACTAGTAATAATGTCTGTCTCAACCTTCAAAACTGACATTATTCTATACATAGCATTAAACAAATTAACACTGATTTTAACAAAAAGATTTTTAAAATCATAATTGTTATTAATTTTCCACAAGAAATTTGACCAATGAAACCTCTTGATTTGCCAATTAGAAAATGACCTATTTGAAGTTTTTTTTTCATGATGTATGCATTTTGGCATTAATTTTTATTTTATTAGAACATGTCTCTTGTATACAACCAGCATACATTATATAAAAGTTATTTTTAGAAACAGGATGTAGATCTATTCTTCGTCTGGTGGATCTTTAATAGCACCAACAGGCCATCGTCCCAATGGTGGACCTCTCTGTAAGAGTCAAGGTCACAAATCAATAAAAATAGAAATAAATGTAGTTTTTACAAAAACAGACATCTTGACTATAAGTAAAAATATATCTCTTTAGCCATTCATCAGATGTATTGATTGATTGATTGGTTGGTATTTAACAGCAACTTTAGCAGTATTTCTGCTATATCGTGGTGTAATTCATCACCAAATATGGTTACTAGTGACAACATCAGAAAGATTAATTTGATTAATTGATTGTTTTTTAATGTCAAAAGAGCAGTATTTCAGTTATATTCTTAATTAAGACAGGTTTACATACGTCAAATCACATGGGTAAAATGGTGTCGCTAGCAAAAAAATTTAGATTGACAAAGAAAACTAAAGGTTTGTCTTGGCCTGTATCGCTCACCTGGTTATTTGTGTACAGCTTGGGTTCAATCTAGTTTTAGTTTCTGAGAGAAAAAAAATTCATCTCCCCATAGGGCCCAATGCTAGAACTATGTCCTGAAGTGGCTGCCATCTTGAATTTAAGGTTGAGACCAATAATTTTATTTCTCAGAAACTTCGAGCTGTATATAAATATTCATTGGATGGTACCTTACAAAATTTTCTATTTTTTGTGTTAGGGTTATGATATGGTTCACGCCACTTTCATCAATATTTCAGCTATATCGTAACAGTCAGTTTTATTAGTGGAGGAAACTGGAGTACCTGGAGAAAACCACCAACCTGCATCAAGTCACTGACAATCTTTATCACATAATGTTAGATTCTATGATAAAAATGTAGCCATCTGATGCAGTTTTACACTGGCATTGAGCTAAACCAAAAATGTCTATTAAAATTAAGACTTCCTATTACAATTTTTCTACTTGTACTTCTAAATCAACCAATCAAATCTGTCCAAAATTGTTTCAAAACGTTACTATGGGATAAAAATTACATTTAAATTTGATGGTTTGTGTTTGGTTTATGGTGTTTAATGCCACTTTCAGCAATATTTCAGTTATATCATGGCAGTCGGTTTTATTGGTGGAGGAAACTGGAGGACCAGTAGAAAACCACCAACCTGTCGCAAGTCACTGACAAACTTTATCACATAATGTTGTACACCTCGCCCTGATCGAGATTCCAACTCACATCAGTGGTGATAGGCTCTGATTGCATAGGTGGTTGTAAATCCAACTACCATACGATCATGGCCACGATGGCCCTGATAAATGTCTTAGTTAAATATAATGTTTGACCTATAAAGTTTGTGCTCTTAAGATATATGACTGTTTAACCTGCATTTTGCAATGTGGATATCTAATTTAGTACGCATGAAAAGTTTCTGAAATAAACTTCATCAAAGTCTGAATTTTTCACTCTAACCTGGTTTGTTCAGCAAAATGCTCAAAATTGTGTTAAATTAAAAAGATTTTTTAAAATATATTCATATTCCTTCTTAAACTTTCTTAACATCATTTTGTCAGACTATTTTCTTGAGAAAACCAAGTCTAATCCAACAGATACCCACCTGTGCATAAACATTTAAAGTTCTAGCATCATATAACATTTGTTGAACCTTTAAACTGTCTCTTAAGGCTACATAATCTGCTGGGAACAGCCCATCCTGTAAAAAATTTACAAAGGTTGTTTTCAATACAGACACTCATTCTTTCTCATGTTCCTCATCCTCATCTGATCAGGCTTCAGTGGTCTCTTCTTTTGATTGGTTGATAAGTCAAGTTGCCAGTATACTATTTTGGTGTCACACAGATGGTAGCAAACCAAGATGGATAAATGACAGACATGGCTTACAGGTTTAATATATAACTACCCAAACTTTGATTAATGATAAAAGATCTGCCTTATAAAGCAAATATACAATGTAAGGGACTTCAAGCAAAAGGAATTTCGCTTGCCATTTAGTTCGACTAATTGTGGATTTTTTCTAGCTAATCCAAATAAGAAAAATATGGCAATAATTCCTTGAGCTACATCAAAGAAATATTACAAGAACGATCCATAATGATCCCACTCTGTCTTGTGTAATAAACACCTAACCCACGATATTATTGAAATGGAAGTCCATAATGAGCCCACTCTGTCTTGTGTAATAAACACCTAACCCACGATATTATTGAAATGAAAGTCCATAATGAGTCCACTCTGTCTTGTGTAATAAACACCTAATCCACGATATTATTGAAATGGAAGTCCATAATGAGCCCACTCTGTCTTGTGTAATAAACACCTAACCCACGATATTATTGAAATGGAAGTCCATAATGAGCCCACTCTGTCTTGTGTAATAAACACCTAACCCACGATATTATTGAAATGAAAGTCCATAATGAGCCCACTCTGTCTTGTGTAATAAACACCTAATCCACGATATTATTGAAATGGAAGTCCATAATGAGCCCACTCTGTCTTGTGTAATAAACACCTAACCCACGATATTATTGAAATGGAAGTCCATAATGAGCCCACTCTGTCTTGTGTAATAAACACCTAACCCACGATATTATTGAAATGGAAGTCCATAATGAGCCCACTCTGTCTTGTGTAATAAACACCTAACCCACGATATTATTGAAATGGAAGAATGTTAAGATAGGACAGAGATGCCACCACTCCCTGTTAAAGTCAACATATCTAAAATATCAAACTCTGTCTCTCATGGCCCCATACCTTGTGTATAAATTTCAAATGATTTGCTTAAGGGAAACGACTGTTATTGAATGGACACCAGATCGGGACATACATACAGACAGACGTACCAACATGGGTAAAACTTAATGCCCCAGACACCTAGCAGTGAGGGCATAAAAACAAAAACTTACTTTATCCACCCTTTTCTCTATGTCCTGTGGATTTCTCTCCAGTAACAAGTCTCTCACTCTTTTACTTTCAGGTTCAGGTAGAGCATAAGCATAATGTAGTGGGTATCTGTTTAACTATCAAAAAACAATACAAAGATATTAGATAAAATTTATACACTGCTTGACATACACAACAATAAAATAAGACTATAAAATCGCAACAGCTTGCATAAACCATTATTTTGATCCGTTATATTATGACATCAAATTAATCAATTTTCCAGACTTACATTATCAGCTAATGTCTTTAATACAGGTCATGTAGTACATATATATTAATAGACTTACATTATCAGCTAATGTCTTTAATACAGGTCGTGTAGTACATATATATTAATAGACTTACATTATCAGCTAATGTCTTTAATACAGGTCGTGTAGTACATATATATTAATAGACTTACATTATCAGCTAATGTCTTTAATACAGGTCGTGTAGTACATATATATTAATAGACTTACATTATCAGCTAATGTCTTTAATACAGGTCGTGTAGTACATATATATTAATAGACTTACATTATCAGCTAATGTCTTTAATACAGGTCGTGTAGTACATATATATTAATAGACTTACATTATCAGCTAATGTCTTTAATACAGGTCGTGTAGTACATATATATTAATAGACTTACATTATCAGCTAATGTCTTTAATACAGGTCGTGTAGTACATATATATTAATAGACTTACATTATCAGCTAATGTCTTTAATACAGGTCGTGTAGTACATATATATTAATAGACTTACATTATCAGCTAATGTCTTTAATACAGGTCGTGTAGTACATATATATTAATAGACTTACATTATCAGCTAATGTCTTTAATACAGGTCGTGTAGTACATATATATTAATAGACTTACATTATCAGCTAATGTCTTTAATACAGGTCGTGTAGTACATATATATTAATAGACTTACATTATCAGCTAATGTCTTTAATACAGGTCGTGTAGTACATATATATTAATAGACTTACATTATCAGCTAATGTCTTTAATACAGGTCGTGTAGTACATATATATTAATAGACTTACATTATCAGCTAATGTCTTTAATACAGGTCGTGTAGTACATATATATTAATAGACTTACATTATCAGCTAATGTCTTTAATACAGGTCGTGTAGTACATATATATTAATAGACTTACATTATCAGCTAATGTCTTTAATACAGGTCGTGTAGTACATATATATTAATAGACTTACATTATCAGCTAATGTCTTTAATACAGGTCGTGTAGTACATATATATTAATAGACTTACATTATCAGCTAATGTCTTTAATACAGGTCGTGTAGTACATATATATTAATAGACTTACATTATCAGCTAATGTCTTTAATACAGGTCGTGTAGTACATATATATTAATAGACTTACATTATCAGCTAATGTCTTTAATACAGGTCGTGTAGTACATATATATTAATAGACTTACATTATCAGCTAATGTCTTTAATACAGGTCGTGTAGTACATATATATTAATAGACTTACATTATCAGCTAATGTCTTTAATACAGGTCGTGTAGTACATATATATTAATAGACTTACATTATCAGCTAATGTCTTTAATACAGGTCGTGTAGTACATATATATTAATAGACTTACATTATCAGCTAATGTCTTTAATACAGGTCGTGTAGTACATATATATTAATAGACTTACATTATCAGCTAATGTCTTTAATACAGGTCATGTAGTACATATATATTAATAGACTTACATTATCAGCTAATGTCTTTAATACAGGTCGTGTAGTACATATATATTAATAGACTTACATTATCAGTTAATGACTTTAATACAGGTCGTGTAGTACATATATATTAATAGACTTACATTATCAGTTAATGTCTTTAATACAGGTCGTGTAGTACATATATATTAATAGACTTACATTATCAGCTAATGTCTTTAATACAGGTCATGTAGTACATATATATTAATAGACTTACATTATCAGCTAATGTCTTTAATACAGGTCATGTAGTACATATATATTAATAGACTTACATTATCAGTTAATGTCTTTAATACAGGTCATGTAGTACATATATATTAATAGACTTACATTATCAGCTAATGTCTTTAATACAGGTCGTGTAGTACATATATATTAATAGACTTACATTATCAGCTAATGTCTTTAATACAGGTCATGTAGTACATATATATTAATAGACTTACATTATCAGCTAATGTCTTTAATACAGGTCATGTAGTACATATATATTAATAGACTTACATTATCAGTTAATGTCTTTAATACAGGTCATGTAGTACATATATATTAATAGACTTACATTATCAGTTAATGTCTTTAATACAGGTCATGTAGTACATATATATTAATAGACTTACATTATCAGTTAATGTCTTTAATACAGGTTGTGTAGTACATATATATTAATAGACTTACATTATCAGCTAATGTCTTTAATACAGGTCATGTAGTACATATATATTAATAGACTTACATTATCAGCTAATGTCTTTAATACACGTCATGTAGTACATATATATTAATAGACTTACATTATCAGTTAATGTCTTTAATACAGGTCGTGTAGTACATATATATTAATAGACTTACATTATCAGCTAATGTCTTTAATACAGGTCATGTAGTACATATATATTAATAGACTTACATTATCAGCTAATGTCTTTAATACACGTCATGTAGTACATATATATTAATAGACTTACATTATCAGCTAATGTCTTTAATACAGGTCGTGTAGTACATATATATTAATAGACTTACATTATCAGCTAATGTCTTTAATACAGGTCATGTAGTACATATATATTAATAGACTTACATTATCAGTTAATGTCTTTAATACAGGTCGTGTAGTACATATATATTAATAGACTTACATTATCAGTTAATGTCTTTAATACAGGTCGTGTAGTACATATATATTAATAGACTTACATTATCAGCTAATGTCTTTAATACAGGTCATGTAGTACATATATATTAATAGACTTACATTATCAGTTAATGTCTTTAATACAGGTCGTGTAGTACATATATATTAATAGACTTACATTATCAGCTAATGTCTTTAATACAGGTCATGTAGTACATATATATTAATAGACTTACATTATCAGTTAATGTCTTTAATACAGGTCATGTAGTACATATATATTAATAGACTTACATTATCAGTTAATGTCTTTAATACAGGTCGTGTAGTACATATATATTAATAGACTTACATTATCAGCTAATGTCTTTAATACAGGTCATGTAGTACATATATATTAATAGACTTACATTATCAGCTAATGTCTTTAATACAGGTCGTGTAGTACATATATATTAATAGACTTACATTATCAGTTAATGTCTTTAATACAGGTCATGTAGTACATATATATTAATAGACTTACATTATCAGTTAATGTCTTTAATACAGGTCGTGTAGTACATATATATTAATAGACTTACATTATCAGCTAATGTCTTTAATACAGGTCGTGTAGTACATATATATTAATAGACTTACATTATCAGCTAATGTCTTTAATACAGGTCATGTAGTACATATATATTAATAGACTTACATTATCAGCTAATGTCTTTAATACAGGTCGTGTAGTACATATATATTAATAGACTTACATTATCAGCTAATGTCTTTAATACAGGTCGTGTAGTACATATATATTAATAGACTTACATTATCAGCTAATGTCTTTAATACAGGTCATGTAGTACATATATATTAATAGACTTACATTATCAGCTAATGTCTGTAATACAGGTCGTGTAGTACATATATATTAATAGACTTACATTATCAGTTAATGTCTTTAATACAGGTCATGTAGTACATATATATTAATAGACTTACATTATCAGCTAATGTCTTTAATACAGGTCATGTAGTACATATATATTAATAGACTTACATTATCAGCTAATGACTTTAATACAGGTCATGTAGTACATATATATTAATAGACTTACATTATCAGCTAATGTCTTTAATACAGGTCGTGTAGTACATATATATTAATAGACTTACATTATCAGCTAATGTCTTTAATACAGGTCATGTAGTACATATATATTAATAGACTTACATTATCAGTTAATGTCTTTAATACAGGTCATGTAGTACATATATATTAATAGACTTACATTATCAGCTAATGTCTTTAATACAGGTCGTGTAGTACATATATATTAATAGACTTACATTATCAGCTAATGTCTTTAATACAGGTCGTGTAGTACATATATATTAATAGACTTACATTATCAGCTAATGTCTTTAATACAGGTCATGTAGTACATATATATTAATAGACTTACATTATCAGTTAATGTCTTTAATACAGGTCATGTAGTACATATATATTAATAGACTTACATTATCAGCTAATGTCTTTAATACAGGTCGTGTAGTACATATATATTAATAGACTTACATTATCAGCTAATGTCTTTAATACAGGTCGTGTAGTACATATATATTAATAGACTTACATTATCAGCTAATGTCTTTAATACAGGTCGTGTAGTACATATATATTAATAGACTTACATTATCAGTTAATGTCTTTAATACAGGTCATGTAGTACATATATATTAATAGACTTACATTATCAGCTAATGTCTTTAATACAGGTCGTGTAGTACATATATATTAATAGACTTACATTATCAGCTAATGTCTTTAATACAGGTCGTGTAGTACATATATATTAATAGACTTACATTATCAGCTAATGTCTTTAATACAGGTCGTGTAGTACATATATATTAATAGACTTACATTATCAGCTAATGTCTTTAATACAGGTCGTGTAGTACATATATATTAATAGACTTACATTATCAGTTAATGTCTTTAATACAGGTCATGTAGTACATATATATTAATAGACTTACATTATCAGCTAATGTCTTTAATACAGGTCGTGTAGTACATATATATTAATAGACTTACATTATCAGTTAATGTCTTTAATACAGGTCATGTAGTACATATATATTAATAGACTTACATTATCAGCTAATGTCTTTAATACAGGTCGTGTAGTACATATATATTAATAGACTTACATTATCAGCTAATGTCTTTAATACAGGTCGTGTAGTACATATATATTAATAGACTTACATTATCAGCTAATGTCTTTAATACAGGTCGTGTAGTACATATATATTAATAGACTTACATTATCAGCTAATGTCTTTAATACAGGTCGTGTAGTACATATATATTAATAGACTTACATTATCAGTTAATGTCTTTAATACAGGTCGTGTAGTACATATATATTAATAGACTTACATTATCAGCTAATGTCTTTAATACAGGTCGTGTAGTACATATATATTAATAGACTTACATTATCAGCTAATGTCTTTAATACAGGTCGTGTAGTACATATATATTAATAGACTTACATTATCAGCTAATGTCTTTAATACAGGTCGTGTAGTACATATATATTAATAGACTTACATTATCAGTTAATGTCTTTAATACAGGTCGTGTAGTACATATATATTAATAGACTTACATTATCAGCTAATGTCTTTAATACAGGTCGTGTAGTACATATATATTAATAGACTTACATTATCAGCTAATGTCTTTAATACAGGTCGTGTAGTACATATATATTAATAGACTTACATTATCAGCTAATGTCTTTAATACAGGTCGTGTAGTACATATATATTAATAGACTTACATTATCAGTTAATGTCTTTAATACAGGTCATGTAGTACATATATATTAATAGACTTACATTATCAGCTAATGTCTTTAATACAGGTCGTGTAGTACATAAATATTAATAGACTTACATTATCAGCTAATGTCTTTAATACAGGTCATGTAGTACATATATATTAATAGACTTACATTATCAGCTAATGTCTTTAATACAGGTCGTGTAGTACATATATATTAATAGACTTACATTATCAGCTAATGTCTTTAATACAGGTCGTGTAGTACATATATATTAATAGACTTACATTATCAGCTAATGTCTTTAATACAGGTCGTGTAGTACATATATATTAATAGACTTACATTATCAGCTAATGTCTTTAATACAGGTCGTGTAGTACATATATATTAATAGACTTACATTATCAGCTAATGTCTTTAATACAGGTCGTGTAGTACATATATATTAATAGACTTACATTATCAGTTAATGTCTTTAATACAGGTCATGTAGTACATATATATTAATAGACTTACATTATCAGCTAATGTCTTTAATACAGGTCGTGTAGTACATATATATTAATAGACTTACATTATCAGCTAATGTCTTTAATACAGGTCGTGTAGTACATATATATTAATAGACTTACATTATCAGTTAATGTCTTTAATACAGGTCGTGTAGTACATATATATTAATAGACTTACATTATCAGCTAATGTCTTTAATACAGGTCGTGTAGTACATATATATTAATAGACTTACATTATCAGTTAATGTCTTTAATACAGGTCGTGTAGTACATATATATTAATAGACTTACATTATCAGTTAATGTCTTTAATACAGGTCGTGTAGTACATATATATTAATAGACTTACATTATCAGCTAATGTCTTTAATACAGGTCGTGTAGTACATATATATTAATAGACTTACATTATCAGTTAATGTCTTTAATACAGGTCGTGTAGTACATATATATTAATAGACTTACATTATCAGCTAATGTCTTTAATACAGGTCGTGTAGTACATAAATATTCTATAATATCATACTGTTGGAATACCACAGCTCTCGTCATCGCTGTAAAACCATTCTACAAAAAAACAATTATATTTCTCTTATTCTATTCAATTTAACATTTTACTAAATACAAGAGGGAATCCAATTAACCGGTTTCACTCTGCCACAATATTGTGGCTGTCCCAATCCAGGACCTGGATTTTAACTCCACATGTCATGGTCTCTTTTTTTATTCAATGAGTTGAGGTGAGAGGTGATTGTTCATTTTGTTGATATTGTTGACCATGGCTGTTTTTATTCTTTTTG
Organism: Bathymodiolus septemdierum; assembly: GCA_963383655.1. Lineage (NCBI taxonomy): Eukaryota > Metazoa > Mollusca > Bivalvia > Mytilida > Modiolidae > Bathymodiolus > Bathymodiolus septemdierum. The sequence goes on along the minus strand of OY726526.1, from coordinate 71,202,220 downwards.
TAAAATATAAATGAATTTTTATTTAACACCACTTAAGGTCATCTTGTTTCAATATCAATATAGGATGATAAAACTAGTATAAATAATTGAGCCACATAAAGGTAAGAGTGTCTAATGCCACATTCAACAATATTTCAGTGTTGTTGTGGCAGTCAGTTTTATTGGTTGAGGAGCCGTCGGGTCAAACAAAAGACAATAAAATGGTTATTTGCTGTTTTACTGCTAAGCATGCAGCAATAAGGAGTAAGAACATAGATTGTTTGAATCTGAATCATAAAAATGTGTCAGAGTGAAGTGACATGTCTACCTGCAGACTGTTGTTTCAGTAAGCTAGGACTATAAAAATCAAATAAATTTAATCATGTTTGTCTAGTACAAAGCAGACAACATCTCATGAAATGTACTTGTTCTTACTATGATATAGTTGAACAAGAAATGTGTGCATCACAAAATATGCCCGTCTACAATCATAAATTATCAAACGGTATAATGGTAATGACCTCAAAATAAATATGGTTCTTCCCCTTCCACAGGGGAATCATGTGGCCAAGATTGGTAAAGTTCCAATATACAGAACTAAAATTATCGTGCGGAAACGATCCTGTTTTCAAAAATTATATTTATAGTAACGGTGACCTTGACCTTTTACCCCAAAATAAATAGGGTTCTTCCCCTTCCACAGGCTAATCATGTGGCCCAGGTTGGTCAAGATCCAATATACAGAACTAAAGTTATCATGTGGAAACGACCCTGTTGTCAAAAATTCTATTTATAGTAACGGTGACCTTGACCTTTGACCTAATGACTCCAATCATAAATTATCAAACGGTATAATGGTAATGACCTCAAAATAAATAGGGTTCTTCCCCTTCCACAGGGGAATCATGTGGCCAAGTTTGGTAAAGATCCAATATACAGAACTAAAGTTATCGTGTGGAAACGATCCTGTTGTCAAAAATTCTATTTATAGTAACGGTGACCTTTGACCTATTGTCCTAAAATAAATAGGGTTCTTCCCCTTGTACAGGGGAATCATGTGGCCAAGTTTGGTAAAGATCCGATATACAGAACTAAAGTTATCGTGTGGAAACCTGTGTGGACGCCCGCCCACCGCACCCAATCACATAATACGGCCCATATCAAGAAGGGCATATAAAAATCAACAATCACTCACTCAAATCATCAATAATGCTCAATTTTTTTTTACTTAATGTCTGGAATATACTGAAAAAAGATTTTGTCATCTACATAAAACCTCAAAATTTGTGAAAACTACAATAACAGAAATAGTGGATGAGTTACAACACACATTCTTGTATATATGTAAAAGTAAGCTCAAATATTAAAGTAACATACCATATCTCTGTAATGAGCATCGTAAAGTTTTTTCACGTAAGATAAACCACCATCACCAGATGCTGCCTTCATTACTTTTTCTGCATAATTCTGTAAAAAAGTAAGTAAACTGATATAAACACTTGCCATTCCCCAAAATATCTGATAATTTTGTCTTTAGATGTCAAACCAAATGATCTTTTGTGCATATTGATATATCAAAATAAGGAAAAATAATATTTTAAACAAATAAGTATGTACCTGAAATAACACAAGGAATGACAATATGGCATGGAAGGCATCAAATATTCTGAACCACAAATTCCTTTTTAACATTTAGTTAAAAAAAATTGTTCTTGAAAAAAATATTTGTTACATATTCATAAATAAAAATGAGCAGTTACAAAAAAAAGAAATGTTAATTAAGAGAGTAAATGAAAAAAACTTGAATGTGTAAGGGATATTATACATGTTTTTGGTAAGACACATCTTACCAGCAATAACACAACAACATGACTTACGCCAACGTCTTTGAAGTTCAACCATTTCTTAAGGTTATATTTGTCATTTTCTTGTAGAAGCTCAATTAATGTTTTCTTTGTTTTCTGAAATTAAAATTTAATTGTAACAATCATATAATTCAGTTTTAATGAAAAACAGTTATAATTGAATATAAGATATTACATGAAATATCAATCAATTGTTAAAATGATAAGAAAAATGTTTTTTCTTAAAAAAAAAATGAAAAACTGTGAGAAACCAGTTTTCTGCTTGATTACAGATGCCGAGACTTTTAAATGGATAAATGTAGAAAACACATTTGGCCATTAGACTTGACAGAGTTAATTGATATATTTATATATATGTGCAAGCTTTTGTTGTTTTTAACTGTTATCTATTCTTGTATTGTGCATGTCGGTCAAAAGCCCACTAGGGCTTGTGTTGCATTGTTATTTAAATATGCCGACTAAATAAAACTTATCTTATCTAAGACTCAGATCGCCATTCAGCCTCTAATTGATGTCCTATCCTCAAATCAATGTACGATTTCTACATCACAGACATCTGTCCTTTTTCAAATTCTGAAATCGGAGTCCAATTCTCAATTCTATGGCCGTTTCTCACCTCAAATTGACGTCTCTGATGTATTCCCTAACCCTATCCAATAAATCGGCCATAGATTTGAGAATTTTGAAAGGACACTGATTTGAGAATACCCTTAAATCTGAACATGATTTGAGATAATGATGTCAGTGGATGCCGATTTGAGTCCCGACGCTGATCTGAGTCTATCATATCTATATACACACAGGATACATTTGCTTGATTTGCTTGTTACAAATTGCATTACCAGGTATATAAAACTGATGTAAAATCTTGATACACTTCAAATAACATTACTGCTTGATAGTTACAACTGAAATAACGGTAGTATAAAATTTACGTAAATTTTCAACAGATAAACTGGTACCTCCAAAATAACTTTACTGATTTGGTGAAAAAGATCAAAGGGGGACAACTGATACCTACAACTGAAATATTGGTAGTATCAAATTTGTGTGAATTTTCAAAACAAATATACTAAGTGAGACAACCCAGAGTAAATAGTGACAATAATTTCTTTGAGTGAAGTCACAATACATATACAAAGTACTTCCAAATAACATTACTAAATGTTTGTTAAAAATTAAAGGGAGACAAACCTCATCAGTAATACCAGTAACATCGTCTTCTCGAGCGAAATTAATAGCAAACTGAGGCAGAAGTGTTGGTACTCCTGTTTCTTGTACTACACACTGTATAACATACTATAAATAGACACATTAAACAATGTTAAAATCTTTACCAACAGATATACAGTGGAACCTGTCTAATCCCACGCACCAAGGTACCAGGGAAATGTGTCGGATTGACTTTGGGCCCATAAATTTTTGTCGGATGTCACAGGATGTTGAAAAATTCAGGTGTCGGTTTGCACAAGTTCCACTGTTTTATATCTTAGGACATGAACATATTTAACATGGCTACACAGTTGTCTGTTGGGCCAAATAAAATAAAAGTTCTGGTTCTCAGACAACGCCGCCCCTCAAAATTTCGGCCGATGGGACATTTTTATTGTCGTACAGAAAATAAATTGTTGCTGCGCCGTATTTTTGAAGGAAAAAAAATTCAAATTTACCGCCCAATTTAAGTTTTCAAGCATGCCGGTGACGAGTTTTGACAAACGTTTGAATGACTGATCAATCGAAAACGAAAGTAAACATTCAGCATGGCTACGAGTGAAAACACTGTCCTCGTCAGTTTTAATGTACAGTTACGTTCCAAACAAATAGTTCCGTGGACTATCCTGCCTGTTGACAGAGTAAACACTATTGTGTTGTTTGTTTGCCAAAATAGTAGAATTGAACTGGTTTGTGTTATGTTTTTAAACAGTTGGAAATAAAAACAAAAAATAAAAACCCTACCTACCTTGCCCTTTTTTTTAAATCCATTGTCTGAGAACCAGAACATTTTTTTTAGATGGCCTTAATGCAGTAAATTATTTTATAATTAAAGTACAGTCAAACTTGCCTTAAAGATCATCTGCATAACACAAATCAATGTCTATAGAAGGCATGTTTATTTTCTCCATTTAATTAATAGTACATATAATTTGAACCAGTATATACACATAAAGACCACATTTTCATGTTCCCTCCGGTGCCCTTTATGTACAGGTTTGACTACTATTTTTTTTAACTTTATTTTACACCATTTTTAATGCAAATATGTTGACAATTTTGAAGGGCTTTGAACAAAATTAAAAACGAGGCCCACCATAGGCCATCACAATTGTTTCAAAACACAGGAAAAAACAGGTAAGCTCTCAAGATGGCAAATAGTATATTTTTTATGTTATATAATAATCAGAGGTCACCTTACAATCACCTACCCTTTGGTGTCCAAATAACTCTGCTAGTGATATGGCTGAGAAATGGCAGAAAATGATGATAAATACAAATAACTCCTCCCCTCCACCCTATAACCATTTAACAATAATGTTGTGGTAAAGAATATCTACAATAAACTTGTTCTATATATAAACTTACTCTGTCTATCATTCTGACAACTTCAGTATTATTTTTGGCTTGAGCTAATTCTTTTGGCGTTAATCCATCCTGGAGAAAAAGAACAACTTATATAACTGTAATTCTTTAAATGAGTTTGAATAAAAGGAACAAAATTATTTGGGATTGTATCAACATTTCATACAATACGATAAAAGTAAAATTTTGAAAACAATATCTATGTCTAGTCTTCAATGATTTTCATCGGAGGCAAGACAAAAATGTCTCTGTAATATGATTCATATATCAGACATATGTTTGTATGTTTCACTACAAAGATTGAATCTTCAATGAAAAGAACTCTTATAGTCAAAATTTAATCTAAGTTAATAGTTGAATAAAATACAGCGATTCTGTCGACTAAGGCAGAGCCTCTTATTTGTTTGTATGTTAAAGATACTTACAGCGTTTCTATCGACTAAGGCGGAGCCCCTCGTTGTTTGTATCAACCATTGTATGAATCGTACAGACAATCCCTTTTCTATTGCTGCTAAAACGGGCGTGTTTCCATCCTACAATATATTATAAAAGATTTACATGTTTGTTTGATGGTGTTTAACGTCACTTTCAACAATATTTTAGTTATATCGTGGCGGTCAGTTTTATTGGTGGAGGAAACCGGAGGACCCGGAAGAAACCAGCGACCTGTCGCAAGTCACTGACAAACTTTATCACATAATGTTGAACACCTCGCCCTGATCAAGATTCGAACTCACAACATCAGTGGTGATAGGCATTGATTCCATACGATCATGGCCACGACAGCCCCCTAAAAGATATACATACATGTATCTGTGATCATAAATTTATTGTATTTTGATTGGTTGAACTTATATGTGATCATAAATTCATTGTAATTTGATTGGTTGAATTATTGTACTGTTACTGTAGTTGACAACATATGAAATGCAGTAATTTGTTTACACAGAAATCAATCCTCAATGGAAATAGTACAGTGAAACCTGTCTTAAGAGACCACCCCTTCTGCCAACCTGCCTTGAGAGACCACCCCTTCTGTCAACCTGTCTAAAGAGACCACCCCTTCTGTCAACCTGTCATAAGAAACCATCCCTCATGTCAACCTGTCTTGACAGACAACCCCTTCTGTCAACAAGTCGTGGTCTTTCAAGACAGGTGGTTGCTCAATACAGTATTCTGTAGTATAACAATATGAAGAGTTGTTTCACTATACTTTATCATGTCTTAATTATTTGTAATATTTCAGTTTTTGTTCAGTTTTCTGTACATATTGTGTATCCATTTTACCACAAGTTATATTAATTAATGTAGTTTTTTACACATACGAGATCCAATTTGTTTATAAATATTCATGACAACATTGGTCTAAATTATGATATACAAATTATTGATGAATATCTTAGTACTCACTTGGTCCTTTTCTTTGTGTTCTGAGGAGTCCATTAAGGGGTTGAGAAATTTGGCAATATCTTGACATTCGTTGTTACATAAACATTTGTGGAATAATGGAATTGTTACATCAGTCTAAAAATATAAAAACAACTGTTACAGAAATTTGCTAAATTTACAAAAATATAAAATCGTAAAATAGCTATTAAGAAATCAGATGAAATTCACAAATTAAAAAAAACCCTTCATCTAAATCATTAATATTAGTGTCAGTGAGTTACCATATTGTCAGGATGCAGTTTAGAGCAAAATCTCTACCCAATTATATTAGGGAAAGCTACTATTTAAAGTAAAAATAATCTTGACCTCTAGTCAGAAAAAAATGGTGTAACAGCTCTATAATGATATAGAACTAATCATATTATTTCAAAACCACAGAAAATATTACACATTTAGTTTTTGGAACAAAATTAACATTACATTTCACACTTCACAACTTCTCATTCTAAAATCCAATTAACAAAAATAACATTGAAAGGGAGATAAGCAGGGACCATAGCAAAAATGGATAGGAAAACTGATATGGCATTAATCTTTATTCCTTCCCAACCCTCCCCCTAGAAAATAAGAAAATTAACGAAATACTTACTTCCTCATGCTGTCTCACTCTGATTTGATTGATTCGTGCTCCGTGTTCCACCAGTAACTTGACAAGTTCTAAATTGTGCTGTTCTATCACATGTGATAGTAAAGTTTTTCCTATTCTGTCCTACAATACAAAGTATACATACATTTTATATCATGAAAAGAAAGTTTAAATAGTGAGGGTCAAGAATTCCACCAATAAAATGAACAATCACCCGTCGTCTCAACTCACTGAACACAAAAAACACCACATCATTTGACCCTGGAAATTCAGACATTGGTTTGGGACAGGCACAAAAATTTAGAGGGGTGAAACTGGTTCATGGGATCCCATCCCCCCTCTTAATAATTGGATCTCCAACGGCAATATATGCATAAACAAACGATAATTTTTTTTCAACAAATTTGCTTCCACGCCAAAAGACCAATGGCAGTTTTATATATAATTTACACATTTTAACTCTTTCAATGGTTGAGTGAATGATTATTGATGAATGCCAAGTGGGTAATTTTTAAATTATGTAATGGAAAGAACATGCTACATTCCAATGAGATGATGATGTCCACTTTGTACTAGACCAGCATGTTAACTATTGCACCACCAAATGCACTTATCAACTCTTTGAAGTGACATGTTTTTATCATTGGGTCATGAGGATATCATATAGACACATGGCTATATAACTCCATCAAAATACAATAAATATAACCAATAGATTTTCATTAAAGCATAGTTAAATTATTATTAAATATAATAACTTTCTATCAGTTAATACTATATTTTCCCTCTACAGAGAAAGAATTATGTATCTTAAATATAATATTAACTGGTAATTACGTACCCTAAATCTAATATTAACTGGTAATTACGTACCCTAAATCTAATATTAACTGGTAATTACGTACCCTAAATCTAATATTAACTGGTAATTACGTACCCTAAATCTAATATTAACTGGTAATTACGTACCCTAAATCTAATATTCATTGGTAATTACGTACCCTAAATCTAATATTAACTGCTAATTGTGTACCCTAAATCTAATATTAACTGGTAATTACATACCCTAAATCTAATATTAACTGGTAATTACGTACCCTAAATCTAATATTAACTGGTAATTACATACCCTAAATCTAATATCAACTGGTAATTACGTACCCTAAATCTAATATTAACTGGTAATTATGTACCCTAAATCTAATATTAACTGGTAATTACGTACCCTAAATCTAATATTCATTGGTAATTACGTACCCTAAATCTTAACTGCTAATTATGTACCCTAAATCTAATATTAACTGGTAATTACATACCCTAAATCTAATATCAACTGGTAATTACGTACCCTAAATCTAATATTAACTGGTAATTATGTACCCTAAATCTAATATTAACTGGTAATTACATACCCTAAATCTAATATCAACTGGTAATTACGTACCCTAAATCTAATATTAACTGGTAATTATGTACCCTAAATCTAATATTAACTGGTAATTATGTACCCTAAATCTAATATTCACTGGTAATTATGTACCCTAAATCTAATATTCACTGGTAATTATGTACCCTAAATCTAATATTCACTGGTAATTATGTATCCTAAATCTAATATTAACTGGTAATTACGTACCCTAAATCTAATATTAAATGGTAATTACGTACCCTAAATATAAAATTAACTGGTAATTATGTACCCTAAATCTAATATTAACTGGTAATTACGTACCCTAAATCTAATATTAACTGGTAATTACGTACCCTAAATCTAATATTAACTGGTAATTACGTACCCTAAATCTAATATTAACTGGTAATTACGTACCCTAAATCTAATATTAACTGGTAATTACGTACCCTAAATCTAATATTCATTGGTAATTACGTACCCTAAATCTAATATTAACTGGTAATTATGTACCCTAAATCTAATATTAACTGGTAATTACGTACCCTAAATCTAATATCAACTGGTAATTACGTACCCTAAATCTAATATTAACTGGTAATTATGTACCCTAAATCTAATATTAACTGGTAATTACATACCCTAAATCTAATATCAACTGGTAATTATGTACCCTAAATCTAATATTAACTGGTAATTATGTACCCTAAATCTAATATTAACTGGTAATTATGTACCCTAAATCTAATATTCACTGGTAATTATGTACCCTAAATCTAATATTCACTGGTAATTATGTACCCTAAATCTAATATTCACTGGTAATTACATACCCTAAATCTAATATTAACTGGTAATTACGTACCCTAAATCTAATATTAACTGGTAAGTATGTACCCTAAATCTAATATTCACTGGTAATTACGTACCCTAAATCTAATATTAAATGGTAATTATGTACCCTAAATCTAATATTAACTGGTAATTATGTACCCTAAATCTAATATTAACTGGTAATTACGTACCCTAAATCTAATATTAACTGGTAATTTCTCCTTTTCTAATAATTTTCTCGTTGTTTCTACATCATGACACAAAACTGCGTGAATTAATTGCTGAAATAAAATAGTAATTGATTTATTTTACCTGGTAATTAATTACCTGATAGCGTCATCACAAAGGTCAAAATTTAGTTCAGTTTGTTAAATAGGGGAATTTACCATCTGATTTCACCCTGAATCCTGTAGAAAACTTACTTTTTCAATCACTTACTTTAGAATTGACCAAAAATTACAATGAACAATATGGTATAAATTTTTCGCTTTGTTCTAGGTCAGTACTTTATTAGATAAGATTGCCTACAACCAGAATTCACCCAACCATTGGCCGAATGCAAATTGGATAAAATAACCCAGATTTCTTAGTTTTTTTGAAGGAGTTATAATTATTACACAGACTATATTATACTTACACTAGTTTTTCTGTAACTTTTCAGTACACTTAAACACTTTTCACTTTTTCCTTCATAAATCTTTGTTTCTGCTAATTCTATTGCTGTTTTCCCTTCCTAAATAATTTAAATATGTCTATTAATCCTAAGCGACTTCATTTAATTGAATATAATTGAAATGCCAAATATTCTCTCTAATCCTTTTGACTTATGCAAAACTTGACATACATTTCAAAATGAAAATATCTGTTAATAAAACATATAAAATGAAATATTAAAAAAAAAATAAAACTTATACATCCCTCCTATTTATTATTTTTTCTCAATTACATTCCATTTAAAAATCCTTAATTTTGTTATATAGTAAACATATGTTATACACATTATTTTATTATCTCCCTTAGTTTCAAATCTCTATGACACATATCCTATTACCTCCCTTTATTTCAAACTTCACAACTGAATTGTCTTTAATCATCCTAAATCCTTTGCACAAAAAAAAAAACTAGTGTTGTTCATGGTAATATACAAGTGTGTGACCATATACCACACACCAATGTTATTATGAAGTGGGTGCTGGATTTTAATGTGCAACATTTTAATTCAAATTACAAAGCTGTATAAACATGATGATATTAAAACATGCAAGTTGAAGGTTACACAATCAGGGTCAACAAGTTCTTATTGTTATCAACCATTTTGGAGGGATTTGAAGGCTGATTTCTCTTTTGAAGGTGATTTCCAATCTCAAGAAATAATGATTATTTTTCATAGAAGTGATCTGCGACCTTTTTAAATATCAAACAAAACATGACAATTACAAGGACAATCCTGAATTTTAAACAAAAATTTTGTGATCCATGACCTTAAAGAATGACTTCTAGTGCCTCTATTTCGTCCTACAATTGAACAGAGATATCTTTGTTTTCAGCTATGATAATAGCACAAGGTTTGATACTTCAGAATTTAAAATATGCCTCTAGAGGTTACACACCCATTCCCCAGTCCAGGACAGGACACATTTTTCTTACAAAAGTTATTTTTTTGACACTAAGTAGTTATTTCTGGTTTTTATGAAAGCAAAATTCTGTAAAATTTAAAAAATCAAAATGTTTCCAATAGCTACTAAAATTCTGTTAAGAAAAGTCTTAAATAAGGATCTTGGGCCCCTTTTTGTAATGTGAAACAAAGGGATCTACTCAAACATACTTCATTTAGATTTATCTAACAGAGATAAGAAGCAAAACTTAGCATTATTTGTAAAAATAAGCAGAACAATTTGTCAAAACAACATGGAGGAAGCTACATCTTACCTTCAGAAGTTTTTTATATCCTATTAAGAGTTGTAACTTGTTACTTTGAAATTCTGATAAAGTCATTTTCACAGCTCAAAGTAAATATTTGGTCCAATGGTAGTAGACTTTACATTATATTACCTCAGATAATTAGAACACTCTTTTATTTCAAAGTATAATTAGGAGTGCTCAAAATAGTTTGACCGTATTTCAAATCAATGTTAAATTTCATACACCTTAACCTTGTTAAAAAACAGACTCACTGATAATTCATACTGGGATTATGAGTTATTATCTATACTTGTTATAACCTGTATTTTGTCAAATATTGACATGTCGCATAAAAAGACTGGCAATATATTTGTTACCTTGACAACAGTATCTATACAGCACCATGTATTTTTAAGAACTCTGTCCAAAGTCTGGGCTTTGTCATTACATATGGAGAACACGATTCCTGGCTAGAAATGGAGAAATACACACTAAGAACAATTACTTACAGACAGTTTAAAGATATTCAGGGGAAGTTTCTAAACAAACATACACAGTTTTTACATGTACGTGGGAAAATTGTACACAACATACACAGTTTTTACATATACAGGGGAAGATTCTACACACAATACAGAGCTTCTACAATTCACACTGCTAAGTTACAAAGATTATTTGAGATCAACTGGAAGGTAGCACTTATCTTAATTAATCTACGTCTACAGAAAGCTTCATAGATACAAAATATAAGTCTAAGTAAAATTGGATGGTTTGATTTTTTGTTTGTTTTGGTGCAACGTCAAATTAAAATTGTTTCACAGTAAGATTGATGGAGGTGGAAATATATGAAAACGGCTGTATTTTGAACTCACTATTTACATCACTAAAGGTACATTATAACTTCAGACAGACAGACTTGATAGAACAAAGATATGGAAAGTATCTAATTTAATCTAAAATATTCTATGTACTGATAATAGAGGAAGTTTAAATATGGCAAGTTTTCATATTTCTTACTTTGTACGTGAAGGACTGTTTATTTCAATAGGGATTTATTTATTGAAGTTCTTTACAAGGTTTGTATTTTTGCAAAAATAAACGAAAATTGGCATACTGGTACTCTTTTTTTCACATTTTTTGTAGAAATAAACAAATTTAGCATACCCTTTATTCACAGTTTTTGTAGAAATAAATTGCTTAAAAAAAAAAATGGGTTGAAAATTAATGTGATGATGGGTTATTGCAATAAAACAATAAAGGCATTAGAATTATGACCACGGTGCAGAGTTAAATCTTGTATAAATTTGCCTTTAAAAAAACATGTGTTACCAATAAACATGTGTGTAGCTTGATTTTAACAGACAAGACACATACAAACTAAATCACAGCAAAACAAATATTAGCAGTGCTACTTCACTGGCTTTCCCTAATACCTTAGTATACACAGCTTCCACAATGCACCAATGTTTACAATAATTTTCAACACAACGTAAGTCTCCTCTGTTAATGGCTCCGATTAAACCATTCTGGTAAATTAAGCATTAGTAAATACAATTAGCTATGCCCAACACTACCTTTTTTAAATGAGGGGGGGGGGGGGGGGGGGGGGAGAGGGGGAGAGGAACATGTACACAAAAATTGCTAGTTATCAAAGAAGAAGTAAGCATTAAAGGGCATAACATTTTTTTGGATAAATCACCAAAATTTTAAAAATTCATGGGGAAACAATATATTTTGTGAACTAAAAATCCAATTTAATTCTTATTCAATAGAAATGACATTTGAATGAAAATAGTCCACCCTGCATTAAGAGGTCACCTTTGGGACAAAGAAGAAGTGACCACTTAAAACAGGTTCAATTCCAATGAAATTTTCTATGAAAGGACAAGAAAAGGATGACCTTTTAATAGATGACTGCTTAATATAGGTGATCACATGAGCAGGTTTGACCATAACTGTAATGTATTTGAAGATTAAACGACATCAATTGCAATTTGATGGTCACCAATATTTTTGCTCAAATGACTACGCATACACGTTAACAGTAAACTCAATTTGCAACCATCAAATCAACAATTGATGTCGGCAAATCTACAAATACGTTACTGTGATCTCCTAATTCTACTGTTGAAAATGTATGACTTAAAAATACAAAACATAATAATATGTTCAGAAATTATTAAAATTGAATTGTGATAAGATGAAGGTTTTGTCAATAGAATATGATATGATAAAATCGTGACAGCTGTGACAAAATCTTATAATAATCTGGCCATAAGCAGCGATACCTAACCTTCATAGTAAAACTGTCATAAACTACAGCAAACCATTATAATAATCTGGCTATAAACTGCAGCAGCAACAAACTCATTAATGACCCTTGACCTGTATTTTGATAATACATAAATTAACCATGACAGTTTATGGTGTTTAACACCACTTTCAACAATTTTTCAGCTATATCTTGGCAGTCAGTTTTATTGGTGGAGGAAACTGGAGTGCCCGGAGAAAACCACCGACCTGTCACAAGTCACTGAGAAACTTTATCACATAATGTTTTATCGAGTACACCTCACCATGAACGGGGTTCGAACTCACAACTTCAGCGGTGATAGGCACTGATTGCACAGGTAGTTGTAAACCTTGACTACATAAATGACCCTTGACCTGTATTTCAATACATAGTATTGTAAGCTGTCTATCACTATATGACTAACATAGTTGTACCTTTTATTTGAAAATCTGTAAATGTTTATTAAATTATTGTGTTTTTGGTAAAATGTAACTAAAAAAATAAAATTAACTCATAATTAACAACAATAATTGATGGTGCTTTATATTGATAAATATCCACAATAGTTTTTTGTGTACTTTTCTCTGGGTTTGCTTGTCTCCATCTAAATGTAAAATAAGATATAAAAAAATATATACTGCGAATAATTTTAATTAATATTCAAGGCTTTCAATATTTTTCAAGTTTAACAGTACTTCACTAGTTACAGGGGGTACTTTTTATTAAAACTTTAACAGTTTTCATGAATATCTTATACAACGGTCTTTAAAATCAGGAGGTACCAAAGACCATTTTAAGTGGGTAAAACTACCTAGTACTGCCCCTTATTGAAAGGCCTGAATATTTGTTTTTAATTTGAATGAAAACCAACAATTCCATGATTTTCCAAACAATATTTTTTTAAGTGTATGAAATCATCAAGCAAATAAGTTAACAATAGAATATAAATACAGGCTCTTTTTCTCCATATTTTCTTTCCTTAATCAACTATCTACAAATTACAAGTTTTACAATAACCAACACTTGTTCAATATGATGAATGAGATTTTGTACCCAATAAAGAAAATGAAAACTTACCTTAAATTTGTTGAGTAATCTAGTGATTGTATCATTATCTGACATATCTATAGGGGTCTGACCCATCTGTAAAAGAAAGAAAAAAAATCTGACATATCTATAGAGGTCTGCCCCATCTGTAAAAGAAAGAAAAACATCAAGTTTTTATAGCATCCCCCAGCAAGGATAGCTTTGACTTAAGGATTCTACATTCACTGATACTGATATCCAGTTTTTAGAGGAGTCTGTGTTGCTCGATCATCTTTTTAGTATTCTGTGTTGTGTTTTTTCTTTTGTTTGTCTTCATCCTGTATCTTGTATACCTAATGTTGCCAGTTTCTCTGTATTGTCCATTCTTGATTGCCCCTTCGGTTTTCGTAAATGTTTATAAAAAAAAAAAGTATATAACACCATTAATTCTTGTTGCTAAAACATGCTTACTTTTGATATTATTAATGTTATTTGTATTTATTTACGTATACTGGTACCCAACATCATTTCTGTTTCAGATTATGTTTGTGTCGTTTAACAGTAACACAATGGGTGTCACTAGTTGAACAGGAACTGTAAACCTTTCCGTAGTACCTGAGTTCACTCCTGTTTTTAGTTAGGTTTGTGTTGTTTAACAGTAACACAATGGGTGTCACTAGTTGAACAGGAACTGTAAACCTTTCCGGAGTACCTGAGTTCACTCCTGTTTTTAGTTAGGTTTGTGTTGTTTAACAGTAACACAATGGGTGTCACTAGTTGAACAGGAACTGTAAACCTTTCCGGAGTACCTGAGTTCACTCCTGTTTTTAGTTAGGTTTGTGTTGTTTAACAGTAACACAATGGGTGTCACTAGTTGAACAGGAACTGTAAACCTTTCCGGAGTACCTGAGTTCACTCCTGTTTTTAGTTTTTTGTAGATCATTGTTAGTTCTTTTTCTTTTGGTCATTATATTGTTTGTCCTATTTACGGCTTCTGATTACTCCTTTGGTATCTTCAAACTTTTCTTTGACAAATTGGCTTTACATAATAGTCATAAGATTAGTGTTTCCCACAGAAATACAGTACGGCTTGGTATCTGTGCAATCAGAGAGCACTTAAGCATCATTTTACAATTTCAGAAGGCAATATAAATGAAGATCTGGCATCACTTTTCATTAATTTTCAGTTATTATCAATGTTAAAATGGAAATTGTCAATTTTGTCAGACATGACTGGCAAAATTTGGGCATATTTTGCTAAGGACTGATACAAGATTGGCATTTTGCAATAGAAAATTAATGAGGACTGCCTACATTCCAGAAATGGTCATGAACTGTGATGACGATTATGTCAACAAACCGAAAGATAAAAATACTTGGGGGAATACCATCGATGGAAACATATTTAACAAGCATAATGATCAGGAAAAAAAGACATTAGTAAAAAGGATCTTTTTCACTTGCCTGGAATTTATCCAATTCAAACTTCTCTGTTTTAATCTCGTCTTGTAATTTTGACGTTGAAAAGAATCCCCTCTGTGTTTATGTACGCTATGAATATACAGAATGACGTCATTGGTCTAGTGCTGCACCAGAATTGTAAATCAAAACAAGTGACCGACTTTATTGCATGACCGAGCAGATGTCACGACACGATACTTCTATTGTGAGGGTGCATGGTCCATCGCCTTGCTAAAATTCTCTAGAGAAACCACTAAAGATATTTAGAAGTCACCTACTGAATTCTAATTGATTTTTTATCATATAATCAGGGGGGGTTAGGGTGCTTAATGCCACTTTCAACAATATTTCAGTTATATTGTGGTGGTCAGTTTTATTGGTGGAGGAAACCGGAGTACCCAGAGAAAACCACAGACCTGCCGCAAGTCACTGACAAACTTTATCACATAATGTTGTATCGACTATAATCATATAATCAGAACTATTGAATAAATACCTTATTTCTGATGGTAGGATCCCCACAGCACTGTAATAAAGCTTCTGTGGCATCCACAGATTCAGATCTAACTGCTAGATGAAGTGCAGTGTCACCATCCTGTTCAGTAAAAAAAATAACGTCCATAATTTGTGAAGACAGAGCTATAAACTAGCTGTATGTTATTGTGGATAATTCATAGTTATTCCAGGTATAGGGGGAAATAGTACAATATTGATCTCTGTTACTTATTTACATCTTAAGAATTTGTTGAGGCGTTTGGGGTTAGGATCATGGTATTTAGCCCTGTTTTCAACAATATTTTAGCTATATCATTGCGGTCAGTTTTATTGGTGAAGGAAACCGGAGTACTGCCCAGAGAAAACCACTGACCTGTCACAAGTCACTGACAAACTTTATCACATTATGTTGTATCGAGTACACATCGCCTGAGTGGGATTCAAACTAACAACGTTACTGATGATAGCCACTGAATACATAGGTAGTTGTAAATCCAACTACAAAATGTTCATGACCACTATGGCCTCTAGAAATTCTATGCTGAAAGTAAATAAGAATGATTGCTTGATAAATTTAAGCCATTTACAACAATAACTCAGCTTTAATGTGACAAGATGGATTAGAAAGGAGGGAGAAATCAAGCTCCCAGGTAAATCTCCTGAATATTGATCCCAGGTAAATCACCTGAATATTGATCCCAGCTAAATCTCCTGA
Organism: Bathymodiolus septemdierum; assembly: GCA_963383655.1. Classification (NCBI taxonomy): domain Eukaryota; kingdom Metazoa; phylum Mollusca; class Bivalvia; order Mytilida; family Modiolidae; genus Bathymodiolus; species Bathymodiolus septemdierum. Next base: position 71,185,627 of record OY726526.1, on the reverse strand, counting down.
ATATTGATCCCAGGTAAATCTCCTGAATATTGATCCCAGAGAAATCTCCTGAATATTGATCCCAGAGAAATCTCCTGAATATTGATCCCAGAGAAATCTCCTGAATATTGATCCCAGGTAAATCACCTGAATATTGATTCCAGGTAAATCACCTGAATATTGATCCCAGGTAAATCACCTGAATATTGATCCCAGGTAAATCCCCTGAATATTGATAAGTACTTGGTAAACTTTTAGGACTTGGGTACAACTTTCTGCTCGTAGGACATGAACTAGTACCTCTCACACAACAATTGTTTTAGCTACTGTACCCCTCTTGATCTGAAGGTCTATTTACTGCTTACCTCCCTTGATCTAAAAGTCTCAGGTTGTATATTCTATTATTGATTCATCTGAGGTCTCAGATTTTCATCGTGAAATGAAAAGGTTTTTTTAATAAAGGGTTGTAAAACAAATCATTCATATCAATAAAAAGATCCTAATCTTAGCATATTGGCTTTTAATTTGCCAATTGGACAACTGGAAGAGAGGCTTGTTATACACTACAAACTCATGATGTGAGGCAAGAGGGAAAAATCTGGACTTTAACAGTCATATTTCAACCAAAATTCTGATCTCAATAGTCTTGGTTCAACCAAAATCTCAACTTTATTAGTGCTTCTTTGTTATAAAAAGGGGGGGTCCAAACATCCAACCACACATGTCTATGGGTGTACCACTATCCTCTTTAGTATGCAAGATATACTTACATAATTTTGTATATTTACAGGTACTCCACCAGCAGCAAACACATAGAAATAAACTTTAGGTTTTGTTATATAACAATGAAACAGGGTATCACCATCCTGAAATATTAATAAAAAATCTCTTTTAAGCCTAAATATTTATTTGGTTTTTTAATTAACCAAGTTTTATAACTTCCAAAATAATGTTAATATTGAGAAGATCTTTTCTATTTGGAATATAATACCTTATTATATAAATAGGTGTGAATTATGGGGATTTATCCGTGAAATAAATTCCGGTATCTCACATGTGAGATATCAGTTTTTTCCTGCCGGAACTATTTTACAGACCTGTAAGTGTGGTGGTTACATCCCTTGTTGTGTTACGGTGAACACACATACAATTGTAAACTGAAAAAAATTATGCGAAAAGTTATTGACGACTTTGGCACATAACCAACATGACATCATTGACATTGTATGAAGACTTCCAGTTTGAAACGTAAAGATTAGACGTTTTTTGGGCTTCATGTACGCTTCAATTTTGATCAAATTTAACTAAAACAAGTTTTCAAGATAAGCATTTTAATTATGACATGTAGAATTTCACATTTTCAAGATGGCAGATCCTTCCAGCTGTACCCCTTATTATCATTGCTCGTAGATTCATACGCGGGGAATGAAATATACAAAATGTCAAATAAAAAAAATAATATACAAGATATTTTGAAAGTCTATATAATAAACAGTATAACTAAATCATACATTTTGAATATCAATATAAGACCACTCGTGACCAAATACACATTAAAGATTAAACTCGTGGACGGAACAAGTTCCGCCCACTCGCTTAATCCTTATGCGTACTTCCGTCACTCATGGTCTTATTTTGATATTCAAAATCTACTATTAGTTATACTATATTTCATTACCAACACATTTTTCAATGTAAAATTTGTTTTGTACCACTAAATTATTTTTTAATTATTTTTGCTTATTGCATATGAAAAGGCACTTTCGGGTACAGAAAACATAAATGGTTCTGAATCACTACACTCAATTATATCCTCTGCCATACTTAGACATATAGCAGGCCTTTCAATAAGTGTCGGTAAAAAAACCCAGGTATTTTTACCCGCCTAAAATGGTATTTGGTACCTTCTGATTTTAAAAAGTATTGTATAAGGTATTCATGAAAATTTTAATAAAATGTACCGCCTGTAAATAGTGAAGTACTGGTACACTTGAAAAATATTCAAAGCCCTAATATAGGCTCTTCCTCTTTGCTGTGGAACTGAAAATGTATGTCATTTGACTTCACTATTTTGTCGTCTGCCTGTGATGTTCTAAATATAGTATAAAGGCATGGCTTATCCCCCATGAGAGGAAAGATAACAAAAACAAAAGAAATAACATTAATATATTGTACAGTTAAACCTGCACATGTGGTCACCTCTATTAAGCAGTCACCTGTATTAAAAGGTCATATTTTTCTTGCCCTGACATAGAAAATTTTATATGAATCGAACCTCTTTTAAGAGTTCACCTGTCTTATAAGGCCACTTTTTCATTGCCCCAAAGGTGACCTCTTAGTACAGGTTTAACTGCATAACTTACCAGCAACATTATGTAATAAAGTTTGTCAGTGGTTTTCTCCGGGTCCTCCAGTTTACTCCACCAATAAAACTGACCACCACAATATAACTGAAATATTGTTGAAAGTGGTGTTAAACACCATCAAACCAAACAAATCCAACCAAATCTTCTCAACTTACCTTAGAAACATAATTTTTCCCATACTCATCAAGTACTTTCTTTGCTTCTTCTACAACTGTTTCTTTGTGCATTTGGAAAATTGGCATGCCTTGCTGAAAAAGGAAAAACAATATTTTATATTAAAGCAGTCGTCACGATGAGCACAGGTCCTCCGATCCAAGACTAGTAAATCTTTGTTCGGACCAGTAAATTTTTCGTTTTTTATTTAGATATATATATATATATAAATTCAAGAATTTGATTCGGGCCATTAAATTCAAATTTTCATTTCGAGGACTGTAAAGAACATCCTCTAAGTTGATGTATTTATTAATACATTCGTACTTTAGTTATATCATAGTGGTCAGTTGTATATATTAGAAAAAATCCCACAAAGAATTATCATATGATCGATACATTTAAACAAAGTATTGCAAAAACTTTTGACGGCCTTACCGTCTTCGTCAGTTGATAAACATAAATGGTTCTGAATCATATTAATCTACAATTAATTACGTGCATTATTGTAATTATGACATGTAGGATTTCACATTTTCAAGATGGCAGATCACACAATCAAACAAAATAAAAACTGAAGAAAATTATGCGAAAAGTTATTGCGTATTCGGTCACGAGTGGTCTTATATTGATATTCAAAATGTATGATTTAGTTATACTGTTTATTATATAGACTTTCAAAATTTCTTATATATTATTCATATAAAATATTGAATATAAAATTTATTTTGTTTGATTGTAGATTAATATGATCGATAGATACATTTGTATATTTATAAACTTTTTTTAATTTTAAAAATCAGTGACATCCTTAAATATATTCATTCATTAAAATGAAAATTATTTGAGTATTGGGGTAAAATGCATACAGTCCAGGATTGTGCACTTCATGATTGAAAATATTAAAATAAATTAATTCAATAACAATTAAAATGATGTGATAATTTCTGCTTTTTGAACTTTTTCTGAATAAAAACAATATAGAACCGATAATTAAAATAAAACAGAAAGAAGGGAGATAATTATATTGTATTACAATGGTTTTGTTCACAAATTATTTGTAGAAAAGCATCTTAATATCATATTTTTGTCCATGTTTTTACATTTGCATTTGTATTCCACAATAGTACATAAACAAGTAAATAAAATAGCTACAAATATGTAACTATGCAAAATTATACCCCCCCCCTACCCCTAATTAAACTTACCAGACAAAATACCGCTATTACCCCCCCTGCCCCTCAATAAATTTACCAGGATAAGTATGATATCCATTGTCTTGTCGAATCCCCGTTAGTATCTACCCAGATATAAACGTCAGGTTTTTTTTTGTAGACTACTACCTAATTAAACTTACCAGACAAAGTACTACTCCCTCCCCCTACCCCTCAATAAACTTACCAGGATAAGAACAATATCCATTGTCTCGTCAAATCCCAATTAACTTCTACCCAGATATTAACGTCAGGTATTTTTGTTTTTTTTTATAGAGACCACTAATCAATACATAATTAATAATAATTTTCACTTTATATACTAGCTTTATGTCTATAGAAAATGCATTGATTTTCACACATTGTTATTTACAAATCCATTATAAAAGCTGACAATTATTTTCTAGAAAAACTCTCACGGTAAAACCATTCCAAGCCATTTTTATAGGAGGTTATTGTATATTAATTTAAAAAAGACATCAATCATAAAATAATCACATTTAGGTCCTCGTTGACGTTCAAATAACAAACTCAGTCAACTTTACTATTTAAATAAGTAAAAACTAGAGGCCCATTTGAGCCTGTATACGTCACCTAGTTAATACCTTAAACATATTTTATTGTTCAACAATAAACAATTGGATAGGGCACATGTTTTACAGCTTAGACATGTCTTCTCCTTGTTATTCATGCACTGACTGGGTTAAAACAAGTTTGTAGTTTATTAGAAAAAGATTTTTATTCATATTCTTGTAACTAAACAATGTCTTGTGGTGTGGACCAACTTCGACCTCTGATCTACACAAAAAAAAAATTGTTAGTGACTATTATTCATGTACTGTTTGGATTCAATCTATTTCCTACAAACATATATCTGAAATAATTTATAGTTCCATTTTCCCACAGCCTCTTTTTCCTGCAGTGGCTGCCATTTTGGATTTCCAAAAGACAAAAAAAAAAAAGTAAACAAACAAACACTTGGTAGAGGACTATACAAGGAACATTTTAGCTAAGCTTACAGTCAAATGGTTGTGATTTCAGATAAGAATAATTTTCAAATATTTTTCCTTTCAAAGGTCATATAAGGAACATTCCTACCATGTATCAATTCCATCATACATGTGAAAATGAGATTTTTTTTTCAGCCAATCAGAAAGCATAGTTGGCCTAGCAGTCATGTTGAATTTCTGAATGAGAAAAAAATTATATAAAATGTTAAGCATCACCTTAGTAACATCTTGACCACCTAACAAGTAAGATAGTGACACAGACTTCATGGAAACAACATAAACAATCCTACACTTTCTGTAGGAAAGCAAAAAAAAATAATTATGATAGTCCTCATTATAAGGTATCTCTTTCTCTAGTATAAAGGAACTTAAAGTGACTAAAAAGAGTTGTAACCTGATCTTGAGGGGACGATTTAATTACAGTCTAACCTCATTAATACCAGGAGTATTATAATATAGTTATATAATGTTATCTACCTTTTCTTGTTTGACTGGTGTCACACGTTCCACCTCCATTTTAACTGTTTCTTCTATACAAGGAGTAGTTAATCCTTCACCAGGTTTCCGTTTTCCTTGTCTGATGGCCTCTATTAGATTTTTTAGTCTGTGCATGTAAGCATTGTTTGCATTGTCTGCGGCATCATACATTGCTGGACATCGGTCATTTCCATGGTCAAAATAGCACCACTGGTCACACTGTATTGTTTCTTGCTATATGATAAAATAAAGTACTGGTATTAAAAAACCAAGGGTCCATCGTGGTCGTGATCATATGGTAGTTGGACTTAGTTGGATTTATAACTACCTGTGCAATCAGTGCCTATCACCACTAAAGTTGTGAGTTTGAACCCCGTTCAGGGGAGATGTACTTGATATAACATTATGTGATAAAATTTGTCAGTGACTTGTGGCAGGTCGGTGGTTTTCTCTTGGTACTTCTGTTTTCTCCACCAATAAACTGACCGTCATGATATAACTGAAATATTTTTGAAAGTGGTATTAAACAGCACAACATAACCCTTTAAACAAGTTTGTTTTTTTTGTTTTTTTTAACAAAAACTTTTTTTTCACAGACCTTGACCTTCTATCAAATTATATGTTTCCTTCCATGATACTAAGTTTGGTTAACTAGAATGCAATACAAAATGTATATACTAGAATTCTAATTTCTCTCCAAATGGTCAAAATAATCTTTAATTAGAAACCTGTCTTTTTAAAAAACAAACATATTATAAATAAATATCAGAAATTTATGTCAAAAATATTACCTGGTAATTATATGCATAGTCAAACCTGTGTTATGTGACCTTCCTAGAGAATATTCAAATAGGGTCGCATAAGGCAGGTGGTCACTAAATACAGGTTTAATTAATATGAAATGCACTGTGAAGGGAAATTTAAATTAAGGTCACATAATACAATTTATTGCTTAAAAGAGGTTGTCACTAAAGCAGGTTTGACTGAATGTACTTTACAGATATAATCAAATGGTAAGAAACCACCGTCGCCCCCCCCCTCACTCAAAAAAAAAAAAAAAAAAAAAAAAAAAAAAACCAACAAGACAAGAAGATGAATATCCTGATTGTGACATTATTTACATACTAAATACTACATGAAACAATACCTGCTGCTTAGGGTAAAGCATAATAAAAAAAAACTTTTCCCCTATTTTAATTTAAATGAAATAGACTTTAAAAAATTAACATGTAAGAAAAAGGAGAAATAAATTTCTGTATGTTCATATCTTTCTCTTTAGTTGTAACATCAAACAAACAAATACAAATAAAATCATGAACCATGAATATTCATTCAAATACAATAAAATATCACTTAAAAATATTGAAATTGTGAAGAATTTGCATAAAAACCTGATAAAGTCTGTCTGTTGGGAATGATTTTTCCACCAAATAAATAGCGATCTTTTCTGCTCCACACTCAATAGCAAAGTTTACAGGATCTGTATTGTAACATGTGTGGTAAAACTGAAATGAAAAAACGTTAAATACAGACGATCAATCAAGGCCATATAATTCTTTAAAATCTGTCCGATTTAAAAGGTATCAATTTAAATCTGATTAAGAATCCATTAGTTTTTTTTATATGTTTAATATACCGTAACTCATCTTTGACCTTTTACCCCTAAACAAATCTAAATACTTCAGTCCTTACGATGAGCACCAGTCCTCCAGCCCAAGACCAGTACAACTTTGTTCGGACCAGTAAATTTTTCAGTTTTTATTTAGATATATAATGTTCAAGAATTTAATTCGGACCAGTAAATTCACATTTTCATTTCGAGGACTGAGTGATACCTTAAAAATTAATAAAATTACTTGAAAAAACAAATTAACTGATATCTCAAAATCCATATATGGGGGAAATTATTTGAATTTAATTCTTATCTTATCCATATAATTAATATGACAGTTTTGCTACTTAGATTTATTAATATTTCACTAATTTTGTACCTTACAAAAATCATCTTTTTTCGTCCTCAATGAAAGATAAATAATAAATTATCTACCTTCCAATCCACTGTTAATATTAATTGAAACATCAAACTTCATTGTACAAATGAAACATCTATGACTAAAGGACAACATGATCATGTATATATTGATATTCTTTCAGAATGTTTTAATGTATTTTCTAAGACTTCACATATTATGTATCTGAATATTTGTGGAATTCCACAGAGAGGGTATGGTTACAAATTCAGTAATGTGACAACTCTTCCAGTCAGTAAAATAAATATTTTATACAATAAAATCTAATATTGATGACAAAAATTCAAATTAAAAAAAAGCGTTATTTTCCCTACATTTTCATCTAGTCTTGTGAAAGAAAAGATATTCCAGAAATGCTTTATGTCTTCAAATTTAGACAGTCATCCAATCAAAATTGATATAAAATCTCATATATTTGTTTTCATTAGATGCAAGGAGTAAGATTTCAATCAAATTTAGTACCTTTTCATCTAGAGCTCTGATGACAGCGATATCTGTAATTGGTCCTAGGATATTCCTCACTTTTGCCTCTTCTTTTCTGTGTATGCTGGTTTTTAGCTACAATACAAAATGGTCTCGTGAAAGATTTTCTCATTAATTTCAAAGATGAAATGTCACTGTATCACTCATCCGGTGAAGAATATTTTATTGTCGATCGTACCATTATATGCTATGTTTTGATCCCCCAAGGACTTGAACCAAAAATATAGATCTCTGGACCTTATTGATCTGTAAAAAATTGAATCTTCATATAACATACCCGTTCTTGGTTCTTACAACACCGCTAAAAAAATCAATTTCCAGCGTATTTTAAAATTTGGACCATATTACAATAATGATTCAAGCATTTTCCAATTGCAATTTCTTAATAAAAAAAAGTTTCCTAATTATTACAGTCTACATTTTAAATGTAAAGTAAGTTTTCGACTGCCGTGATTCGGACCATACATATCTTAGGGTCTTCATTTGTGCAAGCTTGAATCTGTGTATCAATTGCCTTGCAGTAGTAACTCTTAACTGCATTCAGACTGCTGTAGTTTTAATTAACAGTTTTTAACCTACAGTATTGTTAAGTTATTAGCCTAAAAAAAATTTAATAGCTTTTAGCTTGCAGTAGTTTTAAACACCAGTTGACAAATACTACATCTGTGCTCCTATTCTCACAGATGAAAGAGTATCAAAAAGATTCCTTGCAGTAATTCTCCATAACTGATGAAAACTAAAGGTAGACAGAAAGATTCCTTGCAGGAATTCTCCATAACTGATGAAAACTAAAGGTACAGAAAGAAAGATTCCTCGCAGTAATTCTCCATAACTGATGAAAACTAAAGGTACAGACAGAAAGATTCCTCGCAGGAATTCTCCATAACTGATGAAAACTAAAGGTACAGACAGAAAGATTCCTCACAGTAATTCTCCATAACTGATGAAAACTAAAGGTAGACAGAAAGATTCCTTGCAGGAATTCTCCATAACTGATGAAAACTAAAGGTACAGAAAGAAAGATTCCTCGCAGTAATTCTCCATAACTGATGAAAACTAAAGGTACAGACAGAAAGATTCCTCGCAGGAATTCTCCATAACTGATGAAAACTAAAGGTACAGACAGAAAGATTCCTCACAGTAATTCTCCATAACTGATGAAAACTAAAGGTACAGACAGAAAGATTCCTCACAGTAATTCTCCATAACTGATGAAAACTAAAGGTACAGACAGAAAGATTCCTCACAGTAATTCTCCATAACTGATGAAAACTAAAGGTACAGACAGAAAGATTCCTCACAGTAATTCTCCATAACTGATGAAAACTAAAGGTACAGACAGAAAGATTCCTCACAGTAATTCTCCATAACTGATGAAAACTAAAGGTACAGACAGAAAGATTCCTCACAGTAATTCTCCATAACTGATGAAAACTAAAGGTACAGACAGAAAGATTCCTCACAGTAATTCTCCATAACTGATGAAAACTAAAGGTACAGACAGAAAGATTCCTCACAGTAATTCTCCATAACTGATGAAAACTAAAGGTACAGACAGAAAGATTCCTCACAGTAATTCTCCATAACTGATGAAAACTAAAGGTACAGACAGAAAGATTCCTCACAGTAATTCTCCATAACTGATGAAAACTAAAGGTACAGACAGAAAGATTCCTCACAGTAATTCTCCATAACTGATGAAAACTAAAGGTACAGACAGAAAGATTCCTCACAGTAATTCTCCATAACTGATGAAAACTAAAGGTACAGACAGAAAGATTCCTTACAGTAATTTTCCATAACTGATGAAAACTAAAAGTACAGACAGAAAGATTCCTCACAGTAATTCTACATAACTGATGAAAACTAAAGGTACAGACAGAAAGATTCCTCACAGTAATTCTCCATAACTGATGAAAACTAAAGGTACAGACAGAAAGATTCCTCACAGTAATTCTCCATAACTGATGAAAACTAAAGGTACAGACAGAAAGATTCCTCACAGTAATTCTCCATAACTGATGAAAACTAAAGGTACAGACAGAAAGATTCCTCACAGTAATTCTCCATAACTGATGAAAACTAAAGGTACAGACAGAAAGATTCCTCACAGTAATTCTCCATAACTGATGAAAACTAAAGGTACAGACAGAAAGATTCCTCACAGTAATTCTCCATAACTGATGAAAACTAAAGGTACAGACAGAAAGATTCCTCACAGCAATTCTCCATAACTGATGAAAACTAAAGGTAGACAGAAAGATTCCTCACAGTAATTCTCCATAACTGATGAAAACTAAAGGTACAGACAGAAAGATTCCTCACAGTAATTCTCCATAACTGATGAAAACTAAAGGTACAGACAGAAAGATTCCTCACAGTAATTCTCCATAACTGATGAAAACTAAAGGTACAGACAGAAAGATTCCTCACAGTAATTCTCCATAACTGATGAAAACTAAAGGTACAGACAGAAAGATTCCTCACAGTAATTCTCCATAACTGATGAAAACTAAAGGTACAGACAGAAAGATTCCTCACAGTAATTCTCCATAACTGATGAAAACTAAAGGTACAGACAGAAAGATTCCTCACAGTAATTCTCCATAACTGATGAAAACTAAAGGTACAGACAGAAAGATTCCTCACAGTAATTCTCCATAACTGATGAAAACTAAAGGTACAGACAGAAAGATTCCTCACAGTAATTCTCCATAACTGATGAAAACTAAAGGTACAGACAGAAAGATTCCTCACAGTAATTCTCCATAACTGATGAAAACTAAAGGTACAGACAGAAAGATTCCTCACAGTAATTCTCCATAACTGATGAAAACTAAAGGTACAGACAGAAAGATTCCTCACAGTAATTCTCCATAACTGATGAAAACTAAAGGTACAGACAGAAAGATTCCTCACAGTAATTCTCCATAACTGATGAAAACTAAAGGTACAGACAGAAAGATTCCTCACAGCAATTCTCCATAACTGATGAAAACTAAAGGTAGACAGAAAGATTCCTCACAGTAATTCTCCATAACTGATGAAAACTAAAGGTACAGACAGAAAGATTCCTCACAGTAATTCTCCATAACTGATGAAAACTAAAGGTACAGACAGAAAGATTCCTCACAGTAATTCTCCATAACTGATGAAAACTAAAGGTACAGACAGAAAGATTCCTCACAGTAATTCTCCATAACTGATGAAAACTAAAGGTACAGACAGAAAGATTCCTCACAGTAATTCTCCATAACTGATGAAAACTAAAGGTACAGACAGAAAGATTCCTCACAGTAATTCTCCATAACTGATGAAAACTAAAGGTACAGACAGAAAGATTCCTCACAGTAATTCTCCATAACTGATGAAAACTAAAGGTACAGACAGAAAGATTCCTCACAGTAATTCTCCATAACTGATGAAAACTAAAGGTACAGACAGAAAGATTCCTCACAGTAATTCTCCATAACTGATGAAAACTAAAGGTACAGACAGAAAGATTCCTCACAGTAATTCTCCATAACTGATGAAAACTAAAGGTACAGACAGAAAGATTCCTCACAGTAATTCTCCATAACTGATGAAAACTAAAGGTACAGACACAACAGTAAAACATAACAATACATTACAGAATGTGGTGATATATATATATATAATAGACACATGCTATAGACTGTATCACATTACAGAATGTGGTGATATATATATATAATAGACACATGCTATAGATTGTATCGTTGATGCTTTCCAAGTTGATCAAAGTTAAATTATCCTTTTATATGATATCATGAAATTTCTATAAAACTCCTGTAACAAGCAGTTGGTCTACAAGTAGGACAGATGATTCTCCAAACAATATGCAAAAAAATTAGGGATGGCAACGATTACTTGGTTAACCGTCGGAAAGATCGTAACCGGTTAGCTATTTTGCGATTCGATTATTCGTTAAGTTTTGATAAAATATGATGAAAATATCTCGATCTTGTCACTGTTTTCTCAATTCATAAAAGCTAAAAAAATATTTAAAGTACATGTATAGTGTAACAGTAAATAAACTTAGATATAGGATTAAATCAACAATTAAATAACTGTGATAATACAGGATAACTATCCCTCGGGCATTCATGTTTTTACAACCATAACTAATCACAACGATTGTAAAAACTGTTCATCTGTCTAATTAACTTGCAACTGAAATGTTTGAAGTTTCATTACAAAATGCCTCCACCACAATCGAAAGCTTGGTCGTATCGTATCTTAAACGAGATGTGAAGTCGAAAATTGTGAAATGCAAACTGTGCAATTTAGAAATGACATATACGGGAGGAACTAGCAATATGCTTAATCATTTAAAGCTAAAACATTCGTCAGATATTTATGGATGGTTTACGCGTGAGAGGTGTGATCCTAACGTAAATCCTTTAAAGTGGTGGAAAGAAAACAGTATCAAATATCCCAGATTGTCAGTACTTGCGCATCAGTATCTCAGTATTCCAGGAACATCTGTACCCTCTGAACGCATATTCTCAGCCACAGGATTACTCGTCAATAAATTAAGAAACAGACTATCTTCTCATGTCATTTTTCTTAATAAGAACTATGTACCAGAACAAGCAGATACACAATAGACCGTGACAATGTTTAATCTTAATCTAAAAAAAGAACTGTACAGATAAATTTTGTTTGTTTCAATGTTTGTAATTCTTTATGTAATATAAGTTTATTATTGACATCGCCTTATTGATTTGCCCCTTGCAAGATTACATCTGAACAATGATATCTACCGGTTAACTGAGTAATTGGTCGGAAGATTATTTGAGTAACTGGTTAGTAAATTCTGAACGGTTTGCCATCCATAAAAAAAATGTTTTGTTAACTTTAAATTATCTTATGAAAGAAGTTAAACTTTATTATAGGTGTTAGTAGTTCTATACACAAAACCTAGTATTTAATCCCTTATCAATATTTCTATTTAGTTGTTTTACATTTTTATGATCGTTCGGCAGTCAATAAAAAAAAGATAGTAAATATGAACATGAAATTATATGCTATAGAACTAGGGTGTTTAGATGTACATTTGATATTAAGTGTGGAAGACATTTGCATTCATTTTAAACAAACCTTTTCTAAAGAATTTACATGCTTTTAATGACATCCTAAAAAACATTATGTTCCTTGAAAATATTACTCACAACTATTATTCTTTAATATGGAAATATCCTTTATCCAATTAATTCACTCGAAATGTCCTTTATCCTGTTAATTTACTTGAAATGTCCTTTATCCTATTAATTTACTCCACATATCCCTTATCCTATTAATTTACTCGAAATCTCCTTTATCCTATTAATTTACCTGAAATGTTCTTTATCCTGTTAATTTATTTGAAATGTCCTTTATCCTGTGTACTTACTTGAAATGTCCCTAATCCTGTTAATTTACTCGACATATCCTTTATCCTATTAAATTACTCGAAATGTCCTTTATCCTATTAATTTACCTGAAATGCCCTTTATCCTGTTAATTTACTCAAAATGTCCTTTATCCTGTTAATTTACCTGAAATGCCCTTTATCCTATTAATTTACTCAAAATGTCCTTATCCTATTAATTTACTCGAAATGTTCTTTATCCTATTAATTTACTCAACATGCCTTTATCCTGTTAATTTATTTTATCCTATTAATTTACTCGAAATATCCTTATCCTATTAATTTAATCGAAATGTCCTTTATCCTATTAATTTACTCAACATGTCCTTTATCTTTTTAATTTACTTGAAATGTCCTTTATCCTATTGATTTACTCAAAAATGTCCTTTATCCTGTTAATTTACTCAAAAATGTCCTTTGTCCTATCAATTTACTCAAAATATCTTTTATCCTGTTAATTTACTCAAAATGTCCTTTATCTTTTTAATTTACTTGAAATGTCCTTTATCCTATTGATTTACTCAAAAATGTCCTTTATCCTGTTAATTTACTCAAAAATGTCCTTTGTCCTAATAATTTATTCCAGTTTTAATACAATATCTTGTAGCAGATATGTACATGTAAATATTGAAGAAAATGCACCCAAATCTCAGGTTAAAAATAAAAAAAAAAAAAAAAATTGTAATATAATCTGTAGTGATTACAGGCAAGAAGCTTAGGTAAGATGATACCTGTTGTCAACCGACAAGATAAGTCAACTATTGTCAATGTATAATCAATTACGTTTATAAAACGATGATATTAATTCCAGGTGCATTCTATTGGTCGTCAATGGGACATTAACTCATCTCTTAGTGTTTGAACGATAAAAGACTGTCAAATTTCAATTAAAATAAACTGGATTTAAAATCTCTGTAGCTATTTTCAAATGTAAATATGTACAAAATACCCATAAGAAGCTTAGCTTAAAAACTACAAAATGCAAGCTACAAAACACATACTTATGTTATATCTAATATGTTATCTATTTTCTATATATGTATGCTAATTTTTATTAAAAATAGAAAATTGTCTGGCTTCAGGATAACTAAAAGTAGAAATGTAAATATGGATTATCTTGTAAAAACATAATCATTAGCATTGTAAATAAACCAGAGGCCCACTAGAACATGTAAAACCTCACCTGGTGTACGATTGACTTCAAATTCACTAGAAAAAGGTAAAAGTAGATGTGTCACAATATACATGTATATCTTTCTATTAGCAGTCCTCACAATGAGCACCGATCTTCTGGCCCAAAAACAGTGAAACTTTGTTTGTACAAGTAAATTTGCCATTTTTTTAAAGAACTATAAAAATTAATTCAAGAATTCAGGGTTCGACATTAATGGTTGTCTGATTGCCTGGGGCAAAAGAAAACGGCACCCAACTTGTCCGATCGGGCAAGTGAAAATGATTCTGTGATGTGTTCAATTCCTGAAGAGCAAAATGATTAATATTGAATTATTCAGTGTTGGAAGTCGCGGCGAATTTTACCTAAACATCGCGTCGCGTCGTATGTTTCATTTTCATTTTAAACATATTTTATTCATAAATAAATGAAATGGATTGGATAGCAGGCAATAGCCTATATAAATCCTCTCTTATGTATCGTGCATTTTACGCCATTTTGTTGACTACAAAATTCCCCTTTCTCAAATAAAGATCGTGTTATTTATATTAGCCAATCGCGAATGCCTAATTAGGCAGCGGCGCTGCATTAACATCGTATTTATTTTCGCCGGCCAATGAAAAGCTAGAGTTATTTGCGGGGTTCTAATTTTAGAAAATTATCTGTGTATTGCCTTTGCATTCAAAATATAGAAAGCGTGATAGATTACTGGAATAAAAATTCAAACAAACTATAGTCGTTGTCAGTCTATGATAAGGAACATTTATACTTAAATTTTCTAACAAAAATATTTCAGAAATCCTCATCAATCACCAGTATTTATAAAATTGTCATATTCCCTCAAATTGATAGGTACGTCTACGGGAACGCAGACCTAAATTTGATGGGGAGGGGGCAAATCATGTCACTGAGTATGAACTGTTAAATTTCATATTGAATGTAGTTTAAACAAAAACAGACTGCCAGTAATAAGTTTTAACTATTTTTGTTCATCTAGTTTTAATGTTTGAATTAAAACAATAATTGAATTTCAAATTTATTGATTTGAACTGATCATAAGCATGACTATAATCATAACTTACTGCAATTATGAATATGAGTATTTTAATTATATAGCCAAATGATGCACTAACACTATGCCCACATCATAAGGTGTAAATAATTAATATGAGGGGTTAATCTACTCTAGTGAACGGTCATTGTAGATTGCATAGTTCTGCACTACATGCATATAGTTTACAGTTTCGGGCAAGTAAAATCAATATGGCACTTACACGAATGGACAAGTTTGTCAAAAAGTTAAAGTCGAACCCTGGAATTTGATTTGGACCAGTAAATTTAAATGTTCATTTCGAGGACTGTATAAGGTATAATTTGTAGGAGTACCATTAATACACAAGTTTAGTTTTGATCTGATTCTTACGTTCTATCATCTTACTTTAAGGTTTAAATTTAAGTCCATTCCAGATTAATGTTAAAAAAAACCTAAAGTACAAATTCAACAAAATTTAAATGTAAATTTCACAACAGAAGAATGCAAAATATGTTAACTTTCTTCTCTGATATTAGATTTTCCTTCAACTGGTTGAAGATTACTTTTCGGCACATGCTATGGCTATTTACAAAATTTCACATAACTTCCTTTTTTTCTTCTAAACTAAAATGTATGTACATTTTCTATGTTTAAATTTAGTTATTTTTGTTTTCATTTACTTGTAGCGGTTAGGGAGTTATGGTGTTTAATGCCACTTTCAACAATATTTCAGTTATATCATGCGGTCAGTTTTATTGGTGGAGGAAACCGGAGTACCCGGAGAAAACCACTGACCTGCCAGATGTCATATGTGTTATAGTCTCAGACGTACATGTAGTCTGTGAAATTATAATGGGTCAACACAAATACAAGTATACAGTTCTAACGATGAGCACCGATCCTCCAGCCCAACACTAGTAAAGCTCTGTTTGGACCAGAACAGTTTCAGTTTTTTTTCCACAGCACTATACATTGTATACAAAAAAAAATTCAAGAATTTATTTTGGACCAGTATTGCAGTAAATTCAAATTTTATTTTCGAGGACTGAGTATATTCACACAGATTTTTAAAAATATAATTTCATTAAAATCATAGACAGTCGCTAAAGCTAAAAATAACATGACATCAATTTAAACCTACAAATTGATATACATTGCAATTACTGTTGGCCAAATAAAATTTGATCAAATTGTATTCAAAACTATATTAAAAGATTAAAGTTTTAAAAATAAATGAACCTATCAACTGCATGTATACAATTGATTGGTGTGATTTTCATACTTGTACAATAACATTTAATCTTGTAAGACTGTAAATACCTATAAAAGTCTAACAATTGTGTCCAGCATAAGAATTTAAAGGGTATATGTGCTGAATTTAATAGTCGTGTATTGGGGCTTTGTGTTTACTTTTGGAATTTTATTTGTTGTATATAAATGTAAATACAGTTAATTAAAACATTTCAATAGAATCAATATTTACATAAATTAAAGGTCAAAATTGGTTCTCATTGATTTTGTACCATTACATTAAAATCAACAAATTATTATGGTTGTAAACAGCTATAAAAAAAACTCTGTTATATAAACTGAAAAATGCATTATTCTAATTTCTTTTTAATCTCAATGGTCTAAACAAAATTGTAATTCACTTAGTAACTGAATGTAATAGATTTGTACTTTCAAGTTGAACCCATTGTCAGGTTTAAATCGGTAACAGTCGAAACGAATATATACAAACTTCATAGGTCCAATATAATCAAAAATGAAATAATCGTCATGGCAAAGGTACATGTATATCATGAATATTCTCCAAATATAGTGTATGTAAATATAGCATTATGTAATTTCAGGAAGTTTTCCTAATTCTATAAATAACTTTCCAAACAGTGTGATAAAATGAAAAAAAAAATTATATCACATTGTTGAAAGTTCTAAAATCTAATAGAAAAATTGTAGAAACAGATGTGAAATTGATACCCCTAACACATGTATACATGACCTCTAACACATGTATACATGACCCCTAACACATGTATACATTCATGACCTCTAACACATGTATACATGACCCCTAACACATGTTTACATGACCCCTAACACATGTTTACATGACCCCTAACACATGTATACATGACCCCTAACACATGTATACATGACTCCTAACACATGTATACATGACTCCTAACACATGTATACATGACCCCTAACACATGTATACATGACCTCTAACACATGTATACATGACCTCTAACACATGTATACATGACCCCTAACACATGTATACATGACCCCTAACACATGTATACATGACCTCTAACACATGTATACATGACCCCTAACACATGTATACATGACGGCTCATTTTTTTAGACTTGATACAGGCACTTCAATTGAAAGTGGCAGGGTTAGAATAGTTTCATGGGCCCAAACATCCCCTCTTAGTGAAATGATGCAGTCATGCAAGTGATTTCCGCATGCGAGTAAAATGCCAATCCTTAGATGTAACTGGGTCAGCCAAGTTGCTTTAAAGAATGTTGAACTTTACACATAATAAATACAAATGTATAACACAATATAAATTGGTTATAGGGGTAGGAGTGTTTTAAACACTACCTACCACAACATTTCAGTAAGTAATATCATAGAGGTCAGCTTATTTGGTGGAGAAAACCAAGATGTGCACAGATCGTAATTACATGTAAAATGGTAATTCTCAGTCTGTGCAAAAAAAAACCCCCCCCACTATTCCTAAGCCCCAGTCTATTAAAAATTGGTTCAGGTTCATGAAAAATCACATAAAATTTGCTTAAGCAAATAGAAAAAAATCTTCTAAAATGGCTTTAGGCTAGTTTGTCTAAATGTTTTCGGTACCGACTGAATTCTGCATCAAAGTAGCATACAAGAAGAGTTTGAAGATATCAAAGGAGTAATCAGAATATGAAATAAAATTAAAAAAATGTCTTTGTAACATTAACAAGCATAAAGTTAATATTGAGTCATCTGTCTTACCTTAGATACAATATCTAAAACATCCATGTTTACTGTAAATTTATTGCTTCATCTGAAAAGAAAAAGGCAATCATGAGAATATTGTTATAAACTCTTGAAAACCATAACGGGTGTTTGATACAGAGCAGGATATAATAACAATGTCATTATTTTCGAAGTGACAGTTATCATTTATTTTTTCTATATAATAACTGCTTATACACTTATTATCCATCATGCTCTCTGTCAGACCTATGTGTGTATGCTCTCTGTCAGACCTATGCATGTATGCTCTCTGTCAGATCTATGTTTGTATGCTCTCTGTCAGACCTATGTTTGTATGCTCTCTGTCAGACCTATGTGTGTATGCTCTCTGTAAGACCTATGTTTGTATGCTCTCTGTCAGACCTATGTTTGTATGCTCTCTGTCAGACCTATGTTTGTATGCTCTCTGTCAGACCTATGTTTGTATGCTCTCTGTCAGACCTATGTTTGTATGCTCTCTGTCAGACCTATGTTTGTATGCTCTCTGTCAGACCTATGTTTGTACGCTCTGTCAGACCTATGTTTGTATGCTCTCTGTCAGACCTATGTTTGTATGCTCTCTGTCAGACCTATGTGTGTATGCTCTCTGTAAGACCTATGTTTGTATGCTCTCTGTCAGACCTATGTTTGTATGCTCTCTGTCAGACCTATGTTTGTATGATACTGGAGAGAACTTAATATAAGTTATTAACCATCATGCTCTCTGTCAGACCTATGTGTGTATGATACTGGAGAGAACTTAATATAAGTTATTACCCACCATGCTCTCTGTCAGACCTATGTTTGTATGCTCTCTGTCAGACCTGTTTGTATGCTCTCTGTCAGACCTATGTTTGTATGCTCTCTGTCAGACCTATGTTTGTATGCTCTCTGTCAGACCTATGTTTGTATGCTCTCTGTCAGACCTATGTTTGTATGCTCTCTGTCAGACCTATGTGTGTATGATACTGGAGAGAACTTAATATAAGTTATTAACCATCATGCTCTCTGTCAGACCTATGTGTGTATGATACTGGAAAGAACTTAATATAAGTTATTATTCATCATGCTCTCTGTCAGACCTATGTGTGTATGCTCTCTGTCAGACCTATGCATGTATGCTCTCTGTCAGACCTATGTTTGTATGCTCTCTGTCAGACCTATGTTTGTATGCTCTCTGTCAGACCTATGTGTGTATGCTCTCTGTAAGACCTATGTTTGTATGCTCTCTGTCAGACCTATGTTTGTATGCTCTCTGTCAGACCTATGTTTGTATGCTCTCTGTCAGACCTATGTTTGTATGCTCTCTGTCAGATCTATGTTTGTATGCTCTGTCAGACCTATGTTTGTACGCTCTGTCAGACCTATGTTTGTATGCTCTCTGTCAGACCTATGTTTGTATGCTCTCTGTCAGACCTATGTGTGTATGCTCTCTGTAAGACCTATGTGTGTATGCTCTCTGTCAGACCTATGTTTGTATGCTCTCTGTCAGACCTATGTTTGTATGATACTGGAGAGAACTTAATATAAGTTATTAACCATCATGCTCTCTGTCAGACCTATGTGTGTATGATACTGGAGAGAACTTAATATAAGTTATTACCCACCATGCTCTCTGTCAGACCTATGTTTGTATGCTCTCTGTCAGACCTGTTTGTATGCTCTCTGTCAGACCTATGTTTGTATGCTCTCTGTCAGACCTATGTTTGTATGCTCTCTGTCAGACCTATGTTTGTATGCTCTCTGTCAGACCTATGTTTGTATGCTCTCTGTCAGACCTATGTGTGTATGATACTGGAGAGAACTTAATATAAGTTATTAACCATCATGCTCTCTGTCAGACCTATGTGTGTATGATACTGGAAAGAACTTAATATAAGTTATTATTCATCATGCTCTCTGTCAGACCTATGTGTGTATGCTCTCTGTCAGACCTATGCATGTATGCTCTCTGTCAGACCTATGTTTGTATGCTCTCTGTCAGACCTATGTTTGTATGCTCTCTGTCAGACCTATGTGTGTATGCTCTCTGTAAGACCTATGTTTGTATGCTCTCTGTCAGACCTATGTTTGTATGCTCTCTGTCAGACCTATGTTTGTATGCTCTCTGTCAGACCTATGTTTGTATGCTCTCTGTCAGATCTATGTTTGTATGCTCTGTCAGACCTATGTTTGTACGCTCTGTCAGACTTATGTTTGTATGCTCTCTGTCAGACCTATGTTTGTATGCTCTCTGTCAGACCTATGTGTGTATGCTCTCTGTAAGACCTATGTTTGTATGCTCTCTGTCAGACCTATGTTTGTATGCTCTCTGTCAGACCTATGTTTGTATGATACTGGAGAGAACTTAATATAAGTTATTAACCATCATGCTCTCTGTCAGACCTATGTGTGTATGATACTGGAGAGAACTTAATATAAGTTATTACCCACCATGCTCTCTGTCAGACCTATGTTTGTATGCTCTCTGTCAGACCTGTTTGTATGCTCTCTGTCAGACCTATGTTTGTATGCTCTCTGTCAGACCTATGTTTGTATGCTCTCTGTCAGACCTATGTTTGTATGCTCTCTGTCAGACCTATGTGTGTATGATACTGGAGAGAACTTAATATAAGTTATTAACCATCATGCTCTCTGTCAGACCTATGTGTGTATGATACTGGAAAGAACTTAATATAAGTTATTATCCATCATGCTCTCTGTCAGACCTATGTGTGTATGCTCTCTGTCAGACCTATGCATGTATGCTCTCTGTCAGACCTATGTTTGTATGCTCTCTGTCAGACCTATGTGTGTATGCTCTCTGTAAGACCTATGTTTGTATGCTCTCTATCAGACCTATGTTTGTATGCTCTCTGTCAGACCTATGTTTGTATGCTCTCTGTCAGACCTATGTTTGTATGCTCTCTGTCAGACCTATGTTTGTATGCTCTCTGTCAGACCTATGTTTGTATGCTCTCTGTCAGACCTATGTTTGTACGCTCTGTCAGACCTATGTTTGTATGCTCTCTGTCAGACCTATGTTTGTATGCTCTCTGTCAGACCTATGTGTGTATGCTCTCTGTAAGACCTATGTTTGTATGCTCTCTGTCAGACCTATGTTTGTATGCTCTCTGTCAGACCTATGTTTGTATGATACTGGAGAGAACTTAATATAAGTTATTAACCATCATGCTCTCTGTCAGACCTATGTGTGTATGATACTGGAGAGAACTTAATATAAGTTATTACCCACCATGCTCTCTGTCAGACCTATGTTTGTATGCTCTCTGTCAGACCTGTTTGTATGCTCTCTGTCAGACCTATGTTTGTATGCTCTCTGTCAGACCTATGTTTGTATGCTCTCTGTCAGACCTATGTTTGTATGCTCTCTGTCAGACCTATGTTTGTATGCTCTCTGTCAGACCTATGTGTGTATGATACTGGAGAGAACTTAATATAAGTTATTAACCATCATGCTCTCTGTCAGACCTATGTGTGTATGATACTGGAAAGAACTTAATATAAGTTATTATTCATCATGCTCTCTGTCAGACCTATGTGTGTATGCTCTCTGTCAGACCTATGCATGTATGCTCTCTGTCAGACCTATGTTTGTATGCTCTCTGTCAGACCTATGTTTGTATGCTCTCTGTCAGACCTATGTGTGTATGCTCTCTGTAAGACCTATGTTTGTATGCTCTCTGTCAGACCTATGTTTGTATGCTCTCTGTCAGACCTATGTTTGTATGCTCTCTGTCAGACCTATGTTTGTATGCTCTCTGTCAGACCTATGTTTGTATGCTCTCTGTCAGATCTATGTTTGTATGCTCTGTCAGACCTATGTTTGTACGCTCTGTCAGACCTATGTTTGTATGCTCTCTGTCAGACCTATGTTTGTATGCTCTCTGTCAGACCTATGTGTGTATGCTCTCTGTAAGACCTATGTTTGTATGCTCTCTGTCAGACCTATGTTTGTATGCTCTCTGTCAGACCTATGTTTGTATGATACTGGAGAGAACTTAATATAAGTTATTAACCATCATGCTCTCTGTCAGACCTATGTGTGTATGATACTGGAGAGAACTTAATATAAGTTATTACCCACCATGCTCTCTGTCAGACCTATGTTTGTATGCTCTCTGTCAGACCTGTTTGTATGCTCTCTGTCAGACCTATGTTTGTATGCTCTCTGTCAGACCTATGTTTGTATGCTCTCTGTCAGACCTATGTTTGTATGCTCTCTGTCAGACCTATGTGTGTATGATACTGGAGAGAACTTAATATAAGTTATTAACCATCATGCTCTCTGTCAGACCTATGTGTGTATGATACTGGAAAGAACTTAATATAAGTTATTATCCATCATGCTCTCTGTCAGACCTATGTGTGTATGCTCTCTGTCAGACCTATGTTTGTATGCTCTCTGTCAGACCTATGCATGTATGCTCTCTGTCAGACCTATGTTTGTATGCTCTCTGTCAGACCTATGTTTGTATGTTCTCTGTCAGACCTATGTGTGTATGCTCTCTGTCAGACCTATGTTTGTATGCTCTGTCAGACCTATGTTTGTATGCTCTCTGTCAGACCTATGTTTGTATGCTCTCTGTCAGACCTATGTTTGTATGCTCTCTGTCAGACCTATGTTTGTATGCTCTCTGTCAGACCTATGTGTGTATGATACTGGAGAGAACTTAATATAAGTTATTATCCATCATGCTCTCTGTCAGACCTATGTGTGTATGATACTGGAGAGAACTTAATATAAGTTATTAACCATCATGCTCTCTGTCAGACCTATGTGTGTACGATACTGGAGAGAACTTAATATAAGTTATTATCCATCATGCTCTCTGTCAGACCTATGTGTGTATGATACTGGAGAGAACTTAATATAAGTTATTATCCATCATGCTCTCTGTCAGACCTATGTGTGTATGATACTGGAGAGAACTTAATATAAGTTATTATCCATCATGCTCTCTGTCAGACCTATGTTTGTATGTTCTCTGTCAGACCTATGTGTGTATGCTCTCTGTCAGACCTATGTTTGTATGCTCTCTGTCAGACCTATGTTTGTATGCTCTGTCAGACCTATGTTTGTATGCTCTCTGTCAGACCTATGTTTGTATGCTCTCTGTCAGACCTATGTTTGTATGCTCTCTGTCAGACCTGTTTGTATGCTCTCTGTCAGACCTATGTTTGTATGCTCTCTGTCAGACCTATGTGTGTATGCTCTCTGTCAGACCTATGTTTGTATGCTCTCTGTCAGACCTATGTGTGTATGCTCTCTGTCAGACCTATGTTTGTATGCTCTCTGTCAGACCTATGTGTGTATGCTCTCTGTCAGACCTATGTGTGTATGCTCTCTGTCAGACCTATGTTTGTATGCTCTCTGTCAGACCTATGTGTGTATGCTCTCTGTCAGACCTATGTTTGTATGCTCTCTGTCAGACCTATGTGTGTATCCTCTCTGTTTGTATGCTCTCTGTCAGACCTATGTTTGTATGCTCTCTGTCAGACCTATGTTTGTATGCTCTCTGTCAGACCTATGTGTGTATGCTCTCTGTCAGACCTATGTTTGTATGCTCTCTGTCAGACCTATGTTTGTATGCTCTCTGTCAGACCTATGTTTGTATGCTCTCTGTCAGACCTATGTTTGTATGCTCTCTGTCAGACCTATGTTTGTACGCTCTGTCAGACCTATGTTTGTATGCTCTCTGTCAGACCTATGTTTGTATGGTCTCTGTCAGACCTATGTTTGTACGCTCTGTCAGACCTATGTTTGTATGCTCTCTGTCAGACCTATGTTTGTATGCTCTCTGTCAGACCTATGTTTGTATGGTCTCTGTCAGACCTATGTTTGTATGGTCTCTGTCAGACCTATGTTTGTATGCTCTCTGTCAGACCTATGTGTGTATCCTCTCTGTTTGTATGCTCTCTGTCAGACCTATGTTTGTATGCTCTCTGTCAGACCTATGTGTGTATCCTCTCTGTTTGTATGCTCTCTGTCAGACCTATGTTTGTATGCTCTCTGTCAGACCTATGTTTGTATGCTCTCTGTCAGACCTATGTTTGTATGCTCTCTGTCAGACCTATGTTTGTATGGTCTCTGTCAGACCTATGTTTGTATGCTCTCTGTCAGACCTATGTTTGTATGCTCTCTGTCAGACCTATGTTTGTATGCTCTCTGTCAGACCTATGTTTGTATGCTCTCTGTAAGACCTATGTTTGTATGCTCTCTGTCAGACCTATGTTTGTATGCTCTCTGTCAGACCTATGTTTGTATGCTCTCTGTCAGACCTGTTTGTATGCTCTCTGTCAGACCTATGTTTGTATGCTCTCTGTCAGACCTGTGTGTGTATGCTCTCTGTCAGACCTATGTTTGTATGCTCTCTGTCAGACCTATGCTTGTATGCTCTCTGTCAGACCTATGTTTGTATGCTCTCTGTCAGACCTATGTTTGTATGCTCTCTGTCAGACCTATGTTTGTACGCTCTGTCAGACCTATGTTTGTATGCTCTCTGTCAGACCTATGTTTGTATGCTCTCTGTCAGACCTATGTTTGTATGCTCTCTGTCAGACCTATGTTTGTATGGTCTCTGTCAGACCTATGTTTGTATGCTCTCTGTCAGACCTATGTGTGTATGCTCTCTGTCAGACCTATGTTTGTATGATACTGGAGAGAACTTAATATAAGTTATTAACCATCATGCTCTCTGTCAGACCTATGTGTGTATGATACTGGAGAGAACTTAATATAAGTTATTACCCACCATGCTCTCTGTCAGACCTATGTTTGTATGCTCTCTGTCAGACCTGTTTGTATGCTCTCTGTCAGACCTATGTTTGTATGCTCTCTGTCAGACCTATGTTTGTATGCTCTCTGTCAGACCTATGTTTGTATGCTCTCTGTCAGACCTATGTTTGTATGCTCTCTGTCAGACCTATGTGTGTATGATACTGGAGAGAACTTAATATAAGTTATTAACCATCATGCTCTCTGTCAGACCTATGTGTGTATGATACTGGAAAGAACTTAATATAAGTTATTATTCATCATGCTCTCTGTCAGACCTATGTGTGTATGCTCTCTGTCAGACCTATGCATGTATGCTCTCTGTCAGACCTATGTTTGTATGCTCTCTGTCAGACCTATGTTTGTATGCTCTCTGTCAGACCTATGTGTGTATGCTCTCTGTAAGACCTATGTTTGTATGCTCTCTGTCAGACCTATGTTTGTATGCTCTCTGTCAGACCTATGTTTGTATGCTCTCTGTCAGACCTATGTTTGTATGCTCTCTGTCAGACCTATGTTTGTATGCTCTCTGTCAGATCTATGTTTGTATGCTCTGTCAGACCTATGTTTGTACGCTCTGTCAGACCTATGTTTGTATGCTCTCTGTCAGACCTATGTTTGTATGCTCTCTGTCAGACCTATGTTTGTATGCTCTCTGTCAGACCTATGTTTGTACGCTCTGTCAGACCTATGTTTGTATGCTCTCTGTCAGACCTATGTTTGTATGGTCTCTGTCAGACCTATGTTTGTACGCTCTGTCAGACCTATGTTTGTATGCTCTCTGTCAGACCTATGTTTGTATGCTCTCTGTCAGACCTATGTTTGTATGGTCTCTGTCAGACCTATGTTTGTATGGTCTCTGTCAGACCTATGTTTGTATGCTCTCTGTCAGACCTATGTGTGTATCCTCTCTGTTTGTATGCTCTCTGTCAGACCTATGTTTGTATGCTCTCTGTCAGACCTATGTGTGTATCCTCTCTGTTTGTATGCTCTCTGTCAGACCTATGTTTGTATGCTCTCTGTCAGACCTATGTTTGTATGCTCTCTGTCAGACCTATGTTTGTATGCTCTCTGTCAGACCTGTTTGTATGGTCTCTGTCAGACCTATGTTTGTATGCTCTCTGTCAAACCTATGTTTGTATGCTCTCTGTCAGACCTATGTTTGTATGCTCTCTGTCAGACCTATGTTTGTATGCTCTCTGTAAGACCTATGTTTGTATGCTCTCTGTCAGACCTATGTTTGTATGCTCTCTGTCAGACCTATGTTTGTATGCTCTCTGTCAGACCTGTTTGTATGCTCTCTGTCAGACCTATGTTTGTATGCTCTCTGTCAGACCTGTGTGTGTATGCTCTCTGTGAGACCTATGTTTGTATGCTCTCTGTCAGACCTATGCTTGTATGCTCTCTGTCAGACCTATGTTTGTATGCTCTCTGTCAGACCTATGTTTGTATGCTCTCTGTCAGACCTATGTTTGTACGCTCTGTCAGACCTATGTTTGTATGCTCTCTGTCAGACCTATGTTTGTATGCTCTCTGTCAGACCTATGTTTGTATGCTCTCTGTCAGACCTATGTTTGTATGGTCTCTGTCAGACCTATGTTTGTATGCTCTCTGTCAGACCTATGTGTGTATGCTCTCTGTCAGACCTATGTTTGTATGATACTGGAGAGAACTTAATATAAGTTATTAACCATCATGCTCTCTGTCAGACCTATGTGTGTATGATACTGGAGAGAACTTAATATAAGTTATTACCCACCATGCTCTCTGTCAGACCTATGTTTGTATGCTCTCTGTCAGACCTGTTTGTATGCTCTCTGTCAGACCTATGTTTGTATGCTCTCTGTCAGACCTATGTTTGTATGCTCTCTGTCAGACCTATGTTTGTATGCTCTCTGTCAGACCTATGTTTGTATGCTCTCTGTCAGACCTATGTGTGTATGATACTGGAGAGAACTTAATATAAGTTATTAACCATCATGCTCTCTGTCAGACCTATGTGTGTATGATACTGGAAAGAACTTAATATAAGTTATTATTCATCATGCTCTCTGTCAGACCTATGTGTGTATGCTCTCTGTCAGACCTATGCATGTATGCTCTCTGTCAGACCTATGTTTGTATGCTCTCTGTCAGACCTATGTTTGTATGCTCTCTGTCAGACCTATGTGTGTATGCTCTCTGTAAGACCTATGTTTGTATGCTCTCTGTCAGACCTATGTTTGTATGCTCTCTGTCAGACCTATGTTTGTATGCTCTCTGTCAGACCTATGTTTGTATGCTCTCTGTCAGACCTATGTTTGTATGCTCTCTGTCAGATCTATGTTTGTATGCTCTGTCAGACCTATGTTTGTACGCTCTGTCAGACCTATGTTTGTATGCTCTCTGTCAGACCTATGTTTGTATGCTCTCTGTCAGACCTATGTGTGTATGCTCTCTGTAAGACCTATGTTTGTATGCTCTCTGTCAGACCTATGTTTGTATGCTCTCTGTCAGACCTATGTTTGTATGATACTGGAGAGAACTTAATATAAGTTATTAACCATCATGCTCTCTGTCAGACCTATGTGTGTATGATACTGGAGAGAACTTAATATAAGTTATTACCCACCATGCTCTCTGTCAGACCTATGTTTGTATGCTCTCTGTCAGACCTGTTTGTATGCTCTCTGTCAGACCTATGTTTGTATGCTCTCTGTCAGACCTATGTTTGTATGCTCTCTGTCAGACCTATGTGTGTATGATACTGGAGAGAACTTAATATAAGTTATTAACCATCATGCTCTCTGCCAGACCTATGTGTGTATGATACTGGAAAGAACTTAATATAAGTTATTATCCATCATGCTCTCTGTCAGACCTATGTGTGTATGCTCTCTGTCAGACCTATGTTTGTATGCTCTCTGTCAGACCTATGCATGTATGCTCTCTGTCAGACCTATGTTTGTATGCTCTCTGTCAGACCTATGTTTGTATGCTCTCTGTCAGACCTATGTGTGTATGCTCTCTGTCAGACCTATGTTTGTATGCTCTGTCAGACCTATGTTTGTATGCTCTCTGTCAGACCTATGTTTGTATGCTCTCTGTCAGACCTATGTTTGTATGCTCTCTGTCAGACCTATGTTTGTATGCTCTCTGTCAGACCTATGTGTGTATGATACTGGAGAGAACTTAATATAAGTTATTATCCATCATGCTCTCTGTCAGACCTATGTGTGTATGATACTGGAGAGAACTTAATATAAGTTATTAACCATCATGCTCTCTGTCAGACCTATGTGTGTACGATACTGGAGAGAACTTAATATAAGTTATTATCCATCATGCTCTCTGTCAGACCTATGTGTGTATGATACTGGAGAGAACTTAATATAAGTTATTATCCATCATGCTCTCTGTCAGACCTATGTGTGTATGATACTGGAGAGAACTTAATATAAGTTATTATCCATCATGCTCTCTGTCAGACCTATGTTTGTATGTTCTCTGTCAGACCTATGTGTGTATGCTCTCTGTCAGACCTATGTTTGTATGCTCTCTGTCAGACCTATGTTTGTATGCTCTGTCAGACCTATGTTTGTATGCTCTCTGTCAGACCTATGTTTGTATGCTCTCTGTCAGACCTATGTTTGTATGCTCTCTGTCAGACCTGTTTGTATGCTCTCTGTCAGACCTATGTTTGTATGCTCTCTGTCAGACCTATGTGTGTATGCTCTCTGTCAGACCTATGTTTGTATGCTCTCTGTCAGACCTATGTGTGTATGCTCTCTGTCAGACCTATGTTTGCATGCTCTCTGTCAGACCTATGTGTGTATGCTCTCTGTCAGACCTATGTGTGTATGCTCTCTGTCAGACCTATGTTTGTATGCTCTCTGTCAGACCTATGTGTGTATGCTCTCTGTCAGACCTATGTTTGTATGCTCTCTGTCAGACCTATGTGTGTATCCTTTCTGTTTGTATGCTCTCTGTCAGACCTATGTTTGTATGCTCTCTGTCAGACCTATGTTTGTATGCTCTCTGTCAGACCTATGTGTGTATGCTCTCTGTCAGACCTATGTTTGTATGCTCTCTGTCAGACCTATGTTTGTATGCTCTCTGTCAGACCTATGTTTGTATGCTCTCTGTCAGACCTATGTTTGTATGCTCTCTGTCAGACCTATGTTTGTACGCTCTGTCAGACCTATGTTTGTATGCTCTCTGTCAGACCTATGTTTGTATGGTCTCTGTCAGACCTATGTTTGTACGCTCTGTCAGACCTATGTTTGTATGCTCTCTGTCAGACCTATATTTGTATGCTCTCTGTCAGACCTATGTTTGTATGGTCTCTGTCAGACCTATGTTTGTATGGTCTCTGTCAGACCTATGTTTGTATGCTCTCTGTCAGACCTATGTTTGTATGCTCTCTGTCAGACCTATGTTTGTATGCTCTCTGTCAGACCTATGTTTGTACGCTCTGTCAGACCTATGTTTGTATGCTCTCTGTCAGACCTATGTTTGTATGCTCTCTGTCAGACCTATGTTTGTATGCTCTCTGTCAGACCTATGTTTGTATGGTCTCTGTCAGACCTATGTTTGTATGCTCTCTGTCAGACCTATGTGTGTATGCTCTCTGTCAGACCTATGTTTGTATGATACTGGAGAGAACTTAATATAAGTTATTAACCATCATGCTCTCTGTCAGACCTATGTGTGTATGATACTGGAGAGAACTTAATATAAGTTATTACCCACCATGCTCTCTGTCAGACCTATGTTTGTATGCTCTCTGTCAGACCTGTTTGTATGCTCTCTGTCAGACCTATGTTTGTATGCTCTCTGTCAGACCTATGTTTGTATGCTCTCTGTCAGACCTATGTTTGTATGCTCTCTGTCAGACCTATGTTTGTATGCTCTCTGTCAGACCTATGTGTGTATGATACTGGAGAGAACTTAATATAAGTTATTAACCATCATGCTCTCTGTCAGACCTATGTGTGTATGATACTGGAAAGAACTTAATATAAGTTATTATTCATCATGCTCTCTGTCAGACCTATGTGTGTATGCTCTCTGTCAGACCTATGCATGTATGCTCTCTGTCAGACCTATGTTTGTATGCTCTCTGTCAGACCTATGTTTGTATGCTCTCTGTCAGACCTATGTGTGTATGCTCTCTGTAAGACCTATGTTTGTATGCTCTCTGTCAGACCTATGTTTGTATGCTCTCTGTCAGACCTATGTTTGTATGCTCTCTGTCAGACCTATGTTTGTATGCTCTCTGTCAGACCTATGTTTGTATGCTCTCTGTCAGATCTATGTTTGTATGCTCTGTCAGACCTATGTTTGTACGCTCTGTCAGACCTATGTTTGTATGCTCTCTGTCAGACCTATGTTTGTATGCTCTCTGTCAGACCTATGTGTGTATGCTCTCTGTAAGACCTATGTTTGTATGATCTCTGTCAGACCTATGTTTGTATGCTCTCTGTCAGACCTATGTTTGTATGATACTGGAGAGAACTTAATATAAGTTATTAACCATCATGCTCTCTGTCAGACCTATGTGTGTATGATACTGGAGAGAACTTAATATAAGTTATTACCCACCATGCTCTCTGTCAGACCTATGTTTGTATGCTCTCTGTCAGACCTGTTTGTATGCTCTCTGTCAGACCTATGTTTGTATGCTCTCTGTCAGACCTATGTTTGTATGCTCTCTGTCAGACCTATGTGTGTATGATACTGGAGAGAACTTAATATAAGTTATTAACCATCATGCTCTCTGTCAGACCTATGTGTGTATGATACTGGAAAGAACTTAATATAAGTTATTATCCATCATGCTCTCTGTCAGACCTATGTGTGTATGCTCTCTGTCAGACCCATGTTTGTATGCTCTCTGTCAGACCTATGCATGTATGCTCTCTGTCAGACCTATGTTTGTATGCTCTCTGTCAGACCTATGTTTGTATGCTCTCTGTCAGACCTATGTGTGTATGCTCTCTGTCAGACCTATGTTTGTATGCTCTGTCAGACCTATGTTTGTATGCTCTCTGTCAGACCTATGTTTGTATGCTCTCTGTCAGACCTATGTTTGTATGCTCTCTGTCAGACCTATGTTTGTATGCTCTCTGTCAGACCTATGTGTGTATGATACTGGAGAGAACTTAATATAAGTTATTATCCATCATGCTCTCTGTCAGACCTATGTGTGTATGATACTGGAGAGAACTTAATATAAGTTATTAACCATCATGCTCTCTGTCAGACCTATGTGTGTACGATACTGGAGAGAACTTAATATAAGTTATTATCCATCATGCTCTCTGTCAGACCTATGTGTGTATGATACTGGAGAGAACTTAATATAAGTTATTATCCATCATGCTCTCTGTCAGACCTATGTGTGTATGATACTGGAGAGAACTTAATATAAGTTATTATCCATCATGCTCTCTGTCAGACCTATGTTTGTATGTTCTCTGTCAGACCTATGTGTGTATGCTCTCTGTCAGACCTATGTTTGTATGCTCTCTGTCAGACCTATGTTTGTATGCTCTGTCAGACCTATGTTTGTATGCTCTCTGTCAGACCTATGTTTGTATGCTCTCTGTCAGACCTATGTTTGTATGCTCTCTGTCAGACCTGTTTGTATGCTCTCTGTCAGACCTATGTTTGTATGCTCTCTGTCAGACCTATGTGTGTATGCTCTCTGTCAGACCTATGTTTGTATGCTCTCTGTCAGACCTATGTGTGTATGCTCTCTGTCAGACCTATGTTTGTATGCTCTCTGTCAGACCTATGTGTGTATGCTCTCTGTCAGACCTATGTGTGTATGCTCTCTGTCAGACCTATGTTTGTATGCTCTCTGTCAGACCTATGTGTGTATGCTCTCTGTCAGACCTATGTTTGTATGCTCTCTGTCAGACCTATGTGTGTATCCTCTCTGTTTGTATGCTCTCTGTCAGACCTATGTTTGTATGCTCTCTGTCAGACCTATGTTTGTATGCTCTCTGTCAGACCTATGTGTGTATGCTCTCTGTCAGACCTATGTTTGTATGCTCTCTGTCAGACCTATGTTTGTATGCTCTCTGTCAGACCTATGTTTGTATGCTCTCTGTCAGACCTATGTTTGTATGCTCTCTGTCAGACCTATGTTTGTACGCTCTGTCAGACCTATGTTTGTATGCTCTCTGTCAGACCTATGTTTGTATGGTCTCTGTCAGACCTATGTTTGTACGCTCTGTCAGACCTATGTTTGTATGCTCTCTGTCAGACCTATGTTTGTATGCTCTCTGTCAGACCTATGTTTGTATGGTCTCTGTCAGACCTATGTTTGTATGGTCTCTGTCAGACCTATGTTTGTATGTTCTCTGTCAGACCTATGTGTGTATCCTCTCTGTTTGTATGCTCTCTGTCAGACCTATGTTTGTATGCTCTCTGTCAGACCTATGTTTGTATGCTCTCTGTCAGACCTATGTGTGTATCCTCTCTGTTTGTATGCTCTCTGTCAGACCTATGTTTGTATGCTCTCTGTCAGACCTATGTTTGTATGCTCTCTGTCAGACCTATGTTTGTATGCTCTCTGTCAGACCTATGTTTGTATGGTCTCTGTCAGACCTATGTTTGTATGCTCTCTGTCAGACCTATGTTTGTATGCTCTCTGTCAGACCTATGTTTGTATGCTCTCTGTCAGACCTATGTTTGTATGCTCTCTGTAAGACCTATGTTTGTATGCTCTCTGTCAGACCTATGTTTGTATGCTCTCTGTCAGACCTATGTTTGTATGCTCTCTGTCAGACCTATGTTTGTATGCTCTCTGTCAGACCTGTGTGTGTATGCTCTCTGTCAGACCTATGTTTGTATGCTCTCTGTCAGACCTATGTTTGTATGCTCTCTGTCAGACCTATGTTTGTATGCTCTCTGTCAGACCTATGTTTGTATGCTCTCTGTCAGACCTATGTTTGTACGCTCTGTCAGACCTATGTTTGTATGCTCTCTGTCAGACCTATGTTTGTATGCTCTCTGTCAGACCTATGTTTGTATGCTCTCTGTCAGACCTATGTTTGTATGGTCTCTGTCAGACCTATGTTTGTATGCTCTCTGTCAGACCTATGTGTGTATGCTCTCTGTCAGACCTATGCTTGTATGCTCTCTGTCAGACCTATGTTTGTATGCTCTCTGTCAGACCTATGTTTGTATGCTCTCTGTAAGACCTATGTTTGTATGCTCTCTGTCAGACCTATGTTTGTATGCTCTCTGTCAGATCTATGTTTGTATGATACTGGAGAGAACTTAATATAAGTTATTAACCATCATGCTCTCTGTCAGACCTATGTGTGTATGATACTGGAAAGAACTTAATATAAGTTATTATCCATCATGCTCTCTGTCAGACCTATGTGTGTATGCTCTCTGTCAGACCTATGTTTGTATGCTCTCTGTCAGACCTATGCATGTATGCTCTCTGTCAGACCTATGTTTGTATGCTCTCTGTCAGACCTATGTTTGTATGCTCTCTGTCAGACCTATGTGTGTATGCTCTCTGTCAGACCTATGTTTGTATGCTCTCTGTCAGACCTATGTTTGTACGCTCTGTCAGACCTATGTTTGTATGCTCTCTGTCAGACCTATGTTTGTATGGTCTCTGTCAGACCTATGTTTGTACGCTCTGTCAGACCTATGTTTGTATGCTCTCTGTCAGACCTATGTTTGTATGCTCTCTGTCAGACCTATGTTTGTATGGTCTCTGTCAGACCTATGTTTGTATGGTCTCTGTCAGACCTATGTTTGTATGTTCTCTGTCAGACCTATGTGTGTATCCTCTCTGTTTGTATGCTCTCTGTCAGACCTATGTTTGTATGCTCTCTGTCAGACCTATGTTTGTATGCTCTCTGTCAGACCTATGTGTGTATCCTCTCTGTTTGTATGCTCTCTGTCAGACCTATGTTTGTATGCTCTCTGTCAGACCTATGTTTGTATGCTCTCTGTCAGACCTATGTTTGTATGCTCTCTGTCAGACCTATGTTTGTATGGTCTCTGTCAGACCTATGTTTGTATGCTCTCTGTCAGACCTATGTTTGTATGCTCTCTGTCAGACCTATGTTTGTATGCTCTCTGTCAGACCTATGTTTGTATGCTCTCTGTAAGACCTATGTTTGTATGCTCTCTGTCAGACCTATGTTTGTATGCTCTCTGTCAGACCTATGTTTGTATGCTCTCTGTCAGACCTATGTTTGTATGCTCTCTGTCAGACCTGTGTGTGTATGCTCTCTGTCAGACCTATGTTTGTATGCTCTCTGTCAGACCTATGTTTGTATGCTCTCTGTCAGACCTATGTTTGTATGCTCTCTGTCAGACCTATGTTTGTATGCTCTCTGTCAGACCTATGTTTGTACGCTCTGTCAGACCTATGTTTGTATGCTCTCTGTCAGACCTATGTTTGTATGCTCTCTGTCAGACCTATGTTTGTATGCTCTCTGTCAGACCTATGTTTGTATGGTCTCTGTCAGACCTATGTTTGTATGCTCTCTGTCAGACCTATGTGTGTATGCTCTCTGTCAGACCTATGCTTGTATGCTCTCTGTCAGACCTATGTTTGTATGCTCTCTGTCAGACCTATGTTTGTATGCTCTCTGTAAGACCTATGTTTGTATGCTCTCTGTCAGACCTATGTTTGTATGCTCTCTGTCAGATCTATGTTTGTATGATACTGGAGAGAACTTAATATAAGTTATTAACCATCATGCTCTCTGTCAGACCTATGTGTGTATGATACTGGAAAGAACTTAATATAAGTTATTATCCATCATGCTCTCTGTCAGACCTATGTGTGTATGCTCTCTGTCAGACCTATGTTTGTATGCTCTCTGTCAGACCTATGCATGTATGCTCTCTGTCAGACCTATGTTTGTATGCTCTCTGTCAGACCTATGTTTGTATGCTCTCTGTCAGACCTATGTGTGTATGCTCTCTGTCAGACCTATGTTTGTATGCTCTGTCAGACCTATGTTTGTATGCTCTCTGTCAGACCTATGTTTGTATGCTCTCTGTCAGACCTATGTGTGTATGATACTGGAGAGAACTTAATATAAGTTATTATCCATCATGCTCTCTGTCAGACCTATGTGTGTATGATACTGGAGAGAACTTAATATAAGTTATTAACCATCATGCTCTCTGTCAGACCTATGTGTGTACGATACTGGAGAGAACTTAATATAAGTTATTATCCATCATGCTCTCTGTCAGACCTATGTGTGTATGATACTGGAGAGAACTTAATATAAGTTATTATCCATCATGCTCTCTGTCAGACCTATGTGTGTATGATACTGGAGAGAACTTAATATAAGTTATTATCCATCATGCTCTCTGTCAGACCTATGTTTGTATGTTCTCTGTCAGACCTATGTGTGTATGCTCTCTGTCAGACCTATGTTTGTATGCTCTCTGTCAGACCTATGTTTGTATGCTCTGTCAGACCTATGTTTGTATGCTCTCTGTCAGACCTATGTTTGTATGCTCTCTGTCAGACCTATGTTTGTATGCTCTCTGTCAGACCTGTTTGTATGCTCTCTGTCAGACCTATGTTTGTATGCTCTCTGTCAGACCTATGTGTGTATGCTCTCTGTCAGACCTATGTTTGTATGCTCTCTGTCAGACCTATGTGTGTATGCTCTCTGTCAGACCTATGTTTGTATGCTCTCTGTCAGACCTATGTGTGTATGCTCTCTGTCAGACCTATGTGTGTATGCTCTCTGTCAGACCTATGTTTGTATGCTCTCTGTCAGACCTATGTGTGTATGCTCTCTGTCAGACCTATGTTTGTATGCTCTCTGTCAGACCTATGTGTGTATCCTCTCTGTTTGTATGCTCTCTGTCAGACCTATGTTTGTATGCTCTCTGTCAGACCTATGTTTGTATGCTCTCTGTCAGACCTATGTGTGTATGCTCTCTGTCAGACCTATGTTTGTATGCTCTCTGTCAGACCTATGTTTGTATGCTCTCTGTCAGACCTATGTTTGTATGCTCTCTGTCAGACCTATGTTTGTATGCTCTCTGTCAGACCTATGTTTGTACGCTCTGTCAGACCTATGTTTGTATGCTCTCTGTCAGACCTATGTTTGTATGGTCTCTGTCAGACCTATGTTTGTACGCTCTGTCAGACCTATGTTTGTATGCTCTCTGTCAGACCTATGTTTGTATGCTCTCTGTCAGACCTATGTTTGTATGGTCTCTGTCAGACCTATGTTTGTATGGTCTCTGTCAGACCTATGTTTGTATGCTCTCTGTCAGACCTATGTGTGTATCCTCTCTGTTTGTATGCTCTCTGTCAGACCTATGTTTGTATGCTCTCTGTCAGACCTATGTTTGTATGCTCTCTGTCAGACCTATGTGTGTATCCTCTCTGTTTGTATGCTCTCTGTCAGACCTATGTTTGCATGGTCTCTGTCAGACCTATGTTTGTATGCTCTCTGTCAGACCTATGTTTGTATGCTCTCTGTCAGACCTATGTTTGTATGGTCTCTGTCAGACCTATGTTTGTATGCTCTCTGTCAGACCTATGTTTGTATGCTCTCTGTCAGACCTATGTTTGTATGCTCTCTGTCAGACCTATGTTTGTATGCTCTCTGTAAGACCTATGTTTGTATGCTCTCTGTCAGACCTATGTTTGTATGCTCTCTGTCAGACCTATGTTTGTATGCTCTCTGTCAGACCTATGTTTGTATGCTCTCTGTCAGACCTATGTTTGTATGCTCTCTGTCAGACCTGTGTGTGTATGCTCTCTGTCAGACCTATGTTTGTATGCTCTCTGTCAGACCTATGTTTGTATGCTCTCTGTCAGACCTATGTTTGTATGCTCTCTGTCAGACCTATGTTTGTATGCTCTCTGTCAGACCTATGTTTGTACGCTCTGTCAGACCTATGTTTGTATGCTCTCTGTCAGACCTATGTTTGTATGGTCTCTGTCAGACCTATGTTTGTATGCTCTCTGTCAGACCTATGTTTGTATGGTCTCTGTCAGACCTATGTTTGTATGCTCTCTGTCAGACCTATGTGTGTATGCTCTCTGTCAGACCTATGCTTGTATGCTCTCTGTCAGACCTATGTTTGTATGCTCTCTGTCAGACCTATGTTTGTATGCTCTCTGTAAGACCTATGTTTGTATGCTCTCTGTCAGACCTATGTTTGTATGCTCTCTGTCAGATCTATCTTTGTATGATACTGGAGAGAACTTAATCTAAGTTGTCAAATTTGTGTTCAATCCTATTGTATATATTTGACAATAAAATATGTTTAAATCATGTGTAGGTATATATGGCAAGTCAACATATGAACTACAGCAAAATGCTTTGATTTCATATCCAAATGAAAGAGGCTAAAAACTGATAACATAACACTGATAGTGCAAGATTTAGAAAAAATATATATTTACACTATAACTGAAGTTTGAGACACTAAAACTGGTATTTGCTGCTACGTTGCTTAGCGGCACAGCAGTTAAAGAGTAAGAGTAAAGACTGGTTGGATTTCAGTCAGAATAAAGTTTCCACATGGAATGACTGGTCTACCTGTGGATTGTTCTTTCTGTGAATTGGCACAATTAACATCCACCTAAGTGTGTTGGTCAAGTACAAAACAGACATCTTCATTATTTCATAAAAAATAACTCAAGTTCTTGGAATGATGTAGCTGAAAAATTGTTCATTTAGTCTTAAACAACTATCACTCACACACACACACACACTCATTTAAAACACTTAAATATAGGTCGTCCTGAATATAGCTGAAAAATTGCTTGCTGGACGTTAAACACCAATCAATAAAATCAATCTTAAATATAGGTCACAATGCCCTCATTTTATTGTCAAAGGTTTGTTAACTGCCTTTCTGTTCATATTACCTTGTATCACCTATGTATACATGTTGACATATACATTGTGTACACCCATGGGCATGGGTTAATCATTTAAACCCTGCTTTCAAATATCTATGTCATAAAATTTGTAGGTCAACATTTCAATTTCAAAAGTTAAGAATCATTTAACATTCTTGTAAATACAATGTACATATATTGTATATCAAATCCTGTCATACACTTGTCATACACACCCAGAAACATTTTGGGGACTGATGTTCTATATTATTTAAAAAAATATTTCAAAGGACGTGTATTGTCTGTATTGCGTTCTTTTTGACTTACATGTATAAAACTATATTCATTTGGGCTGGTAGAGCAAGCTGGATTAAGAAGAATTGGAAGTTACCAAAGGGAGGTAATCAGAATCGGTAAATTGAAGAAGAACAGACAACACAATGGCCGAAGGAAAAACGACAAAAAGTACAAACA
Source organism: Bathymodiolus septemdierum (assembly GCA_963383655.1). Lineage (NCBI taxonomy): Eukaryota > Metazoa > Mollusca > Bivalvia > Mytilida > Modiolidae > Bathymodiolus > Bathymodiolus septemdierum. The sequence goes on along the minus strand of OY726526.1, from coordinate 71,147,154 downwards.
ACGATCTATAAAACATTACATATAAAACAAAAGATTGAGTAACACGTACCCCACTAACAACGATCTACAAAACATTACATATAAAACAAAAGATTGAATAACACGTACCCCACTATAAACCGGGGGTGAACTCAGGTGCCTCCGAAGGGTTAGAAGTTCCTGCTCCAGTAGTGACACCCGTCATGTTAATGTTAAACGACATGAACATCATATGATATGGAAATCGTGTTGGATACCAGTATATGTATATCATCAGATCCAAAGAAATTATGAAAAGATTTACGGTATTAAATTTTGATTTTTAAATAGGACCAACATGTACATGTATCAAGAACTGGGCAAGGAGGGTGTACTGGGGATAGATATTTGAAACCACAACATGTACATGTATCATAGAACTGGGCAAGGAGGGTGTACTAGGGATAGATATTTGAAACCAATCTGCTAACCAAGTTGTAAACAGTGTATACATTGTAGCTATGTCATATACATTATGAAAAGAAAGTTTAAACAGTGATTGTCAACAATTCAACCAATATGAAGAAAATAAACAATCACCTTTCACCTCGAATCATTGATGGTTGGCTTTGGTTGGTTTTATGGTGATTAACGGCACTTTCAACAATATTTCAGTTATATCCATAATCATGCTGGTAAGTTTTATTGGTGGAGGTTTCGGGATTTGAATTCACAACATCAGTGGTGATAGGCACTGAATGCATAGGTAGTTGTAAATCGAACTACCATACGATCATGGATATGATGGCCCCTTCGATTCATTGAATATAAAAAAAAACCACAATATATGATATTGGATATACAGGTCCTGGTTTGGGACAGGCACAAAAATGTGGCAGGATATGTAACGGAAGGTGTATATTATATTGTAACAGAATTATAATCCTGCATTTTTATGTTGATATCAACAAAATTATATTCTGACATTAACTTGTGTGATCTTTCATGAATAGTGAAAGCAGCTAATAATGTTTGGCACTTCAATGTACATAGCAGTTACTTAAAACTTAAAACTTGAACAATGCAGGACGACCAAAAATCAATTGATAAATTACGATCACGTTAGAAACAACAATTTGTTACCAACAAAACAGTCATCCCCGTTTGTTAAAGAAATACAAGGCTTAATATATATAATCTTTATTCTAATTTGTAGGGTCTAAATATAATTTATTATTTACCAAAACATTCAAGCTGCTTCTTTTAAGAAATAAGAGATTTTATATTGGTTTAATATCTTACCTTCATTCTAATTTGTAAGGGTCATAAATTATTCAAAGATTAGTATTAAGTAGACACAAAAATCACAAATTAAAGATTGCATGATACATGAAAAGATATATTGACTTTGAACAAGGTATATTGTATTGCTTTAATGTATCGTTAATACAACATTTGTTGATAAAATAGGAATTAGCCCTCATTTTTGGGGGTAGTAACTAGTAGCTCTCTGTTATCCTCACTATATTTGGGGGGGGGGGGGGGGAGGGGGTAGGAGAGTGTTATGTGTTGTGGGGGGGAGAAGGAATGCTTGAAATTTCTCATATTTCCATATGATTATCATACCAAGAATTCAATACTGTCACTGTCACTTTGGAAAATATTAATGAGCCCTCCCTTAGTCATATCTTAGTCAATAACTATTACTGTAGGCAATTCTGAGTTAAACTAACAAGGAATTTAAATTTTATTTCCTCAGAATCTCCATTTCAACTAAGGACCTTTACCATTAGGCATTAACCCTCTAACATCGGGGCCTTGCCCTTAAACATAGATAAACTTTCATGGTCATAGAGTGATGTGTCTCTTACCATCCAAAAACATGCTTTGAACAATTACAGGTCTTTAATTTATAGGATTGATCAGGGTGTGATATTTCATGAGTTTTAACTATTCACAAATTATATTTGTACGAGAAAATTAAAATTTAAGCCTCTTACCAATGAAGTAATCTATTACAAATGATCTCCCTTTAGATTATATTACTACCTGTAATCATTACCAGATCAGTACAGATTTACCATTACATACCTGTATATACAACACACGACTAAATAACTTATCCTACTCTAGACACAAATCACCTCGTGTAGACAGTGACCTTGATTAGAGTTCAATATCATGTAAAAAATAAAAATTTAACAGGATACAGTGGTCTAAGATGGTTTATCATGTATACAGTCTACTATCCCACATCTGACACCAATGAGATACAAACTTAACGGAAAGGTGTGTTTGACTTGTATCTTATCAAGGGAAAGGTGTGTTTGACATAGCTTACTTACTGTGTGATAAAGTTGATCATGAATTTACATGTACACATGCTCAGTGATTCTCTCCACCTTCTTTCATATCCAAAACTTTGGGCTTGGTTGTATTAACAAGAAATAGTTTTACGGCACTAAAACTGATGTTTCGTATGAATTTATTCAATTGTCTGAAGTTTTATTTTTATAAATAAAAGGAATTACGTAGAAGATGAATGTGTGACAAATCACTTCACAGTTGCACCAAATAATAGGAGTTTTGCAGGAAATTTAACAATTTAGTTGGAATTCAAATATTCGGAATTCCAATTATTCAATGTCACAGCTATTGTTCTTCTACTTCAAAAATTGTACAGCTACTAGGTATTTTTCCAAAAATAATAAACCCGAGGGACTTCAAACATATTTACCAAGTCTGAAAAGACTGAAATCCAACTTCTAGTTTATTTATCCACAAAATTCAGTAATAATAAATATAGAATTTACTGGAAAATATTGTTTTATTTAAATACAAAAATGTACTAGCTTTTATCAAATAAGAGTCTGTATATATGATTAAATAAAATTCTGAAATCAAAATGGCCAAAACAGTTAGATGCATCTTGTCAATGCTGTGACTGTTGTTTAAAAAAGGAGTTTGAACTGATTAATACAGGTGCATGGTACGCTGTCCTAAATAAACAATTTAATTAAACATATGGGTGATTGATGTTAAATATCTTCTGACAGTAGGAAACATTAATATAAAATATTTTCTTCTGGTAGCAGGAAACACTGATAATGGCGATATAAAATATTTAAAGAAATCAAAAACACAAAATTACTCTGCTTGAAAATGACCCAATTTCTTGAAATTTGATTTTATACACACACAAGGAACTTTATTTAAATTGTCAAATTACTCATGAAAATCAAGATAGTATATTTTAACATTAATGTATAAATTAAAAAATAAATCTCTAAGAACAATATTTTCAATGGTTAAATGCAAGTTAAATTGTTCGTATTCATTGCATATATATATATTGGATATATAATAAGCTAATACAAAATAGCATTTAAAAATTTGAAATTAACCTTTTTAAGGCTACCAAACATTCATTTGTTTGTTTAGTCATGCATGTCGTGAAATGAAATAAAACTTTCTTTACATTTACTTGTGTTGAAATTGAAAAGGCTATATGACAGTTACAACTATGTTTTGATTATGGATCAAAACAATTCTTAACAATATTTCAGCACTGATTGCCTTGGTTTATTATTTTCAACAAACAATACATGTTCACTGACTTCAAGAAGTACTGAGAGTAAAGCTCACAGAATAATACCCTGCCCCTCTGTATTCAGTTTAACATACACTGTCCAAACTATCAACAACACCAAATAAGTAGAGGTACTGTTGTTTGAGTGAACTGAATAATGTCTCCCCTTCATTAGGCCCCAGAGATCTATTAAAACTAGAGGCTCCAGGAGCCTGTAATCACTCACCTTGTTTTCAATTTGACATCTAAAGTTGATAGAAAATGGGGGTGTTACACATAATTTTGAAAGTGGGCCACCCAAAGATCATTTCAACTCAAATTTCTGAGCAAAAGATTTAGATGTGATTATTTTCTCACAATATTTCTAAACGGAATAAACTGGCTGAAAAAATCTCACAGAAAAACCCAGAATATATGTTAAACTACTCCTTGCCATGTAGCTGCAGTTAAAATTTGAGCTCATTTTGACTTATACTAAAGCAGCAATGGACAATTGAAGAAATTTCTATTTTTAGTAACAGCAGCCATCTTGAATGGAGGGCAGGGCTGTCGGACACACTTTTGAAAGGGACCCACCCAGAGATCATCCCTGCCAAGTTTGGTTTAATTTGGTTCAGCGGTTTCAGAGGAGAAGATTTAAATGTGATCTTTCATCAAAATATGCCTAATTTGCATAATCGGTATAAATCGGCTGAAAGAAAAATTTCACAGAAAAAAACTGGAATATATGTTAAACTACTCCTTGCCATGTAGCTGCAGTTAAAATTTGAGCTCATTTTGACTTATACTAAAGCAGCAATGGACAATTGAAGAAATTTCTATTTTTAGTAACAGCAGCCATCTTGAATGGAGGGCAGGGCTGTCGGACACAATTTTGAAAGGGACCCACCCAAGGACCATCCCTGCCATGCTTAGTGTAATTTGGTTCAGCAGTTTCAGAGGAGAAGATTAAAATGTGATCTTTTATCAAAATATGCCTAATTTGCATAATCGGTATAAATCGGCTGAAAGAAATATTTCACAGAAAAAAACGGAATATATGTTAAACTACTCCTTGCCATGTAGCTGCAGTTAAAATTTGAGCTCATTTTGACTTACACTAAAGCAGCAATGGACAATTAAATTTTCATCCCTCCTTTTTTCTATTTTTAGCTTGGCAGCCATCTTGGTTGGAAGTCGGGATCACCAGACACAATTTTGGAAGGGGGCCATCCAATGACCATTCCACCAAAGTTTGGTTCAAATTGGCCCAGTGGCTTCAGAGGAGTTGATTAAAATGTGAAAAGTTAACGGACAGACGGACGACAGACGACGGACGCTCAGTGGTGACAATAGCTCACATGACCCTTTGGGACAAGTGAGCTAAAAATGACTTATTTGACTTTGACATTAATATTTTTATACTTGGAACTCCATCATGTCTTAATGTACAAAAATGTATATACATACAAAATATGAAAGTTGTAAAACATTAATAATAATTATTTGACCTTGTGGTTAAAGCTCAAGGTCACAGTGACCCAATTCTTATATGTCACACTCCATTATGTCCTAATACATATACAAAATATGTAGGTACACATGTAATTCACCTTAAGATAAAAAAAAGTTCTACACTAGACAAGCTGTTTGATAAAAGGACAATTATTTGACCTTGAGGTCAAAGTTCAAGGTGACTATAAGTTCATATGCCACTCTGTCTCATTCTAATATATATGCACTAAATATGTTCAATAAAAAATCAATTATTTGACTTTGCAGTCAAAGATCAAGGTCAGAGTGACCTTATTCTTTTGTGTGACACTACCATGTATACAAAATACAAAGGCACTGGGCCCTAAAACAAGAAAGTTTGTCCCAGACAAAATTGTATCATAAAACAAATTAGTTGACCTTGTGGTCACAATGACAATATTATATACTGGTAGTTATAACATCCTGGAGCTATATGATAGACATTGCCAATTACATGTAATTGGGCTATTACAAAATGTACCAAAGATCACATTTTAACTGCATGCTATATGCAGATTGTTGACATTCCCTGATGTTGAGATCTAATGTTCCAAAACACCTACGTACAGGTATACACAACAGACAGTGATTCTCTGAAGTCAAGATCTAATGTTCCCCCATCCCCTACATGTACCTTCATTTTTAGGTCAAATAACACTTAAATTTTGTAAACTTATGTAAAGCTCCAATTTCTTGACCTTTGGCTTTGTACAGGTATGTAAAATCGTGTACCCCCCATATTAATATTAATGCTATTTTAATTGTCAAGTATATTTATAGTGCAAAATATAAAACTATCCGGATTTAATACTATCTGTGCATTTTACTTACTTATGTATAAAATATTAGCAACTTTTTTTTAAGTTTATTCAAAATACTGTATTATAATTACGTCTTTACGACAATTTGTCATTTCAAATTATTAATTTGTTCAGTAATAAAACTGAATGTACATGTTATGATGTTTTTAAATGATACAACCCCATCAAACAATGAAATCAATAGTACTAATTAGTAACCCATGTTATCTTACCTGAGAAGGTGTTTAATCGTTTATGCTTCAACACCTGATAAAAATTACAGGTGAAATAAATTTTCTGCACGCACCTGATCTTATTCCAAAGTGATACAAAAATTTTAAGGTAACTAAAGTATAAATAAATAGATTTCTTATTGTGAAGAACACCGGGTCGTGTATCGCATTGTAATCTTTTAAAGACTTATGTATTGCTAATGTCAAATCATTTTCCATTCAAGTTATCGCCATAGCGAATGTAAACAAAAACCCATGTGATTAAAAGGCGCGAAAAACTTTATGGAGAAATGATAGGATCAATACCGGAAACGTCATCCGGAAAATATAACTTCAACATACAACACGCAAGTGTTAACAATCTCATAATACATCAATCATTCTACAATCAATATTTATTAATTTGTTGAGCATTTTCTGTGAAATCATTCATTTGTGTTTTTGTGAAAATATATTTTGATATCTAAGATTTTTGATCGACAGGTCAGTATTAAGCAAAAAAAAAAAAAACAAAAAACAAAAAACAAAAAGATTGCACTTCCATATATCTTCTATTTCTACTATTATGTATCCACCATCAATACGTTAATTATTTTCCAACTTTTGGATCCGCGTGTACAATATTAATTAATTTTTGTAAATTGCTATACATTCATACATGTGCCCTTAATCAAAAATTTAATTAGTGACTAGAATATCTCACTGCTGCAATCAAGCCTTGAAACATTCTACCAGCATTGATTATGTTTTCTGATAGAGTTCCAGGTCCCGATGGTCATTGGGAAAGGGATTTCTTACGAATATTTGTTCTGCACGATGGTACCTAAACGTCCTTTGTGTTTGTGTATGTTCCTCGTTCTTCTGATTGGTTGGGTAAGGCGTTAATCTATGCTTACTTTGGCCATTTTATTTTTTAATTTATAATCATAGCCTAGATGATTTCCTCCGTTTTCACGAGATTGACAACCAATTCTGCAATCACGGAACTGACAGACGAGGTGTTATAGTGTCTATTGGTCACCCATCTTGCTGGTCATATTTATACAATTTCAAGTGTGTGTTTGTTGTTTTGTTGGTTGGAATCCCTAACTGCACATGTATATTACAAGGATGGTCTAATTAGTGATTTATTAGCTGCTTCATTTATTTTGGTGTTATTTTGAGATTTTATATCAATGATCAGTGCATTGTATTTATACGAGTGAAAGTACGGTGTCCAGAATGTTTCCAATTTAGCTAGCTTGCGAAATCTTGTAGCTTTGCACAAAATTACCGTTTGAAGTGATAGTTAGGTACATGATTATGGAGGTCTCTTCCGCAAAGAGGCTACTGAACTTTTGAACGAATTCCTTTCGGTATGTCGTATATATAAAAGAAGAAAAAACTTGAGTCCAAAACTGATGCTTGAGAGACATCGGATTTTACATTGGTACTAGAATTGGCCTCTTCCACGACTACTGATTGTTTTCTGTGGCAAAGAAAATTCTGTTTGGTTCTCCTCTGATGCCGTATTCTATGCAATCAGTGCCTATCACCACTAACGTAGTGAGTTCGAATCCGCTCAGTCGAGATGTGCACGATACAAAAATTGCGCCGAGCGGAGGGAGGTGCGAAAATTATTGGGGTATTTTGTGTGAAAAATCACGATTTTACGCCAAAAAAATCATATTTTTCCAATATTAGGGAGGGGTGGGGCACGCGCCTATTGTGCCCCCCTGGATCTAACGGTCAGGATTTTGTGTTGTCAGCTTTTGATTTTGAACATTTATTTCTTTTTTAACTTTGTCACTTGTGCTGTTTAATATAGATTGTGGAATTTTTGTACTGTCTGTGTGTCTTTTGTTCTGAATAATTTGATTTTTGTATATACCAGCTGCAGACATAAACAATATATATGCCTTTGTAAAAGTATCAGTAGTTTGTCCCTTTGTCCTTTTTCTCGTGGCCACTGTGTTTCTGTCCTTCGATTTAGGCTTCTGATTACCCCTTTGGTATCTTCACTCTTCTTTGTAGATCATTGTTGATCCTTTTTTCTGTTGGCAATCGTATTGTCTGTGGTCTTCGATTTATGGCTTTTGAGTACCCCTTTGGTATCTCCAAACATTTCTTTTGGCAATTTGATTACAGGTATGTCTACCTATGATTACAGGTATGTCTACCTATGATTACATGTATGTCTACCTATGCAAGAAAGGTTTGAAGATACTAAAGTGGTAGTCAGAAACTGTAAATCAAAGGTCAGACAATACAATAGTGAAAGGAAAAAGAACAAACAAGATCTACAAAACACTAGTCTATACAGAAAAATAAAGAACGAGAAACATGAACCCCACAAAAAACTGGGGGTGAATTTAGTTGCTACAGAAGGATAAGCAGTTCCTGCTCCACTAGTGGCACCTGTAACGGGCTGTTGTGTTACTCTATTAACAAAACCTGGTGATAAGTCATGAAGGAGGAAAGGATGGGATAATGATTACGACAAGAGGAACATATTCATGGTCATTTGTGACACGGACATTGCATAATGGTTATAACCAAGTCATGCTGGCGAGCGTAAAACTGGACTTAACATAACCAATAGGAACCCTTGCTTCAGTAGCTTCCTTGTTAGCAGCAACCTTCTATTAAGGAATTCCAGATTGGAACCACAAGCTCTGGAATATCGGATCAGCTGAGAGATATATACTCCATATGCAGGTGTTGCTGGAATGTTGCTACATATAAATGGAAAGGTCACAATGGGAAAATTGAAATCATCTCGTTTGTGGTAAAGTTTCGTAATGAACCGGACATCACCTCAATCTTGAGGTGTAGATCATGGTATGAAGCAGACATAGCTGTGTCTGTGGTATCCTTTATTTCAAGCTCAATGGGACAGATGTGATCAATAAAATCACCAAACTTAAAATTATTTAGTGAAAGGACATCATTTATATAGTGGAATGTGAAATTAAAGGATATAGCCTAGCTTCCTTTTCGTTTTTCTTGAGAAGCCCCTGTATGAAGTCTGCCTTGTATAAATAAAGGCACAAGTCGGCAAGAAGTGTAGCACAGTTTGTACATATCAGTGTCTAGCACAGTTTGTACATATCAGTGTCTAGCACAGTTTGTACATGTCACTGTCTAGCACAGTTTGTACATGTCACTGTCTAGCACAGTTCGTACATATCAGTGTCTAGCACAGTTTGTACATATCAGTGTCTAGCACTACTAAAGCTGTAATTTTGGTTCCTGCTCATGGTGAAGTGTACTCAATACAATTCTATGTATTAAAAGTTTGTGGTAACAGGTTTTTTCTCTCCACCAATTAAACCACCATAATATAGCTGAAACATCGTTGAAAGTGGCGTTAAGCATCCACAGCACTTCTGTATATAAACTACACTATAAAATCCAAGGACAAGTCTTCTTATAGACCAGTAACATACAAGACAATAATACAAGATAAATAGAAAATATATCACTTTATTATGGTACATATGCACCATTATTCAATATTATATACAAACATGTACATCCCTGATAAGTACAACAAATATGAGACATAGTGTAGAAGCTGTGGTGTTACCACGTCATCACAGCTACCTTGTTCTATAGTAGACAAGATCACAGCTACCTTGTTCTATAGTAGACAAGATCACAGCTACCTTGTTCTATAGTGGACAAGATCACAGCTACCTTGTTCTATTGTAGACAAGATCACAGCTACCTTGTTCTATAGTAAACAAGATCACAGCTACCTCATTCTATAGTAGACAAGATCATAGCTACTTTGTTCTATATTCTAACATGGCGTCTACTTTCGCTTTGAAAACAATAGAGGGCTCTAAATAGCACAGAACACCCTAGCACATGCGCAGAAGGCATATCTAATCAACAGCGTATTTTGCATATTTGTACTTTATGCATGTTAAATTAAAAGAATAAAAATAATAAATTTACAAAAAAAATCAGATGAAACTAATTTTTGATCGCTGAAACAACAGTCCGTCAATAAACATGTCCCTCCTCTCGGAACACATTATCCTGATTCCGAGCCAACCAGTCTTTGCTCTTTCTCCTTAATGCTGAGTGTTAATCAAACGATGAGGTACATATGGTAGGTTGAACTGCATACATGGCAAATCTTGATGTACTGGAGTAAATTAATGGAATTGAATAAATGTCGAGGTTACGTTGTTATATAAGACTAGAAGTTATATTACATTAGGATTATTTAGTTACTATTTCATATCAAGGTTACAGTTACCAGGTGTGCACATAATGCTATAGATGTGTGAAATAAATAATACAGCACTAATTCTTATGTGAGAATAAATTTTGCGACAATTTAAAGTTAACTGATGTACTTATGGTCTTAAAACTTTCATGCATGAGTATAGTTCTCTAATTTGACTCTAACTCGAAAAAAACAGCCAATCAGAACACTGGAGTCAATAAATACTGTGTTCTGATTGGACAATTTTGGAGTATGAGTATGAAATTCATACATAAAAAGTTTTATGGCCTTAAGTTATGAAATTAAACAATGAAAATATAAACATTTCAATGATATTCTTTCTTGGTAATAAATACAAAAAAAAATATCATACAATAACATGAAAGACATATGATAATGAATACAAAAATGATATGGCTAACAATATAAAATGATTTCAAATAAACTGGCCATTATTTGAAAAGAAGATGACATATGGCATATAATATAAGTTACAGGCATATTATTTATTACTTTCAAAATTTGGCATTTGACCTTAGAAATTTACATACAAAACTCTCTAATGTTGTGGAACACATAGATTTTGGCAAATTAATTAATTTGTAATGTTACAAAAAATATGTAAAAAACAGTTAATTTGAAAGTAAGAAAAAAATGCTGAGACAAAAGTTTGATCACCTCATTGGTGATATGAACACATATTTGTTTTTTAAATCTGACTTTCAAAAGTTTTGTAAGTCAGAGTTTTCAGTGAGATACTAAGAGCATCTATAAACTTACTTAAATATCCTTCAGTTGTACATAATAAATAATGTCATTCTCGTGTTATCATATAAAGTCATATCGTTTTGAGCTTAAGGAAAATATTAACAATTCTTTCATATTTGAAAATGTTATAAAACAAAAATGAAAAATCACAGGCCAGCTGAAAAATATTTGGTCCCAAAGTTTCAAAAATGACATAAAACAATATCAAAAATGCATGTATGGGGTTAAAATATGGGTCACTGGAATATTTAAGGGGAGATAATCCTATCAACTTGATATAGTTGCACACAAATTATGAAAACAGTCCACAATGCATTTCTTTACAATTTTTCCCTTGTTAGCATACATATCTTTTATTCAAGGTTAATTAAAATAAATAAACAAATACTTATATCAGATAAATTACAAAATATTACTATCTACCGGTAAACAATAAATTCTTTTGGAGGGTTTAGATTTTTGCAATTTTAACTTTTTCCTTTTTTTTTTAATAATTATCTTTATACTCCAAAAAATGTTCTGTATATAACATAAAATGATGTTCACCTAAGTGGACACAAAATCCACTAAAAAAATCAATAGTTCAGTAAGAGCAGTTTTATTTGTTGTTCTTCATCTTACAATTACCAGTTACTGTGCCAAGTCTTCAAATAAATAGATTGGTGTTTAATGCCAACTTTAGCAGTATTTCAGCTATATCATGGCATTCAAATAAATTGAATTTTAGGTACCTAAGAATTAACTTTTAATTAACCTATACATAGAATACACAAAATTTAACAATAAAAATAACAAAAATGAGATCTCTATTCTCTGTAAGTCAACAAAACAATCGTTCACAGACATGTTACTTGTTACAAAAACACACAATACATGCATAGTGGAATTTCATCAACGTTAACAATTTACGTAGGCCATTAAAATTAACCTAGTAAGTAATTTATTCAACAATAACATGGACATGAGCGTAGGCAGATCACTGGATTGAAATCATCAAGTAAAACATATAATTTTAACATATTTTGTAGACTCTAGAAAAACTAGATGTCTAGTCCACATAAAACTAATGTCAAGAAATATGGTATTTCTAGCAACAAGATAATAGTTTATAGGAAAGCTAGACACCTAGTACACATGTAGCTAAAGTAAAAATATGGTATTTCTAGCAACAAGATAATAGTACCGGTATATAGGAAAGTACCAACTACTTTGTAGAACATCAAACACAATACAAATAATAACTGGGTCACACAACCCTCAATTAAATCTAAGTGTCAATTAAAATCTAATTGACACTTAAATTTACTTGAAATGTACATGAATTTAATTTGCACTTGAGATTTAATTGAGAAACTTAAATTTAATTGAGGTTTGTACAACACAGTCCAGTTTACAAGCACTTATCAATTTTCTGTACATAGAGATCACTAACTTTTAAGTCAAAACAAAAATTGGCTTAAATTATGAAAAAATCATATATTAACATCTTTAATTAATAACAAATTCCGTTGTTTTTTGTGTCGATTGTGTAAAATTTTAAAAAAATGTGCTCATTTCCAATAACATGAGAGTATACCCCTGATTATTATTAAATGCTAAATACAAAGACTTTTATAAACATTTTTTAAAAGGATGATTTCAACATTTTGATGACAAATTTAAGTTCATATACATTTTTAAATTCAAAACCCTGATGTCTGTAATATGAGCACCATACATTCTTTGTGTGAGACAAATGCTGTATATGTTTTTTTTATATAAATCTTCCAATTTATATTTGTTACAAGAAAATGCACTATTATGTAAATTTATAATGAATATGTTGGCAATTCTTTATCCAGTGTTTTTAACTGGTACCCTGTTCTGCTAAGTTATCAGACAATGTCCATCAGATGTTTTTTTTTTAACTCCCACTGGACAATAAGTCTATCAAATGTTCTTTTTAACTCCTACTGGACAATGAAAGTGAAGTGTCTAGAATGTCTATACAGAGATTTTGTTGTCATCTATATCTCTTGTAGATGTAATGGTCTGATTTACTTTTATGATTGTTCATTTGTTGTGTCCGAGGTTTCCAATCCGGTCTTGGGCCGCCAGATTCCCACAGTGTGGTCACTACAAGGTGCAAATAAAAGAAAAAAGAAGCAACTAAATAAAAATATAAATAAATAAAATATACAACTAAGGTAGAAATTGGTTCAGTTTCCTATATTGTACCATATATATACTAGAATGGGATAAGGACTCAATTAGTTGGACTACATTCTCAAAACTCTATTCAATGTAAGGTGTACAGTTGTACTTTGTGTGCAAATATTTCAAGTTTCAAGAATCTGGGGTGAAAACACAAAATAGGCACCCTCCCTTTCCCACCCGCATACCAAAACCTGGATTCATATATATCCTGTCTAACTCAGTAAAATATTAGTAGTATAGGGCATTTACTTTTTTAAATACTTAAAAGAAATTTTCAGTTCTATTATGATGACAATATAAAATGGTTGAAGAATTGACATAACCCCCCCCCCCCCCCCCCCCCCCCCCACCTCCCGACTTGTAGTGGGATGGAAGGCTCCATATAAATATACTGAAAGACCTGGCAAAAGGTGTCTGAAAATCTTAACACTTAAGGTATATAATGGGGCTCAAACCTACCTCAATGGTGTTAGGCTTGTGTGTCAGAAGTTAAAGACCTTCACCACTTAGCCACATCAGCCCATGTTTTGATAAGACAGTAACTATTTAATGAGAACTAAACCAATGTCTACCAAGTGTTTACTTATAATAATAGTTTCTGCAACTTAAAGATAAAAAGCATAGTTATAGAAACTTCAATTCAACGTATAGATTGATACAACATTCATCTATTCTAGAGAATTAGTGTTAGAGTTATGGTGTTTAACGCCACTTTCAACAATATTTCAGTTATATCGTGGCAGTCAGTTTTATTGGTGGAGGAAACCGGAGTTCCAGAAAAAACCACCGACCTGTCGCAAGTCACTGACCAACTTTATCACATAGTGTTTCTATTCTAGAAGTTCATTTCTAAGTGGCTGTGATGCAATATAATTTCCACCATGACATTTGTGGGCACAAAAGATTTGAGCATTCTGAATTGGTGAGAATATCATTTAAGTGGCAACATTGTCATACATTTACAAGGATTTTACCTGGAGGTATCTATTTTTATATCTTGCTCATTAAATCAAAAACTCAGTGAAATTAATAAAAGAAAAACTTAAATGAAACATTTAATACAACATCTTGCATTGGAAACAACAATTCCGTGTTCAAACAGACTACTTGACTTTTAATTCCTAAATGGATTTTTAGCATTATAAATAACTTTATTTTAGGGATGTAAAAATTTGTTTTATAAAAAAACCCAGGACATTATAACACTAATACTTGATTATGAAACTGGCTTTTGATGATAATAAAATTCTTGAAAAACTTAATTTAATATAAAACTATTCTTAAATTAAATTCTATTTCATCAATCATTGACATAAATTATTTACCTATACATTAATGATATACATTTATATATATATATTTGTATTTAATTACAGATAATAAATTTGCTCAAGCAAAACAATACTGCTGCTCAATATGGCTGTTAGATATACAGTATATGTATTTAATTTCGAAAATGTAGTTATTTCACATGTATAATATGTGTGCGAATGTGTTATAGTCCTATTTTCACCGGCCCTTGGTTTCCTCTGCATTTGTACAACTACCCTACAGTACTTGTCCATGTGCTTAGGACACGGGGAGGACTTAACCACTACACTACATGTAAATTAACCATTGATGTCTGATGTGGCCAACAATGTCATAGTCGACGGCACTTAATTATTATTATAATTATTATTAGTATAAGTATTTAGTATATTTTATGGGCAGTTTTGTTCATTGTAACGTATAATATTTATATATTTTTTTAAATTTTTGAATGTAATGACTTTGCCCAATGTGGGCATCCTATTGGACAATAAAATTCTTATTCTTATTCTTATAGGGCTGGAATATTCTATTTACATTTATCTACAATTTTTCTGCAATACTTTGGCACAAGATTGACTTTTACAAAAACAGTAATACAAGAGAAAAATCTTATCTTACATTTTAAAACAAAAGTTAGGTAAAGGAACAACGGTTTACAGATGAAAAGAGAAAACCCCCTGAATGCTTTCATTTTCTAGTTGCTTAGACCAAGTTTGATACATTTTATTTCAAATAGTTTGCTAAAAAAAAAGAGGAAATTTGCTCGGAGAAACCGGGGACACCCTGTACCAAAGATATTTGTTAAATTTATCACTAATCAGAAGGCAGAAACCTGATCCAATAGCAATTCATTTTAATTCCACTGAACATTCCGTGAATGATTATGAAATTGTGGCTTTAGAAAAAATTTGCGGCGATAATTCTTACCGAGAGACTATCGAAAAACTGTGGATGAATAAACTGCGAACATTCAAACCCCATGGATTAAATACAAAAACATAACGTTCTATTTCTCGTAATTTTTATTTTATTTACTTTATATGACGTTATCCATTATGACAAATTCAAATGTACCATAACATAATAAAGTTACACTGAAGAAGGCCGGATTGTACGGCCAAAAGCTCAGGATAAATTTTCAGAGATTTTGTTTATTTACCTCGATATGAGAGACTGGATGTGGTCGAGGGAGCTGGAATTAAGGCTAAGTGAATGGTGCTGCAGTGTATCAATGGTGTGGGTTGAAATCCCGTCGAGGGAAGAACAAAAATTTGACAGCTCTAAAATCTAATTCTAACACTGTTTGGTTTAATTTTCAGACGTATATATATATATTTATTTTATTTGCTTTTTTGGAAAAGACAACAAGCAGTTCTTCACATTCTCAGAAAGGGTTGAGAGAGAGGACTATAGAAGGCACAAATACTGGTACAACATGCATCTGAAAGTACCATAGTGTACAAGACTGTGAAATAGTGTACAACACTGTGACATAGTGTACAATGTACAACAGTGATTTCTTTGTCTACTTTTGTCAAAACATGTGTATGTACATCAATGTAAAACATTTATATACAATATACTAAATAACAACTGGAATTATAACATCATTTAAAATTATGGTGTATGGACATAAAAATTTGTTTGACAAATCTTTCTTAGCTCAGATCATTTATAAGTCTTAAACCTATCTGATATGTCACTGCTTAAGGAATTATAAAAAAATTCTTAAAGTAAAATAAATGATCAGTTTTATTTAAATTTGATTTGATTAAATCATCAAGGAATGATGACAAAAAATCTATATGGAATGATAAGAAGTCATTTTTAATACATTTTATGTACTTCAAAAAGATATATTTTATCTATCAGATAAATTCCTTTACCAGTAACATGGAATGTAAAATGAAGACATCATCGATACTTAAATCGATAGATTTCTTCGGTTAGAGGGAAAAAAATCTACATGGAATGATCAGAAGAAATTATTTATATTTCTAATGATAGATTTCATCTACTGTAGACAAAAAAATCTACATGGAACAATCTGCAATTTTTTTTTTGGATATTATATGATTTATTTCATCTACAGAAGAAAAATGTATATATGGAACGGTCCAAAGATAAATTTTATCTACTTGAGAACATAATGATTATGTGAACTGTATTGTATATATACAAGTGACATACTATAACAGGCATATTTGATGGACTTGATTGTTAGATTGATTGATTGATTGATTGATTGGTGTTTAATGCCAACTTTATCAGTATTTCAGCTATATTGTGGTGTTGATTGTTAGTTAATGGAATACAATTGTCATTTCTTGTAAATAAATCAAAATGGAACATCATTTCCTGTTTCAGAAGTAGGGCTATACAAAATTTTAGAATCTAAAGTCCATACTAATTTGATTCTTAATTTAAAAAAAACCAACAAATAACAGTAATTTTACCAGTTCAAACTTCCAACTGTAAAAATAATTTTATTTAGGAAGACAAAATATTATAGGATGTGTTATTCATTTCCAATTTTCTCTTCTGTGTAAAGCATATTCTTTTCATTCAAATATTTGATCAAACTTTTTGAAAGTTTTTTTTTTTCGTAAGACACAGAAATATTTATTTTTTCTAAAATGGGTACTCGTAAACGAAAAGAAATGGAATTAGTTGTTCAACAATCTTTAGACTTAATAGTCATAATACTTTGAAAGATTTACTAGCAAATGTTTTTTTTTTCTTCAATTCTACATAATACCTAGACCTAAAGAGATGTATACAAAAAAGATGTCTAAGGATAAGTATAAATATCTTTGAGGGGATACATAAGGAGAAGACAGATCTAAATATCTATGTTCATAACTTACTTCCCCCCCACCTCCTCCACACAATCAAAAGTCCATCAAATAAAATAGTTATTTGCTTTACCAATACATTATTATATTGCGATACATTTCCATGTATTTTGTGTGATCTGCTAAATGTCTATAATGCTTTTTGTGCATACACCATTTTGTTTTAAATTAGAATACAAACTGTCCACAACAGTGGAGATTAAAGATATAAAGACTGCATAAACAATGGTCGTGCAATGATGGTAACTAGAGCAAAACAAGGTAAGAATTATATATAAAATTCACATGTTTGTATTCTGTTAAACTGCCAAATTTTCACCGCTGATTCACTGTAAAAAAGAAACAAATATAGATATGACAGTTTAACTTATAGATATACCAAACTACATTGTGTATTGTAATTAAGTATATAGATATGACAGTTTAACTTATAGATATACCAAACTACATTGTGTATTGTAATTAAGTATATAGATATGACAGTTTAACTTATAGATATACCAAACTACATTGTGTATTGTAATTAAGTATATAGATATGACAGTTTAACTTATAGATATACCAAACTACATTGTGTATTGTAATTAAGTATATAGATATGACAGTTTAACTTATAGATATACCAAACTACATTGTGTATTGTAATTAAGTATATAGTTATGACAGTTTAACTTATAGATATACCAAACTACATTGTGTATTGTAATTAAGTATATAGATATGACAGTTTAACTTATAGATATACCAAACTACATTGTGTATTGTAATTAAGTATATAGATATGACAGTTTAACTTATAGATATACCAAACTACATTGTGTATTGTAATTAAGTATATAGATATGACAGTTTAACTTATAGATATACCAAACTACATTGTGTATTGTAATTAAGTATATAGATATGACAGTTTAACTTATAGATATACCAAACTACATTGTGTATTGTAATTAAGTATATAGATATGACAGTTTAACTTATAGATATACCAAACTACATTGTGTATTGTAATTAAGTATATAGATATGACAGTTTAACTTATAGATATACCAAACTACATTGTGTATTGTAATTAAGTATATAGATATGACAGTTTAACTTATAGATATACCAAACTACATTGTGTATTGTAATTAAGTATATAGATATGACAGTTTAACTTATAGATATACCAAACTACATTGTGTATTGTAATTAAGTATATAGATATGACAGTTTAACTTATAGATATACCAAACTACATTGTGTATTGTAATTAAGTATATAGATATGACAGTTTAACTTATAGATATACCAAACTACATTGTGTATTGTAATTAAGTATATAGATATGACAGTTTAACTTATAGATATACCAAACTACATTGTGTATTGTAATTAAGTATATAGATATGACAGTTTAACTTATAGATATACCAAACTACATTGTGTATTGTAATTAAGTATATAGATATGACAGTTTAACTTATAGATATACCAAACTACATTGTGTATTGTAATTAAGTATATAGATATGACAGTTTAACTTATAGATATACCAAACTACATTGTGTATTGTAATTAAGTATATAGATATGACAGTTTAACTTATAGATACACCAAACTACATTGTGTATTGTAATTAAGTATATAGATATGACAGTTTAACTTATAGATATACCAAACTACATTGTGTATTGTAATTAAGTATATAGATATGACAGTTTAACTTATAGATACACCAAACTACATTGTGTATTGTAATTAAGTATATAGATATGACAGTTTAACTTATAGATATACCAAACTACATTGTGTATTGTAATTAAGTATATAGATATGACAGTTTAACTTATAGATATACCAAACTACATTGTGTATTGTAATTAAGTATATAGATATGACAGTTTAACTTATAGATATACCAAACTACATTGTGTATTGTAATTAAGTATATAGATATGACAGTTTAACTTATAGATATACCAAACTACATTGTGTATTGTAATTAAGTATATAGATATGACAGTTTAACTTATAGATATACCAAACTACATTGTGTATTGTAATTAAGTATATAGATATGACAGTTTAACTTATAGATATACCAAACTACATTGTGTATTGTAATTAAGTATATAGATATGACAGTTTAACTTATAGATATACCAAACTACATTGTGTATTGTAATTAAGTATATAGATATGACAGTTTAACTTATAGATATACCAAACTACATTGTGTATTGTAATTAAGTATATAGATATGACAGTTTAACTTATAGATATACCAAACTACATTGTGTATTGTAATTAAGTATATAGATATGATAGTTTAACTTATAGATATACCAAACTACATTGTGTATTGTAATTAAGTATATAGATATGATAGTTTAACTTATAGATATACCAAACTACATTGTGTATTGTAATTAAGTATACAGATATGACAGTTTAACTTATAGATATACCAAACTACATTGTGTATTGTAATTAAGTATATAGATATGACAGTTTAACTTATAGATATACCAAACTACATTGTGTATTGTAATTAAGTATATAGATAAGCTGTCTAAATCAAACCACCTTTGGACCAACTTTTGTCTTAATTTTTTGCCCTCTGATAAACCTTACATTGAATTGTAGGCCTCTGGGAATCTCATGTTTAACATTTCTGAATTGTCTAACTTCTGTGGTTGTGCATTTTATTGCACAAGTGAAAAGATGTCTCGGATGGCTTAATTTTACACTTCACTTGATAAAGACAAAACAACATCATAACACTGGTGGTATATTATAAATTGTCTAAATTCAACCAATGGTATTATTGTAGTTTATAGATGTCTAAGAATACAAAAGTATCTAAAATGACAAACTGGGTTTACCTATCCCAGCATGCTAGGTTATTAACTATTTTACCCCCTGTGTTTAGTTTTACTTTAATATCAGGATAAATGACATGAAATTCTTTATGAAACTTTGCTTTATCATTTTCTTGCTTTTTATATACAAGTACTCACCCGAATCATTATGTCCTTGTATATGAGTATATGAAATATGCTATTTAAACAACCTTATTCAGAAAAAACTGCTGAGATCTGCTAATCTGGTTATGCAATAATAAAAAAAAACAAAAAAAAACAACTTTTTGTGGAATTTTCAGATAATTTTACAATTTGCTTTGAAAATTTAATTAGGTATTTCCCATTAATGAATATATAAATATTCAACTACAAACATTACAATTTTCTATGTGTCAATATTCAAAAACATTCCCCTAGGATTGCCCTTTTTGATGGAATATTATTTTACTTAATCCTTCAACTTACTTGGAGGCAGTAAATATGGCCGACGAGTTGGTTGCTATGGCATTAATAGGTGATGAGTGAGCTTTGACCTCTCCCATACAATGACAATTATCTACATTCCACAACTTTAGAAATCCACCACGACATCCACTTAATACTATATTAGTATCAGGAATAAAACTTAATCCACATATCCAGTCTTTATGAGCTTGGTTTATAGACTGTAAAATAAAACATAAAAATCCAAATTTAGAACAAAATATTACTTAGGAATGATCTCCCTTTGGCTGTAATTATTTTGAAAAAAAAAAGACTGGTACCTTTCATGTTTAATATTTTTTTTATATGTTTGCAGCCAAACATATTTCATTTGAATTAAATACCTTTAGTTGTTTATATGATATTTTGAAATTGATAACTAATAATTTTAAACATTCTCTCAGTCATAGTTTCAGCCTGTGCAATCAGTGCCTATCACTACTCAAGTTGTGAATTTGAACCCCGTACATGACGAGGTGTACTCGATACAACATTATGTGATAAAGTTTGACTTGCGAAAGGTCGGTGGTTTTCTCCGGTTTCCTCCACCAATAAAACTGACCACCACGATATAACTGAAATATTGTTGAAAGTGGCAACCCTCTCTAATTTCACTCAAAAAATATTTCATTTCAATTTAATACTTTTGGTTGATAATATAACAGATTGATATTGATAACAAATCATTTTAAACATTCCTTCTGCTATATGTAAGAAACAGTTTGATCAGTTTTCAGTAACTGTGGCCATCTTTGAAGGAAGATGGGTGTCTGTCAGATACAATTTTAAAAGGAGACAATCCAAGAACTAATAAGCATGACTCACCATCCTATTACCAAATCAATAGAAAGCTGACTGCCAAGATATAACTGAAATACTGTTAAAAGTGGTGTTAAACACCAGTAATTAATATTCTACCTAATTTCTAATCACCTGTAATCTATATCGTACCTGTTTGAGCGTATGTGTAGATAAATCCCATTTTTTAATACATGTATCTCTAGAACCAGTAAATAGTATATTTCCCTGTATAGCTAACGACTGTATCCCATCATAATGAGGAGGTTCTAAGTTATATTTAGGTGTTAACACCCCCGCTTTGTCTTCTGAAACCTCAAATATCTACAAATATAAAACATGTAATTGAAATATTGGTATATCTAATCTACATATATTACTTATCACTCAATAATTATAACAAAACATTTCTATACCAAAATTACATTATATATAATAAAACATAATCTCATCATTTGTGAAGATCTCATCAAGAGGAAGGTCTGTTGAAAATTGTTTTCATTTTGTTTCCAGTGTTCAATATTGTTCATTCGTTCTGCAAGAATGGATTCCTCAGAGCAATATTGTACTGTAGGCGAAAACTGAGATCTGAGTTGCGATGAGAAGTTCATTTCCACCAAAACATATCCAACAATAATATGTTTGTCCAGAATTTGTCCCTGCAATATGAAGCAAAAATACTTACAGATTAATACATGGGCATTTCCATATTGGCCTGGTTATCATCCTGAGACCCCCATATTGGCCCTCGACTGCGTCTCAGGCCAATATGGGTCGAGGGATGATAACCAGGCCAATATGGAAATGCCCATGTATTAAACTATTTATTACATACTTCCAACATCTAGAAAAGAGGCACCCATATTGGCATGAGACGAAGTCGAGGCCCATATGGCCCGGGCCAATATGGGCCTCGATATGGAAATGATCTTGTAGTAATCCAATAACCGGTTATTTTCCCGGGGTGTGAAAATATGGACAGTTTACTTCCGGTCATATTGGTCATACAAAAATTCCTTTATTTGAACTAAGTATGTAATACTAAATGTTATTTTGAAGTATTCCCAAATGAGATTTTGTATTTATTAACGAAGACGTTGTTAGGTTTCAAAGAAGACGACGTCACGGAAGTAGAACTGACAAAAGTACATCTTGTATCACATATAAGGTTTTGTATTGGGTGGGTTGTATCGAATGGCTAAAATATTGTATTCCTATAGAATACATACTTAATGTTAGCTAATATACACTACTGTATATCAAGATCAAAGGGAAAGCTTTACAAATCATGGATACTAGATAATGACCTTTATATAATGATCTTTACAAATGATGGATACTAGATAATGACCTTTATATAATGATCTTTACAAATGATGGATACTAGATAATGACCTTTATATAATGATCTTTACAAATCATGGATACTAGATAATGACCTTTATATAATGATCTTTACAAATCATGGATACTAGATAATGACCTTTATATAATGATCTTTACAAATCATGGATACTAGATAATGACCTTTATATCATGGATACTAGAGAATGACCTTTATATAATGATCTTTACAAATCATGAATACTAGATAATGACCTTTATATAATGATCTTTACAAATCATGGATACTAGATAATGACCTTTATATAATGATCTTTACAAATCATGGATACTAGATAATGACCTTTACAAATCATGGATACTAGATAATGACCTTTACAAATCATGGATACTAGATAATGACCTTTATATAATGATCTTTACAAATCATGGATACTAGATAATGACCTTTATATAATGATCTTTACAAATCATGGATACTAGATAATGACCTTTATATAATGACCTTTACAAATCATGGATACTAGATAATGACCTTTATATAATGATCTTTACAAATCATGGATACTAGATAATGACCTTTATATCATGGATACTAGATAATGACCTTTATATAATGATCTTTACAAATCATGGATACTAGATAATGACCTTTATATAATGATCTTTACAAATCATGGATACTAGATAATGACCTTTATATCATGGATACTAGATAATGACCTTTATATAATGATCTTTACAAATCATGGATACTAGATAATGACCTTTATATCATGGATACTAGATAATGACCTTTATATAATGACCTTTACAAATCATGGATACTAGATAATGACCTTTATATAATGATCTTTAGATCCAGTTACTACTACATCAGTATCATCTTGATTTTCTACGGCTAACACCATCACAGCTGCCTGGTGTCCACCATTTAACTTTCCTATTGCACAATAACTGTAAAAAATAAAATGTTACAGTAAGTCTTTTAAAAGAGTTCAGATGATGATGATGATATTTTTATTTTGAGTTCACTACAATAGGTACAACATAAATATGGCCAAATATTTACTTACTAATTAGGAAGAAAGGCTATGGATGACAATGAACATGAGAGACTATCAAGCATTATACTAACACATAATCAAAATAAAGGAACAACATTTTTATTGCTATTTTATTGTACTTTTATTTTGAGTTCACTACAAGAGGTACAACATGAACACTGCCAAGTATTTACCAGTACAGAGTTATTTTGAGTTCATTACAAGAGGTACAACATGAATACTGCCAAGTATTTACCAGTACAGAGTTATTTTGAGCTCACTACAAGAGGTACAACATGAATACTGCCAAGTAGTTACCAGTACAGAGCTATTTTGAGTTCACTACAAGAGGTACAACATGAAAACTGCCAAGTATTTACCAGTACAGAGTTATTTTGAGTTCACTACAAGAGGTACAACATGAATACTGTCAAGTATTTACCAGTACAGAGTTATTTTAAGTTCACTACAAGAGGTACTACATGAATACTGCCAAGTATTTACCAGTACAGAGTTATTTTGAGTTCATTACAAGAGGTACAACATGAATACTGCCAAGTATTTACCAGTATAGAGTTATTTTGAGTTCACTACAAGAGGTACACCATGCATACTGCCAAGTATTTACCAGTACAGAGTTATTTTGAGTTCACTACAAGAGGTACAACATGAATACTGGCTAGTATTTACCAGTACAGAGTTATTTTGAGTTCACTACAAGAGGTACACCATGCATACTGCCAAGTATTTACCAGTACAGAGTTATTCTGAGTTTACTACAAGAGGTACAACATGAATACTGTCAAGTATTTACCAGTACAGAGTTATTTTGAGTTCATTACAAGAGGTACAACATGAATACTGCCAAGTATTTACCAGCACAGAGTTATTTTGAGTTCACTACAAGAGGTACTACATGAATACTGCCAAGTATTTACCAGTACAGAGTTACTTTGAGTTCACTACAAGAGGTACAACATGAAAACGGCCAAGTATTTACCAGTAGAGTTATTTTGAGTTCACTACAAGAGGTACAACATGAATACTGCCAAGTATTTACCAGTACAGAGTTACTTTGAGTTCACTACAAGAGGTACAACATGAATACTGCCGAGTATTTACCAGTACAGAGTTATTTTGAGTTCACTACAAGAAGTACAACATGAAAATGCCAAGTATTTACCAGCACAGAGTTATTTTGAGTTCACTACAAGAGGTACTACATGAATACTGCCAAGTATTTACCAGTACAGAGTTATTTTGAGTTCACTACAAGAGGTACAACATGAATACTGCCAAGTATTTACCAGTACAGAGTTATTTTGAATTCACTACAAGAGGTACAACATGAATACTGGCAAGTATTTACCAGTACAGAGTTATTTTGAGTTCATTACAAGAGGTACTACATGAATACTGCCAAGTATTTACCAGTACAGAGTTATTTTGAGTTCACTACAAGAGGTACAACATGAATACTGCCAAGTATTTACCAGTACAGAGTTATTTTGAGTTTACTACAAGAGGTACAACATGAATACTGGCTAGTATTTACCAGTACAGAGTTATTTTGAGTTCACTACAAGAGGTACAACATGAATACTGGCTAGTATTTACCAGTACAGAGTTATTTTGAGTTCACTACAAGAGGTACAACATGAATACTGGCTAGTATTTACCAGTACAGAGTTATTTTGAGTTCACTACAAGAGGTACAACATGAATACTGTCAAGTATTTACCAGTACAGTTATTTTGAGTTCACTACAAGAGGTACAACATGAATACTGCCAAGTATTTACCAGTACAGAGTTATTTTGAGTTCACTACAGGAGGTACAACATGAATACTGCCAAGCATTTACCAGTACAGAGTTATTTTGAGTTCACTACAACATGAATACTGCCAAGTATTTACCAGTACAGAGTTATTTTGAGTTCACTACAACATGAATACTGCCAAGTATTTACCAGTACAGAGTTATTTTGAGTTCACTACAGGAGGTACAACATGAATACTGCCAAGTATTTACCAGTACAGAGTTATTTTGAATTCACTACAACATGAATACTGGCTAGTATTTACCAGTACAGAGTTATTTTGAGTTCACTACAAGAGGTACAACATGAATACTGCCAAGTATTTACCAGTACGGAGTTATTTTGAGTTCACTACAAGAGGTACAACATGAATACTGCCAAGTATTTACCAGTACAGAGTTATTTTGAATTCACTACAACATGAATACTGGCTAGTATTTACCAGTACAGAGTTATTTTGAGTTCACTACAAGAGGTACAACATGAATACTGCCAAGTATTTACCAGTACAGAGTTATTTTGAGTTCACTACAGGAGGTACAACATGAATACTGCCAAGTATTTACCAGTACAGAGTTATTTTGAGTTCACTACAAGAGGTACAACATGAATACTGCCAAGTATTTACCAGTACAGAGTTATTTTGAATTCACTACAACATGAATACTGGCTAGTATTTACCAGTACAGAGTTATTTTGAGTTCACTACAAGAGGTACAACATGAATACTGCCAAGTATTTACCAGTACGGAGTTATTTTGAGTTCACTACAAGAGGTACAACATGAATACTGCCAAGTATTTACCAGTACAGAGTTATTTTGAATTCACTACAACATGAATACTGGCTAGTATTTACCAGTACAGAGTTATTTTGAGTTCACTACAAGAGGTACAACATGAATACTGCCAAGTATTTACCAGTACAGAGTTATTTTGAGTTCACTACAGGAGGTACAACATGAATACTGCCAAGTATTTACCAGTACAGAGTTATTTTGAGTTCACTACAAGAGGTACAACATGAATACTGCCAAGTATTTACCAGTACAGAGTTATTTTGAATTCACTACAACATGAATACTGGCTAGTATTTACCAGTACAGAGTTATTTTGAGTTCACTACAAGAGGTACAACATGAATACTGGCTAGTATTTACCAGCACAGAGTTATTTTGAGTTCACTACAAGAGGTACTACATGAATACTGCCAAGTATTTACCAGTATAGAGTTAATAGTAAGAAAGAGAGAGTGAGTGAATGTGCAATTGTTCAGCTATATCATGATGAGAACAAGTTACATTAATGGGAAGTGTTAAATGCCAAAATCAAAGTTAGCCTGCTTTCATGGTCCCTGATCTTTTGTACAGAAATCAAAGTTAGCCTGCCTTCATGGTCCCTGATCTTTTGTACAGAAATCAAAGTTAGCCTGCCTTCATGGTCCCTGATCTTTTGTACAGAAATCAAAGTGTGAGCGATACATACAGAGGGACGTTTGGAGTAAAATTCAATGTCCCAGGTCAATATTAGTCAGGGGCAGAAAGAGGAAATAAAAAACAATTCTAATGTTTTGGAAATGAAATATAAAACACATACATTTATATTTTTGACCTAACCTACTGCCTGTAGCACTATAAAATATATAACCATTATTACGCTACATACCTACTGAGATCCCATACCCTGACCATACTGCCTGTAGCACTGTACAATGTATAACCGTCAGTACCAAGGGCAATATCATTTATATTATGTTCTCCAGGAGGTAGTTCACTCTGTCGTGTGCCTGCCAGAAAGTTCACCGGACCATCATGTGTTAATCCAGATGAACTAAAAATAAAATAATTATTTTTATTTAAGTACTAGACGTAGTTGTGAGCTCGTTCATCCCACTGTTTATATTTGAATAGCAAAAAATCATGATTACTCCTTCAATATGGAAAAAAAAATATTTGATACTCCATTATATACAAAAAATATAATTGTTTAACACCCCTTATATTTCATAGCATATCAGCTTATGTTTATGAGTATAGTAAACTAATAACTTTATGTAAGCCACTGAATATACCTTATCAAAAACATTACCATGATCCTGAATATAGCTGAAATACTGCTGCTGGTGGTGATAGTATGGTAGTTGGATTTACAACAACCTGTGCAATCACTGCCTATCACCACTGACATTGTGAGTTCGAATCTCGCTCATGTGGAGGTTAACTCAAAACAACGTTATGCGATTAAGTTTGTCAGTCACTTGCAACAGGTCGGTGGTTTTCTCCAGTTCCCTCCACCAATAAAACTGACTGCCACGATATAACTGAAATATTGTTAAAAGTGGTGTTAAACACCATAACCCTCCCCACCCCTCAAAATTCAAAAAACTATATTATCTAATTGGGTTCAGTTCATATTACTATTACATTGGGCTACAATATTGCATTTCTGACGACTGTCCTTAAAAGTAATTCAGCAAATACGTTTTGCTTTGTTTTTACAGAAAATACATATAAAATGTCATTGAATAATTCTATTCTAATACAATGTATTTGCTTTTTTTGTGGAACATTAAAATGGCTGAAAAAAATTTAAAATGTAAATATTCTAGAATCCTTACCTTAAAGTCTTGATGCACTGACTAGCTTTCATACGATAATCCCACACATTTATATAAGACTGAGACACAGTAAAAACAAGATTCAACAGTTCATTATATTTTACAGCAATTACATTGTTAGGGTGACCAGCAAAAGACATGACCTCTTTCCCTGTCTGAAGATCCCAGGCTTTAGCTGTACGATCTGAAATGTAGAATACAATCTAATATTATTTTTACTTCCAGTGAAGGATTTATGCTTATATTTAAAATAAACTATGAGTGAGTTGAGTGTTGTTTAATGCAAACCAATATTTCAGCCATATCATGGCATGAACAAGTTATATTCAATGAAATGATGATGATGTCTGCTTTGTACTAGACCAACATGCTTAGTTGAATTTCCCACACATGGCTGGGAGTGTACATACCTTTACTTCTAGTAAACAGTAAGTCTTCAGTGGCAAATACTGACAATACAGCTTTAGAATGACCGTCTGCCATACATGGAAGATGGTGTACATACCTTTACTACTACTAAACAGTAAGTCTTCAGTGGCAAATACTGACAATACAGCTTTAGAATGACCGTCTGCCATACATGGAAGATGGTGTACATACCTTTACTACTACTAAACAGTAAGTCTGCAGTGGCAAATACTGACAATACAGCTTTAGAATGACCGTCTGTCATACATGGAAGATGGTGTACATACCTTTACTACTACTAAACAGTAAGTCTTCAGTGGCAAATACTGACAATACAGCTTTAGAATGACCGTCTGTCATACATGGAAGATGGTGTACATACCTTTACTACTACTAAACAGTAAGTCTTCAG
The DNA here is from genome assembly GCA_963383655.1 of Bathymodiolus septemdierum. Lineage (NCBI taxonomy): Eukaryota > Metazoa > Mollusca > Bivalvia > Mytilida > Modiolidae > Bathymodiolus > Bathymodiolus septemdierum. The sequence goes on along the minus strand of OY726526.1, from coordinate 71,117,932 downwards.
TGGCAAATACTGACAATACAGCTTTAGAATGACCGTCTGCCATACATGGAAGATGGTGTACATACCTTTACTACTACTAAACAGTAAGTCTTCAGTGGCAAATACTGACAATACAGCTTTAGAATGACCGTCTGCCATACATGGAAGATGGTGTACATACCTTTACTACTACTAAACAGTAAGTCTTCAGTGGCAAATACTGACAATACAGCTTTAGAATGACCGTCTGTCATACATGGAAGATGGTGTACATACCTTTACTACTACTAAACAGTAAGTCTTCAGTGGCAAATACTGACAATACAGCTTTAGAATGACCGTCTGTCATACATGGAAGATGGTGTACATACCTTTACTACTACTAAACAGTAAGTCTTCAGTGGCAAATACTGACAATACAGCTTTAGAATGACCGTCTGCCATACATGGAAGATGGTGTACATACCTTTACTACTACTAAACAGTAAGTCTTCAGTGGAAAATACTGACAATACAGCTTTAGAAAGACTGTCTGCCATACATGGAAGATGGTGTACATACCTTTACTACTACTAAACAGTAAGTCTTCAGTGGCAAATACTGACAATACAGCTTTAGAATGACCGTCTGCCATACATGGAAGATGGTGTACATACCTTTACTACTACTAAACAGTAAGTCTTCAGTGGCAAATACTGACAATACAGCTTTAGAAAGACTGTCTGCCATACATGGAAGATGGTATACATACCTTTACTACTACTAAACAGTAAGTCTTCAGTGGCAAATACTGACAATACAGCTTTAGAATGACCGTCTGCCATACATGGAAGATGGTGTACATACCTTTACTACTACTAAACAGTAAGTCTTCAGTGGCAAATACTGACAATACAGCTTTAGAAAGACTGTCTGCCATACATGGAAGATGGTGTACATACCTTTACTACTACTAAACAGCAAGTCTTCAGTGGCAAATACTGACAATACAGCTTTAGAATGACCGTCTGCCATACATGGAAGATGGTGTACATACCTTTACTACTACTAAACAGTAAGTCTTCAGTGGCAAATACTGACAATACAGCTTTAGAAAGACTGTCTGCCATACATGGAAGATGGTATACATACCTTTACTACTACTAAACAGTAAGTCTTCAGTGGCAAATACTGACAATACAGCTTTAGAAAGACTGTCTGCCATACATGGAAGATGGTATACATACCTTTACTACTACTAAACAGTAAGTCTTCAGTGGCAAATACTGACAATACAGCTTTAGAATGACCGTTTGCCATACATGGAGGATGGTGTACATACCTTTACTACTACTAAACAGTAAGTCTTCAGTGGCAAATACTGACAATACAGCTTTAGAATGACCGTCTGTCATACATGGAAGATGGTGTACATACCTTTACTACTACTAAACAGTAAGTCTTCAGTGGCAAATACTGACAATACAGCTTTAGAAAGACCGTCTGCCATACATGGAAGATGGTGTACATACCTTTACTACTACTAAACAGTAAGTCTTCAGTGGCAAATACTGACAATACAGCTTTAGAATGACCGTCTGCCATACATGGAAGATGGTGTACATACCTTTACTACTACTAAACAGTAAGTCTTCAGTGGCAAATACTGACAATACAGCTTTAGAATGACCGTCTGCCATACATGGAAGATGGTATACATACCTTTACTACTACTAAACAGTAAGTCTTCAGTGGCAAATACTGACAATACAGCTTTAGAATGACTGTCTGCCATACATGGAAGATGGTATACATACCTTTACTACTACTAAACAGTAAGTCTTCAGTGGCAAATACTGACAATACAGCTTTAGAATGACCGTCTGCCATACATGGAAGATGGTATACATACCTTTACTACTACTAAACAGTAAGTCTTCAGTGGCAAATACTGACAATACAGCTTTAGAATGACCGTCTGCCATACATGGAAGATGGTGTACATACCTTTACTACTACTAAACAGTAAGTCTGCAGTGGCAAATACTGACAATACAGCTTTAGAATGACCGTCTGCCATACATGGAAGATGGTGTACATACCTTTACTACTACTAAACAGTAAGTCTTCAGTGGCAAATACTGACAATACAGCTTTAGAATGACCGTCTGCCATACATGGAGGATGGTATACATACCTTTACTACTACTAAACAGTAAGTCTTCAGTGGCAAATACTGACAATACAGCTTTAGAATGACCATCTGCCATACATGGAAGATGGTGTACATACCTTTACTACTACTAAACAGTAAGTCTTCAGTGGCAAATACTGACAATACAGCTTTAGAATGACCGTCTGTCATACATGGAAGATGGTGTACATACCTTTACTACTACTAAACAGTAAGTCTTCAGTGGCAAATACTGACAATACAGCTTTAGAATGACCATCTGCCATACATGGAAGATGGTGTACATACCTTTACTACTACTAAACAGTAAGTCTTCAGTGGCAAATACTGACAATACAGCTTTAGAATGACCGTCTGCCATACATGGAAGATGGTGTACATACCTTTACTACTACTAAACAGTAAGTCTGCAGTGGCAAATACTGACAATACAGCTTTAGAATGACCGTCTGCCATACATGGAAGATGGTATACATACCTTTACTACTACTAAACAGTAAGTCTTCAGTGGCAAATACTGACAATACAGCTTTAGAATGACCGTCTGCCATACATGGAGGATGGTGTACATACCTTTACTACTACTAAACAGTAAGTCTTCAGTGGCAAATACTGACAATACAGCTTTAGAATGACCGTCTGCCATACATGGAAGATGGTGTACATACCTTTACTACTACTAAACAGTAAGTCTTCAGTGGCAAATACTGACAATACAGCTTTAGAATGACCGTCTGCCATACATGGAGGATGGTATACATACCTTTACTACTACTAAACAGTAAGTCTTCAGTGGCAAATACTGACAATACAGCTTTAGAATGACCGTCTGCCATAAATGGAAGATGGTGTACATACCTTTACTACTACTAAACAGTAAGTCTTCAGTGGCAAATACTGACAATACAGCTTTAGAATGACCGTCTGCCATACATGGAGGATGGTATACATACCTTTACTACTACTAAACAGTAAGTCTTCAGTGGCAAATACTGACAATACAGCTTTAGAATGACCGTTTGCCATACATGGAAGATGGTGTACATACCTTTACTACTACTAAACAGTAAGTCTTCAGTGGCAAATACTGACAATACAGCTTTAGAATGACCGTCTGCCATACATGGAAGATGGTGTACATACCTTTACTACTATTAAACAGTAAGTCTTCAGTGGCAAATACTGACAATACAGCTTTAGAATGACCATCTGCCATACATGGAAGATGGTGTACATACCTTTACTACTACTAAACAGTAAGTCTTCAGTGGCAAATACTGACAATACAGCTTTAGAATGACCGTCTGCCATACATGGAAGATGGTGTACATACCTTTACTACTACTAAACAGTAAGTCTTCAGTGGCAAATACTGACAATACAGCTTTAGAATGACCGTCTGTCATACATGGAAGATGGTGTACATACCTTTACTTCTAGTAAACAGTAAGTCTTCAGTGGCAAATACTGACAATACAGCTTTAGAATGACCGTCTGTCATACATGGAAGATGGTGTACATACCTTTACTACTACTAAACAGTAAGTCTTCAGTGGCAAATACTGACAATACAGCTTTAGAATGACCGTCTGCCATACATGGAAGATGGTGTACATACCTTTACTACTACTAAACAGTAAGTCTTCAGTGGCAAATACTGACAATACAGCTTTAGAATGACCGTCTGCCATACATGGAAGATGGTATACATACCTTTACTACTACTAAACAGTAAGTCTTCAGTGGCAAATACTGACAATACAGCTTTAGAATGACCGTCTGTCATACATGGAAGATGGTGTACATACCTTTACTACTACTAAACAGTAAGTCTTCAGTGGCAAATACTGACAATACAGCTTTAGAATGACCGTCTGCCATACATGGAAGATGGTGTACATACCTTTACTACTACTAAACAGTAAGTCTTCAGTGGCAAATACTGACAATACAGCTTTAGAATGACCGTCTGCCATACATGGAAGATGGTGTACATACCTTTACTACTACTAAACAGTAAGTCTTCAGTGGCAAATACTGACAATACAGCTTTAGAATGACCGTCTGCCATACATGGAAGATGGTGTACATACCTTTACTACTACTAAACAGTAAGTCTTCAGTGGCAAATACTGACAATACAGCTTTAGAATGACCGTCTGCCATATGTGTACATGTTACTGGTGCTGGTTTACCACTGGTCATTGTTATCTTACTACTGTTTGGATTGGGAACAATGTTTCCCCTGAAACACAAACAAATATATATTATAATCCCCTGCAACACAAATATATTACAATCCCCTGCAACACAAATATATATTACAATCCCCTGCAACACAAATATATATTACAATCCCCTGCAACACAAACAAATATCTATTACAATCCCCTGAAACACAAACAAATATATATTACAATCCCCTGCAACACAAATATCTATTACAATCCCATGCAACACAAATATATATTACAATCCCCTGCAACACAAACAAATATCTATTACAATCCCCTGAAACACAAATATATATTACAATCCCCTGCAACACAAACAAATATCTATTACAATCCCCTGAAACACAAACAAATATATATTACAATCCCCTGAAACACAAACAAATATATATTACAATCCCCTGCAACACAAACAAATATCTATTACAATCCCCTGAAACACAAACAAATATATATTACAATCCCCTGCAACACAAACAAATATCTATTACAATCCCCTGAAACACAAACAAATATATATTACAATCTCCTGAAACACAAACAAATATATATTACAATCCCCTGCAACACAAATATATATCTATTACAATCCCCTGAAACACAAACAAATATATATTACAATCTCCTGAAACACAAACAAATATCTATAACAATCCCCTAAAACATGAACAAACATTTATTACAACTTTGAACAAAAAACATGAATTAAGAAGAAAAAGATTCTGTAGATCTGAAAGAATCTTTGCAATTTATTATATTTCAATTTTATGTTTTAGTCACAAAAAATAATGATATCCTGCGATTTCACTTATTTTCGTTGGTGTCAATTTTCAAGGATTGGCAAAAATTTAGAAGTTTGCTAAAATTAGAAAATTTGATTTTTTTTTGTGCTCAACGCCACTTTCAGTAATATTTCAGCTATATTATGGCGACCACTTTTAGTGGTGGAAGAAGCCGGAGTACCTGGAGAGAACCATCGACCATGGGCAAGCAATTGGTAAACTTTATCACATGCGTCTGCGAGTCGAGTGCACCCTTTTTTGTAATTTACAAAGCTGGGCGTGAACTCACGTCGTATTGGTGATTGGCTTGTATGAGTTGTTAGGTAATCCAACTACTTAACTCATTGAGCCACCCGGGGGCCCTGTTGTTCAAATTAAGAGTTCATGGTTTTGATACAATTGTGCTTGCAAATGACTTCTCTTGCTGTTTATGCCTTTTGTTATGCCCTAAATTTTGTGGTTTGATTCAACCAACGAAAAGCACGAAAATTGGTATTAAAAAAATAAAAAATAAATCATAGTATGTTAGTTAAGAGAGGCCTGATAATGTTTTAAAAGTCAGAGACTCTGATGAACTTACATCACTCACCAAAACAAAACGGAAAAATAAACCATAAATGGTTTATATTGAGACCTCTGTTCACCGATGGTGACCATATCAATATGAAACTAAAGGCTCACTTGTGGTTGACTTACTAACTGGGTTATTCCAGCTCGGATCAATATGAAACTAAAGGCTCACTTGTGGCTGACTCTCACTCACTGGGTTATTCCAGCTTGGTTTCAGTTCAAGAGTGTTTGTTGCTTCTTAGAAAAAATTCTTTTTATTCATATTTTATGCCTTATTCATATTCCTGTGTTAAAACTTTCAACTTGTGGTGGAGGCCATCTTGCATTTCTGATCGCCAAAAAAACCCAAGACATATTAGAGTGTCATAAATAGAACATTCCTCCCACTGAACAGTTCAATCACACATGTGGTTTCTGAGAAGGAGATTTTTGAAATTTCAGCCAATCAGAAAACATAATTGGCCTTGCAGCCATATTGAATTCTTTAATGAAAAATCATATAAAATGTTGAGGACAATCCAAAACATTTAAAGAGGGGACTATTAGGATAGTGACAAACAAAGACTCTTATGAGGGTTAAGATCAATCTCCAAAACTGAGGCTATATTAATTTTTCTAGAGTACAGAATATTACCTTGACCATACCAGAGGGATAGGTTTTCCTCATGGCGGACATTTTCATAAAGATTTTAATGGCGAACAATGATTACGTCCAGTATTTAACCAAGTTAAATTTTGACAGAAATCTTACATTGAAGCAGACAAACTACAATGTTTAAACATTAAAAGACAGGGAGTAAAGAAAGTCGCTCCTCGTTCACATAAAATGGCAGAGATTATTTAAAATGCTGGATGACGTATGGCAGAGGTGAATTCTGTCGAAAGATTAATGAAGTCTCTGTTTCGAAGATTAGGTGATAATGGTAGGATGTTACTGTTAAAATGATAATGGTAGGATGTTACTGTTAAGATGAAAAGTGTGATATAGTGAAATACAAACCTGTTAGGAGGATTAAGTGAAGGTGGTTGTGTATTACTTGTAAGACGAGAGAAAACATTATCATCCACGACTCGTGCTCTTCTAGACAGTGTTGGTGATGTAGGAGGGGTAGTATCAGAAGATGTTGTTGTATCTCTGTAATAAAAAATCAAACTGAATTACAGGTGTCATGGACAATTGAATACACACAAAATACATGATTAATTGAATATACACAAATATTATACACATTTTATGGACAATTGAATGTGCACAAAATGCTATACATGTGCCATTATTAATTGAATAACACAAATACACACAAAATATAATACATATATTTATCCAATTCATGAAGCTTTTCCATGGGAGATAACCCAAAGGAGACAGTGTCACATGAAGTTGTCTCCCATGAATAAATGTCCAATCATACATATCGATTTTTTCGATGTCACAGTTGAAACCATAATAAACGTCATGAAGGATTTGAACACTAAAATTCAAATGGCCAGATTTGCCTTCAATCCTTAGGTTTGTGGAGTTTCATTGTCATATTTTACAGAAGAAATAAGTTCTACAATCTGCCATAATTGATGATAAGGATATCTCCACTTGTGTCAGAAATTTTACATCTGTTGCTTCTTGTATCGCTGCACTTCACTTGGGAGAAGACAGAATTTCTCACACTCGTGGAAGATATCTATAATATTCAACATGGAATCATGAAAGAATCTATTAATCTTAATATCTGAGCATGAAATCTGGCAATTGTACCTCAAATGACCCAAATACTAGGAGTATATATGTTACCAGTATATATAATATTATAGGTAATTTTGACATTTTCTTTCAACTCACAGAGTGATATTATCAGTATCAACAGACTCATGTTGATACTGAGAATAATTGGACAGTGTGACGTTATGATGTTACTAATAAAAAAACAATAACGTCAGTCTTGAAGGTCTAGTCACACATCACTAATATCACAGCTCTACCTATCAAACTCTCTGCTTTAATAGTGATTTATCAGACTCTCTGCTTTACTAGTGATTTCTGTCTCGACCTACAAAACTGCTGTTATTCTGTGTTTATTAATCAAATTGTCTGCTCAAAATATATTTTAAAATTCTAAAGTATCAGTAAATATCACAATAAAAATGTTTTATAAGCTCATTAAATCGTAATGCCAGAACATCTAGATTCAAACTGGATCAATACCGTTATTTTAAATTTTAAAAGCCTTTGTTGAATTTTTTTTGATGCTTAGGTTATTTTTGTTTTCCTAAATTATTTTTTTCTACTTAAACAATTAATACAACGATTTTTTGTGACTTGTCAATATTTATCATGCGGTAATTATACCGAACAAAAACATTACATTATCAAATATAAATCTGACATATTACATTTCATCCAATTACGTTATTTTAATTGATAACATTCACATTTTAATTGATAACATTCACGCAAAATTGTCAGAATGTAAATCAATTACCCTTGGCAAATTTCCAACACCAAAAATAACAGTAAAAAAGATCATATTCCACAATAAAAAGTTATCTAAAATCAAATAAACAGAACAAAATAAAAATTGATTTTAAAATTTCTATTATTGAGAAGCGATCTTCCGTTTCTCCATTTAACGCGTGTCACAACTCTATAAGAACAATAGTCCCTGTCATCAAGGCTAGGAATGACAAAAGTGTGAATATGAACGATAAACTAGTAATTGATATTATATACTTACTGAAATAAGAGATAGAATAAATAAATAGTTTGTATATGGCATTGAGTTAAAGGTGGTGTTCATTCTAGATGGAAAGGGTCAACCTAAGTACAAAGATCTATAAGCCATTGTTTTTGCTAATTAAAGACAGACATATACCTAGACATTGCATAAGGAAAGTAAGAATTAGCGAAAGCGTAAGTTTACATTTTTCATTTTGAAAAATTTTAAATAAAATAATTTTGACCCCAGAAATAGTAAAACTAGTCTTATACATGTATACCATAACATAACATATATCATAAAAAAAATATTTTCATTCCATATAAAAATGCCCAAAAAATAAATATTAATTCAAAGTAAATATATGCAAAAAATAAGCTAAAAGAAATAACCGAAAACAAATAAACCATTCATTATAATAATGCTATATATTCCAGTACCACAAGTCAATTAAAACAATATCTCCAAAAGAAAAAAAAACATAAAAAAATTACCACTGTCAGAGAAAAAGCCATAAATGTTTCTGGCTTCTGCTTCCATGCTAAAGAGTTACCTCCCTTTTACCTGAGTAAACTAAGATAAACGTCTGCACTCTTAGGTCTCTCTTTTACCTCCACATTTTTGGGTCTAAGTCTTCTGTTTTATATTATAATGTAACAATTAAACAATGTTACTATTATTTATTATTAAATATACTTCATATATATATATATAAAACACTATAATAACCTGTCTGACTATATCAACAAGGTTAGGGGTAGCTCTACATAACTGGGACCAAGTAAGATAGACTTTCATCAAAATTTGCATAATTTTTTTAAAATATTTAAAGTAATAATGTTAATTCCAAAACATATAGGGTACCCTGATTTTTATTCCTGAAATAATTATACCAAGGGAAAAATAAATTTCTGGTACAAGTTCAAACAGGGAATATTTTCATGAAATCTTTTTTATTAGGAGCAGTCGCCTGGTACCTGGGTTAAGTACTGTACAATATATAGATTCTGTATACAGTTAAACTTGTCTAAACCAAACCCTGAATAAAACAGAAACCTTTATAAACTGAGCTTTGAATAGAGTCCTAATGTAAGAAATCTTTGTTAATTTAACCTGTATTAACTGAACACCTGTCTATTCCAAACACAACAGTTGGTCCCAGGGGGGTTCTGTTTAGACAGGTTCTAATGAATTAGTCAAAAACATTGTAGTAATTTGTGTTGAATATTGGTTTACTTTTATAATTAATTACAACAGGTTTACCAGACAATTGAACTACCAATTGAATGGTAGGTTTTTCCAGAGTAACGAAAGCTTGTATAATCTGGTTTTACATCATATATATGACCTTTACTAATCAATATAGGAAAACATAAACAAATTAATATTATACAGATAATACCTGAAATTATCAAGAAAAAATTAATACCAAATCAAGCTAAATAAAAACATCAAAATATAAAATAACTATTCCAACCATAACAGGGCTTTCAATATTTTTCAAGTCTACCAGTACTTCACTATTTACATGTGGTACTTTTTATTAGAATTTGAACAATTTTCATGAATATCTTATACAACACTCTTTAAAATCAGGAGGTATCAAACTGAAAGTCCATTTTAGGCAGGTATAAGTACCTGGTACTGCCCCTTATTGAAAGGCCTGTCATAATACAATATATATGGTTGAAAATTAACTCATTCCTCCAGTGAATATGTCAAGTCTACGTGTGACTAAAGTCAGCTACATTATAATTATATTTCATCTTAAATCATATTTTTATACTGAAAAAGGTTCATTTAGTGTTTTCTTGTGTTAAACAATATACTAAATCGGTCGCAACTCCTTTTTCTATTACCGGAACATGCAATACTTATGAGGGCCTTTTATAACATTGGGAATAATTATTATAAACATGTCTTAACTGGTGTTTCAATAATATTTCAGTTATATTGTGGCGGTCAGTTTTATTGCTGGAGAATTCATATAAGAAATAGCTTAACTGTAGGTAAAATCATATATTTGAGACAAAGTAACAGAATGACAAAAAAAAATGTTTTTGTGTTCCTATGTACAAAGTATCAATATTAATATATTAAACACCCATCAACTTATATTAAATAACAGATATCAATATGTATCGCTTCACTTACGTCATTCCATTGTTTATCATTACATAAATAATAGAATTGTCAATAATTTTAATAAATCATTTGCATAAATCTTTATCTTCAAAGTGCTCTGTTCAAATATTTCTAACAGCTTTCAATTATGAATAAATACATTATTTCTTTGAATTTGACATTATATCAAACAAGAGTTCTTTGGTGAATCCTAGCACCAAAGTAGAACAATCAACAAGGAACCAGTATATATTCTACTGATAACGGTTATTTTAAAGCCACTGATACTTCATTTTTCACATGGTAAGGCTAACGCTTAAGCTATATAGTGAACACATGGCTTAGGATTTATGATGTTTAATGCCACTTTCAACAATATTTCAGTTATAATGTGACGGTCAGTTTTATTGGTGGAGGAAACCGGAGTACCCGGTGAAAACCACCTACTTGTCGCAAGTCACTGACAAACTTTATCAACATAATGTTGTATTGAGTACACCTCGTCATGAACGGGGTTCGAACTCATACACTTGTTTGCAGTTTTTCAGCTATATAATGGGTACTAGTATTGATTGTGTATCAATAACAAAAATTCAATTAAGTCATGATCAAAATTAGTTGCAAAATTAAGCTCAAATACACAAAATATATACATTTGTATATGAAAAAAAAACTCAATTGAAGAATTCATATTTTTTAAGAGAGTCCATTTATTCAATACATGTATTGAACATTAAAATGTGATGTTTCATGGAAAAGAACCAGAATATAAACATCACGTTTTTTTTTCTCTACATCAAATAACATTGAAATGACAAAACAACAAAGATGTCCATATGTAGTGTTTTCATCAGAAGTAAAGAGTATCGCTCAGCTCCAGACTAGGAATCACACTTGTTATAGGGTATAAGTTATAATTATGTTCATTACTGAAGATGCTACTGTGACTGAAATGTTAAAACAGCAATAAAAGTGTTGTTCCTTTACTTTAATTTGTGTCTAAGTGTAATGTTGTATAGTCTCTCATGTTCATTTACATCCATATCCTTTCTTACTACAAGTTGTTCCTTTACTTTAATTTGTGTCTAAGTGTAATGTTGTATAGTCTCTCATGTTCATTTACATCCATATCCTTTCTTACTACAAGTTGTTCCTTTACTTTAATTTGTGTCTAAGTGTAATGTTAGATAGTCTCTCATGTTCATTTACATCCATATCCTTTCTTACTACAAGTTGTTCCTTTACTTTAATTTGTGTCTAAGTGTAATGTTAGATAGTCTCTCATGTTCATTTACATCCATATCCTTTCTTACTACAAGTTGTTCCTTTACTTTAATTTGTGTCTAAGTATAATGTTGTATAGTCTCTCATGTTCATTTACATCCATATCCTTTCTTACTACAAGTTGTTCCTTTACTTTAATTTGTGTCTAAATGTAATGTTGTATAGTCTCTCATGTTCATTTACATCCATATCCTTTCTTACTACAAGCTGTTCCTTTACTTTAATTTGTGTCTAAGTATAATGTTGTATAGTCTCTCATGTTCATTTACATCCATATCCTTTCTTACTACAAGCTGTTCCTTTACTTTAATTTGTGTCTAAGTGTAATGTTGGATAGTCTCTCATGTTCATTTACATCCATATCCTTTCTTACTACAAGCTGTTCCTTTACTTTAATTTGTGTCTAAGTGTGATGTTAGATAGTCTCTCATGTTCATTTACATCCATATCCTTTCTTACTACAAGTTGTTCCTTTACTTTAATTTGTGTCTAAATGTAATGTTGTATAGTCTCTCATGTTCATTTACATCTATATCCTTTCTTACTACAAGTTGTTCCTTTACTTTAATTTGTGTCTAAATGTAATGTTGTATAGTCTCTCATGTTCATTTACATCCATATCCTTTCTTACTACAAGCTGTTCCTTCACTTTAATTTGTGTCTAAGTGTAATGTTAGATAGTCTCTCATGTTCATTTACATCCATATCCTTTCTTACTACAAGCTGTTCCTTTACTTTAATTTGTGTCCAAGTATAATGTTGTATAGTCTCTCATGTTCATTTACATCCATATCCTTTCTTACTACAAGTTGTTCCTTTACTTTAATTTGTGTCTAAATGTAATGTTGTATAGTCTCTCATGTTCATTTACATCTATATCCTTTCTTACTACAAGTTGTTCCTTTACTTTAATTTGTGTCTAAATGTAATGTTGTATAGTCTCTCATGTTCATTTACATCTATATCCTTTCTTACTACAAGTTGTTCCTTTACTTTAATTTGTGTCTAAATGTAATGTTGTATAGTCTCTCATGTTCATTTACATCCATATCCTTTCTTACTACAAGCTGTTCCTTTACTTTAATTTGTGTCTAAGTGTAATGTTAGATAGTCTCTCATGTTCATTTACATCCATATCCTTTCTTACTACAAGCTGTTCCTTTACTTTAATTTGTGTCCAAGTATAATGTTGTATAGTCTCTCATGTTCATTTACATCCATATCCTTTCTTACTACAAGTTGTTCCTTTACTTTAATTTGTGTCTAAATGTAATGTTGTATAGTCTCTCATGTTCATTTACATCTATATCCTTTCTTACTACAAGTTGTTCCTTTACTTTAATTTGTGTCTAAATGTAATGTTGTATAGTCTCTCATGTTCATTTACATCCATATCCTTTCTTACTACAAGTTGTTCCTTTACTTTAATTTGTGTCTAAGTGTAATGTTGGATAGTCTCTCATGTTCATTTACATCCATATCCTTTCTTACTACAAGCTGTTCCTTCACTTTAATTTGTGTCTAAGTGTAATGTTAGATAGTCTCTCATGTTCATTTACATCCATATCCTTTCTTACTACAAGCTGTTCCTTTACTTTAATTTGTGTTTAAGTGTAATGTTAGATAGTCTCTCATGTTCATTTACATCCATATCCTTTCTTACTACAAGCTGTTCCTTTACTTTAATTTGTGTCCAAGTATAATGTTGTATAGTCTCTCATGTTCATTTACATCCATATCCTTTCTTACCAATAAAAAAATAAAATAATAAAAAATGTTTCTACAACCATCCCCTATATTTTGTTTTAATTTTGCTCTTGTACATGTAACTGTCAGGTACGGCCACCCAAAACGTTTTTGGGTTTGCAGTAATCTGACCAACCCACCAAAAGCTATCCAATATGCTTGACCAGAAAATTAAAACAACTTTTTCACCCACTATTTTTATCCCATTAAGGTGAGTTTTTTCCTCAGATATTTGAAAGAAAATAATTTGCCTAATCTAACTAACCCACTTCAAACATTGTAATAAAAATGGAGATATCAAATTTAGTGAGCACGACACGTTTCTGGAAATAACCTTCATCAGGTACGCTTAAAGTCGAAAGAATGGAAAGCCAAATAATTTAAAAAGTTTTGGGAGCGAGTAAGCCAAAGGGCTTAAACAGGATCACTAAAATCGGTAAGAGAAAACCAGTATATTTTTACTGATGGCCTAACACTAAAGTACAAGTTAATAACCTTATATATAGTTACAACATCATGTTGTTTCTTCATGGACAAAAATAGTCTGCTGAACGAATAAAGCAATATACGTACGAATGTGATGTCATCTATGGTTAATTAGCTGAATCAATATTATAAAGTGGAAGACATCGAACTAAAGACATATAATCACAAACGATTTAATTAATATAAGACCAATCTCTCCTCGTCAAAAAAACATTAAATTTCCTATCACGCAAAACGGCTCGCTTTCATCTTATAAAACTGAGCAATTATCACATTATCTTAGTGTTCAAATCCAATTTACTTGTTCTTTATATCTCTGTTTAAACAACATCTTTCAAAGGTTACAAACTTTCCGTCCGACACAACGAAAAAATATCTATAATGGTGAAGATTACTTTATAAATCAAGACTTTATCTAATTTAATTTACAAGAATGGATTGGAATAACAGAAGTACAGGTAATTTTAAACTTTCTTAATGCTTTTTTGTAAAAAATAAAATCCATTATTTTCTTCCCGTACTTTAAATATTTCTTCCGATTCTCTTTCCAAGAATTTATACTGTTCATTTTAAACAACCTATGAACTGATATTATATTGGTCTAAATCTATATATTGTGTTCGATACATTCACAGAAAATGTCTATTCTAATGTAAGTTTGATTTGGTTATAAAAGACATAATGTAATAGTAATGTTACATTTAACCAGGAACCTCCTTCCCATGTCCTATTGTTCATTTCCTGTTTTACGTTTAATGTCTTGTAAGTCTGAAGCTCAAAGTGACACACTACAATTAATTAGTTAGAAGAGTTTGAGGACACCAAAGGGGTAATCAGAATCAGTAAATCGAAGGACAGACAACACATTATGACCAAAAGATAAAGTACAAAAGGACAAATAACAATCTACAAAACATAAGAAAGGATATGGATGTAAATGAACGTGAAATGATATCCAATTTTACAATAAGACACACATTAAAGTAAAGGAAGAGCACTTTTATTGCTGTTCTACATTTCACAGTTGGCTCTTCGTTAATGAGTATATAACTCATACCTTAAAATGAGTGGGACAGCCCTTAGACTGCAGTTGAGTGGGAAACAGCCCCTAGACTGCAGTTGAGTGGAAACAGCCCCTAGACTGCAGCTGAGTGGGAAACAGACCCTAGACTGCAGTTGAGTGGAAACAGCCCCTAGACTGCAGTTGAGTGGAAACAGCCCCTAGACTGTAGTGAGTGGAAACAGCCCCTAGACTGTAGTGAGTGGAAACAGCCCCTAGACTGCAGTTGAGTGGGAAACAGCCCCTAGACTGCAGTTGAGTCGTACTCTTTACTTCTGTCAATAAATGCTACATCTGAGCTTTTTTTTGTCATTTTCATATTAATTGGTGTATAGAATTTTATTTCCAAGATGTGAGGTTACCAACAAGAAAACAAAATATTGATGTAATCTGACAATCAGTATGTATGTAGTCTGACAATCAGTATGTATGTAGTCTGACAATCAGTATGTATGTAATCAGACAATCAGTATGTATGTAGTCTGACAATCAGTATGTATGTAGTCTGACAATCAGTATGTATGTAGTCTGACAATCAGTATGTATGTAGTCTGACAATCAGTATGTATGTAGTCTGACAATCAGTATGTATGTAATCTGACAATCAGTATGTATGTAGTCTGACAATCAGTATGTATGTAATCTGACAATCAGTATGTATGTAGTCTGACAATCAGTATGTATGTAGTCTGACAATCAGTATGTATGTAGTCTGACAATCAGTATGTATGTAGTCTGACAATCAGTATGTATGTAGTCTGACAATCAGTATGTATGTAGTCTGACAATCAGTATGTATGTAGCAACAGATTGCAAAATGTCACAGAACTGAAATATAAATGGGAGAAAAAACGCACACAAAAACAGAAAACAAAAAAGTACTGATTACAAACACAACTGGATAGATTACATTGTAGAAAAGATAACACTACCTCGGTAGGTGATTGTTGTTTTTGTTGATGTTAGTGGAATCATTGGCCATCACTGTTTAAACTTTCTTTTCATAACCTGTCATCAATGTGCATGACATTGAAATGTATGTAAAATCACTTGACATTGTAACAAAACTTGAAATAGACATTAAATAAATAAAAAGAGAAGTCAGTTATGGAAATTTGTAAAGAATAGGACTATAATACCATTTTATTGTAAACAACAAATATTTTTTCAGGTAAAGCACATCAAATTGTAGCAGAGACTAATGCATGGCAATGGCTGAAAATGAAGCAAAACAAAACTTTGAAACGATACTGACAAGAGGAACGGTCACTGCAGCTTATTTTTCTTCTTCTGGTTATGTAGAAAACAAGGAATGGTATCCAGTAGAACATCAAGATATGACTGAAAACCAAATTAAACCAATAAATGACGAGGACCATGGAGAATATAAACCAATAAATGACGAGAAATTCGGAGAATATAATCCAATAAATAAAGAGGACTCTGGAGTTTTTATGGAAAGTAGCGATGAAGAATTAGAAAAAGAAGACAAATCCATGCCACTGTCTATTGAAGCTGATCAGAATCAGTGTACCATTATATCAGCTACTGATCAGAATCAGTCCACCATCACATCAACAACAAATCAACAGTTAACAGAATTCACCTTACTACAAAGTCAGATCAAGTTTGGTCAAGGTGTAGTCATCCATAAATCTGACGAGAAACTTTCTGTTATCAGTGAAAAATCTTGCGAGACAGATTCCTACAGAACAATAACTTCTATCCAATCATCAACAAGAACTGTTTTTATAACAAAATTAGTCAAAGAACCATCAGTACACAACAAACCAAAAACATATCCACAACAGCAGACGACAAAATCAAAATGGTCTCCTGAACAAAATAAAATTGTTTCAAGGAAGCCAACTGATAAGGAAAGACCAAAGAAAAGATTGAGACGTCCACCATCACCGAGAAAGAATATAAATGTGGATATTCCTCAGGTTTACCAACGACAAAACACAGCTGACCTACTTCATGGTAAAGATAAACAGATTCCAGTTGCCAGAGCAACTGTTAACAGAAAGTAAGTGTTGATATTTTTTTTAAATCAATATACCATATATCATATTGAACTATATTCATGATAAATTGACCTTATCTGTCTTGTGGTCAGGTACCCAAGATAACCACTGTGGATTAGCAATAGTCAGGTATTGTCAGGCCTATTCACTAAGAAATGGTATCTTGAATGCTGTTCTTCATCTTATGATTATGACAAGGATAACTTAAATCATTAAAGGAGTGTTTACTTTCAAGAGCCAAGAACAAGTTTTGCTTTTTTTCTGACCAAACGTATTGTTCTTTGACACAACCCATGACATTGTCATACATGTATATCTTTATCAAAAGAGGGTTATAAAGATCAGGCTGTTTTCAAGTTGAAGAATGTGTCAATAAATGGATAGAGCTGTAAATCCATTTTCAAGCACACATACATGTATATGCTATAATTCACTTAAATATATTTTTTGCTTAATAAATCAGACATATCTATTAAAAACAAGTGAAATATGCTACAAAAGACAAAGTTTGATACAAATAAATTTTGTGATATAAAAAAAAACCTTTTTTTGTGTGCCAAGAACACAAAAAGAAAAATATTAAAACCCTAGTTTTTCCCTTTATCAGCTGCAAACATATATCATTAGAAGTTCTTCAAACTTATAAAACACTTCAAGTATATCAACATGAATTATTAGTGATTCTAATAAGAAACTGTGATTAAATATTCAGATCTCTTCAAACCCTTGTATGATTATTGACTGTTTGACTAATAGAAAAGTTTTGTTGAAAGGCTACGTGTTAAAAGGAATGTTTTTCAATAAAGGAATAAAAAGCAATACGTATATTGTATATCTGATGATTTAACCCCCACTAAGTAAACAGATTACAATGCTAGTATATTGTCCAAAAGTAGCCGTTTAAAATGAAAATTACCTACAAAAAATTATTTTATTAGAAAGGAGTGCAGTGTAACACCATGGAGCCACTTAACATACAAATTATGTCAGGTCAAGGTAACAAATATAATTTTACTATTTAACTATATATTTTTTTAATATTTTTTATTAAATTAATTAAAAATTATTTTCTACTATAATAAGCTGATGGAGAAAATATCAATTTGACCCATAAGTCCACACAGACTTGTGGTCTACAAAATATATATTTTCTCTCCGTCATGTCAATTTAAATTAATTTTTTTTTTTTTTTTAAGTTTATCAACGTTCATATAGTAACGGACACTAGATTTGATATAAAATATACAAAATATTCAACAATTTTAAAATATCTCTTGGTTATAGCTAATTGTAAAACAGAATTGTATCTACTTTTCCCCCCCGATTCTATAAGATAAGATTTTCTGTCATAGTAAATATATATAATACTTGATTTATTTAAATCAATTTTCGTTTCAAGGATTTTGAATGTGCACCTGCAGATTAATCCCATAAAAATGCAGATATACATGTATTAAACATGCAAATCGGATTATGCGACGATATTAATTCATCAGAACCTGGTAGTGACAGTAATATTCCATTTTCAGACATCAGGGATAGGATATCACATACAAATCTTCTATTGTATAAGGCATTAAAAGCCCCATCTAAAATACCTATGAAAGCAAGCATGGTTTACATTTTTAATTAAATACAAATGTAGCATGGTTTCATAATCTTCATAACAATATAACTTTTGTTAAGAGAAATAACGACAGTCAATTGATTTCTACCTTATATCAAGAATTAATATACCATGGTATTGTTAATACAAACTTTTGTCAATAAATTTTACCGATGGAATAAAACCAGGTTTCAGTGTTGAACTCCTATCAATACGAGGACGTGGGGATTGGATACTTAACGTGGGGACTGGATACTTAACAGATTGTTGTCGTCAATTTATTACATACCTAAATGTATCTAAATGGATATGTCTTCTACTGTATATAATAAACATTATACTTAAAACCTTGTAATTAAATCTAATAAGTTTAATTACTGTGGAGAGGAGGATTAGAGTTTAATTTAACAGGGCAATCAGCGTTTAACCCAATGATCTTGAAATGAACGTCATACGGCCAGAATTAGATTGGAATTAAAATATAATTTGCCAATATTTTTAAATCATAATGCAGAATTTAAGAATAGGAGAAGAACGGTTTTGTGACATTTCTTTTCATTCTGTTTTAGGATTTCTAATTTTCGTAACAAAATGTATGGAAATCATCTTAGAGAATCAACAAAGAAGCTGCAGGATGACCTGCGGCAAACTATGAGAAAATATTCTTGTGAAAAAACAAATCTTCTGAAACAGCTTTCAAGTCTACGTTATGAGATGGGAGATATGAAATTAGGGAGTAGTTCTTCATCAATGACGAGCGAGATATCTTCCCAAAGATCAAATATCTCACAGTCCAGATATTACCTGGCGCCAAATCTTGCCGCACATAAAATCGGCAAAAAGAAAAAGAAGGCACAGACGAAGGAAACAAAAATAACAATTCCAGAAGAAAATTCAAATAAATCAAAGGAAGGAATTCTGAAACTGCCTACGATCAATTCACAGATTCCACAGAAAAATTTCGTTCCAAAAACTCCACCTAAAAATATTGTATGGGATTCTGGACGAAATAATTCTATGCATAATTTGCCGCCTTTGGATCCTCCCCCAGGAATAGCAGCAGCACAAGATCTTTTGCACGAGAGTTTCAAAATTCCCAAAGTTTTGGATGCAACAAGACATGACATTACTCGTTTGAGCACACGAAGAAACAGTAAGAAAAAAGTGCATTTTGCAGAAAAACACAGTGTGAGTGAATTCATTGGTCAAAAGGATATCATGGTTCAAAAAAACTCATGGTCCGGGGAAACAAAGTCACTTCCCCCACTGTCTAGTAATGATAGTTATAGTGTGGACAGTATCAAGGCATACTCCGCGCTACCACCTATCCCTTGGAGAAATAATGACCTTGACCCTGACGAGGTCATGAGGGCAACTCAGGAATACAAATCCTTGTATCTGAAAATGAAAGACCCTGAACAAAGAATGAAAACATTAGCTGAAATATTGTATTCAGTTAGACTTAGAATGATTGAGAATGAACACACAATGAAATATGGCATTAATCCTAAACATATGAAAAATGCTAACACCCTGTGTGATTTTCTGATGAACAGAAACCATAACTCTTCAATGTCAATGAATTCTATAAATTCAGAGCTATCAGTTGTGAGTATTCAATTTAGTTCATTCTTCTACAATAACCTGTAGACAACCTACCTTCTTCTATTTCTTTACTAATATATTTTTTTTATAGTTTATAGAAAGAAATTGAATAGAAGAATTTTACCAAAATATGACTAATATCACTCAGTGGATAATTTTTTTAAAATATAAAAATCAACCAAATTACAGATTTCTTAGAAAAATCTGAAATATATACTAAACTGTAAAGCTACAGATTAAACTTAAACTATTTCAGATTCAAACGTGCCAATATTTCTATTTTTAGTAATGGTAGCCATTTTTGATAGAGGGAGGGCTATCTGATATAATTTTGAAAGGGGACCACTAAAGGGATAGTTCCAAACAAGTTTGGTTTGAATTAACTAGTGGTTTCAGAGGAGAGGATTGAAATATGAGAAGCTGATGATGATAACATTTTGAGCACATATGATGGACATAAAGTGACCTCATAAATTTTACATGACCTTTGACCGGGCGAGGTAAAATCTGAAGAAGCAGAAATCAGAAGATAATCCACTGTGTGTTTTAATGAGCAAACAGTGTGTGCATAATTTCACAAGACATCCAATGTATGAAGAGTTGCCATGACTGCAGAATTTTTACTCAAATATAAGCCCGTTGGAGGTGGTTGCGAGAGGGGAGGGGGCAGGGAATGAGTCATAAGTCATTATTTTCTGAAATGCCATGCAGATCATTACATAAATTCACTGCACACATGTTTTCTAAAGAATAAGCAGCTCCAAAGGTAACTGCTTAAGAAAGTCAATTGCTTGAATAATATGTATTCATTATATATTACACGATATCATGTATAAAAGTTACATAACATTAGATTTTCATGTGGACGATTTCTTCACTGAGTACATCTTAAGACTTAAACTTTTAATCTTGGGTAACCAATTTAAACTTATAAGTATATTTGATTAATACAAATCTGACCTGCAATGTGTATCACACCTTTAATCCTACCTGAGTATACCTGTATTTAAAACTTCTAGATTATTTTGGCCCCCCAAAAATTGTTATCTTACAAAATATTAATGAATGGCACTTATAAACAAAATTAAACAATTTTAAATATTTGACTTAACCAAAAGCTGTACTAAGTCTGACAACTCCGTCTTTTCCCCATTTTTAACGAACTTGTATATGCCATTGGAAGAACGGCCTTTACATATCAGAATTATTTTGCTCAATACCAACATTTTCTTCATCTCCATATAATGAACTGTGTTGATTTGGTTGCTAACATCACATTCAGCAGTATTTCATTTTATCAATACAGTACAATTATTGACCTTGTGTCATGGAGCCAAACAGTCTACTTTGCAGCCACTCTGTGAAGAGTGGTCTTAAACATGATTCTCTCTCAATACCTGATTTCAAGATATAAACATCACCACATGAATAGAATTATTGAAATAAAACTGAAACAGACATTAGGACCCTATTATCTATGTAAGAAGATAAAACTTAGAAATTCGTCCAAATCCAGCTTAAAGTTTTGGTCATTTCAAGAAATTTCTAAATTTAGTAAAAGCCGATATTTTTCCTGAAGGGAGCGGTTGCCACACTTATTCATGAAAGGGGGGGAATCCATGGACCATTTCTGCCAAGTGTGGTCTTATTTTATCTATTTCTTTCTTTTTGTGAAAATAGACAGCATTTTTCATAAAAATTGCAAAAATTACATATTTCACAGAAAACTTCATACTATATTTTGGCCATATAAAGAACTTTTATTTGAGTAGCAACAGCTACTTGAGTATGGAAGGTGGGGCTGTCAGACATCATTTTGCAGGAGACCACCCAAGGAAAGTGTCAAATATATGTACATGTAGTTTATAATGGATCTATTGTTTAAGAAAAATTGTTATTATAACACCATAGAAATATTTTAAGAGGTCTTCTTCACAGTAAAACATGATACTAGATATATAATATCCTCATCTATACAAAACTAATAAAACTATTATTACAGGAATTTTTTAATTGGAATTTTATTGTCTACAACATAATGGAACCATTAACATCAGTTACATATTCAAAATAAATTAAAACTTAAGTTTTTTTTATCGAATGAAACGAAATCCTGTACAAGTTATTGACTAAAAATTATTATTACAGGTACTTCTTTTTTTTAAATTTAATTTATTTTAATTTAACGAGTATTACTTACAGCCAATGGCTACAAGTAGCTTTCCTCAATTTTGTTTATTTATTATAGAAAAATAATTTTTATCGAATTAATTGATATGTTATGCACTAAATATTATTATTACCGGTATTTCTTTTTTTCTTAGGATATGAAAGGTAGATCAGGGATTCCACACAATACTGCTGCACGATCAGGAAGGAAATCAAATTCCCTTCAATTGCAAAATTATCTACGCAAAATGTCACGTAATCGTCATCCCTCGGAAGATATTCGCCTCACCAGGATGATGGGACAACAACCCGCTATCTTAGAAACAACAGAACAGTCGACTCGTCAAACAGTGACACACTAACTGGATGATGGTACTATGTATAGTGCTGTGATAATTTTAGACACAAACAAATGTTCACAAAAATTCTGCTTTATGGAGAAGCCTGTTTTAAACAGATAAACAGTATGTTTATTAAATTCTGTTTTATGGAGAAGCCTGTTATAAACAGATAAACGATGTGTTTATTAAATTATGTTTAATGGAGAAACCTGTTTTAAACAGATAAACGATGTGTTTATTAAATTATGTTTAATGGAGAAGCCTAGCTGTTATAAACAGATAAACAGTGTGTTTATTCATTTCTGTTTTCTGGACAAAACAAGTCATAAACACATAAACATTGTTTTGATTAAATTATGTTTTATGGAGAAACCTGCTATTAATTGCAGAAATTAAATTTCACAGAAATTGTGTTTTATTCAAAGCCATTTAAATGTTCATAAAGAGGTTCTTTATATATACAGTAAAACCTGCTTTAGTGACCACCTCTATTAAGTAATAACTTATATTATGTGACCTTAATCTAAATTTCCCTTCACAGTGCATTTTATATTGATTAAACCTGTATTAAGTGATCACCTGTCTTATGTGGCTCTATTTCAATATTCCCTTGGAAATTCACATAAGACAGGTTTGACTGTAGCATACAACCAGCATTTCATTCTAAGACGAGATACTAATTAAGCAGCATACCAGTTCTAGCATACTGGACTCAATTTGTACTGCTCAGGCGAGATGTACTCGATACAACATTATGTGATAAAGTTTGTCAGTGACTTGTAACAGGTCAGTGGTTTTCTCTGGGTCCTCCAGTTTCCTCCGTCAATAAAACTGACCACAATGATATAACTGCAATATTGTTGACAGTGGCATTAAACTTATATATTCAAGCCACAACAAACAGTTACAGAGAAACAGCCTTTATCACAGACACTAAATTTAAATTGAACAAAGACATTGGACCTTAAAAATAAGGTCAAATCAAATGTCAAGGTCAGGTTACAATTGTCTGGATTTATTTTTAAAAATACACAGCAGGATGAATATGTTGATCAACCTCAGATGATAGGTTACATATACCAATTACCACTGACCTCTCATGTAGAAATTTACTTTATTATGAAAACTTCACAAGATTTCTTTTATCGTTTAGGTTTTAGGTTTATGGTGCTTAACGTCACTTTCAACAATATTTCAGTTATATCGTGGCAGTCAGTTTGGATTAAACTAGACCAGTGATCTCATGAAAGTTTTTTTGAAAGTTTTTTCCCTATATAGTCCTACGTTCAACAATGACCTGCAATGGCAGCCATATTGAATTTCAGATCGACAATAAATTGAAGTCAGACACTGCTTCAGAATGACGATTTGATTGATTATTCGTAGTGGGACAATTCCCCCCCAATAGTCCTATGCTCAACAATGACCTGCAATGGCAGCCATATTGAATTTCAGATCAACAATAAATTGAAGTCAGACACTGCTTCAGAATGACGATTTGCTTGATTTCTCTCATAGTAGGACAATAATTCAGTTACTATTTTTCATTTTAAACATATTTTATTCATAAATAAATGAAATGGATTGGATAGCGGGCAATAGACTATATAAATCCTCTCCATATTACTATAATTATATATTACTATATAGAATATTGATCTTTAATACCTTAATTATTCTTTTGATGGCCATACCTTTTTGACAAAGTAAAACTAGTCAAAATGTGTCTTTATGTAAAGCCTAACATTTAAAGAAATGTTGTCTGTATGATTTACATAATATAGATAAATCTAATTGCTCCAGCAAGTTTTCAGCTAAATTAAATACATTATAATAATGAATGATGCAGGATTTAAATATCTGTATTTATTTGTATATGTTAGGTTTCTTTTAATTTACTTACAAATATTAATGTAAAGGACAAGACCTTGTCAGGATACATATTTGTATCCAATACATGTATATGAAATTTTCTTAAACAGTGAAGCCTGTTTAAACTGAACCTCATTAGGGTCAAATTTTTGTGTTCTGAATAGACAGGTGTTTGGTTTATACAGGTTAAATTAACAAATATTTCCTACATAGTGTTACAGGATTCTGTTTTATTTGTGGTTCTGTTTAGACAGGTTTCACTGTCACTTTTAAACAATGGTCCAATGGAAAGCACTCAAATTAAACATGTGAGTTAGGGACTATTTGTTTCCTTGGCAAGGAAGATAACTCTGTCAAAACAAATTCAATAGAGATCATAGTTATAATAATCTTTGTTCACAAAATATGAACTGAAAACAAGCCAACAGGTATTTTAAATCCAAGATTATATGGCAAGGAAGGGTAAATACAAACATTCAACATCATATGACCCTCAAAACACAGAGTTCAATAACCAAAACAATTTTTGGGGTTTAACATAAAATATACAAGCTGCATGTGTATTACAGAAATACGCCCCACCCAATATGACTTAACGACTAAAATACTAAATATACGATCTAGATTTTTCCTTAAATATATTCCATTTTCTGTAATAAAAAAATATATAAAACACATTTATGACCTAGATTTTTTTCGTAAAATACATTTTATTTTCTGCAGTAAAAATAAATAAATAAATAAATAAAACAAAGAGTTTTTAAAAAAGTAAGACATCACCTGGAGTCGAAAAATTTAACGGACTACAATATTAAATTGTTTTAATACAACTTACATCAAACTTGATCCTCATGTTTAAAATCTAATTCTATTACAGAATAACATCAAAACAAAATTAATGTAGAGTAATTATTACCATATTAAATCATGTTGTTTTCACGTTATTTGGTCACTTATATAATTTTGATTTATTAAAAGGGGATGGTTGACAGGATTTACAAATAATATATACTATCGGTAATTTGTTTTTCAAGAATAGATTTCTCAAAGCAACGTCACATCGAAAGTGAAGCCTAAGATGTGAGATGCTACTAGAAGTCCATTTCAAACAAAACGTTTAAACAATAGTATATTTATCAAGGATTTGGTAAGGAGACGTCATTATAATGTCACATTAGAAAACAGCGATATTATTATGCTAATATCGTGCTAATAGCTTTATACTATATATCATCCTGCGTAAAGATCAAAGGGAAAATGTAAAATCATCGATAAAAGGGACTACCAAATCACCATTCCTTTTAAATTCAGTGACATTAGAAGAAAATTGAATTGTGAAACATTCCAACATAGAGTTAATGTGGCTTTCTTCCTGACAAGCTATGAAAAATGACAACAGTCACAAAGCAACAACAGGTTATATAATATATAATTCTATACAATCAAACCTGTATTAAGAGGTCACCTTTAGTTCAAAGAAAAAAGTGGTCTTCTAATACAGGTGACCTCTTAAATGAGGTTCAATTCATATGAAATTTTCTATGACAGGACAAGAAAAAGGTGACCTTTTAATACAGGTGACTGCTTAATAGAGGTGACTGCATGGACAGGTTTGACTGTATATTAATAAACTAAACAATAGTAGACTTACACAGAACTAGTTCTGGATGTAACGCTTGAGCTGCTCATATTTTTTCTCTTCAACACAGGTGAAGGGTCAGGACTGGGTTTGGTAATCTCTTTCCTCCTGAGGATAGGAGAGGGTCCTGGATCTGCTCTGGATGGGTTAACCAGTCTTTAATAAAATAAAGAATTAAAGTATATTTTTCGACCGTGCAATTGTTTTATTTCATTTCAATGTCAGGATTTCTCTTTGTCATGAATTTCTGTAACTTCCATTTTAGATTGTAGAAAAGAAATACGCTTTCCACTGTTTTTTCCTTTGCATAGTTAACCAGCACCAAACTTTTATTCTACATATTTCATCACAAAAATCAACTTCAGATTCATTCAAACAAAGCCAAGACAAAGCTATATGTCATTTCAACAGTAGTTAAATCGATTATCAGAAACTTAAGATAATGCTGGAAAACCAAACGGTTCATAATCAGCTTGAGCAGCCATCTTGGATGATTGACAAGGTCAACAGGCACAATTTTGGAAGTGACCACTATTTGGACCAAATCAAAATTTCATTTAAAGAAGAGGATTTTCAAAGATTTCTAATCTTTAACCAATAATCTATGGCAGCCATCTTGGATGTGGCACAAGGGTCATCAGACACAAATATGGAAGATGACCATCCAAGTAGTATCACATCAAACTCCAAACTTGCTTGGACCAGTGGTTGGATGCTGGATGTCAAATGATTTGAAACACTTAGTTGAGACTGACTCTATTGAGCAAAAGAGCACATAAAAAACATCATTATTAGTAAACACCTCAGGATAAGAAACAAAATAAGCATATTTCTATATAAATGTATAGAAACAGCAATTTATTCAAAAGCCAAGAAAATATTACTTCTAATAAGAATGTATGGAAGACAAAATAAGAATCTGTAAAATTTTTAGGTTCAAGAGATATCTTTACTAATTCAATTGTTTAGAACGAATCAACATTGTCACACAAATACTACATACTGTCATGAATTATTGAAAAGCAATACCTATAGGAACTTTTCCTGCAGGAGAGACAAAAATGAAGTGAATTATTTCTATTCAACACAAAATACCATATATTGATCACGAATTATTAAAAATGAAGTGAATTATTCCTATTAAACACAAATATACAACAGCTTAAAATGAATTATTCCAATTTAACACTAGTTTAACAGATTGTTTTTGCTACAGCATCTTGATAATACATGTACACATAATGCATTTCATGCTTTCATGTATTAATTAAATCAAGATTCTAAATATGCATACATTCATTACATGTGAATCGCCATGATTACAGGTGAAGTAGAGTGAACATTGTACAAGGGTTTTCCTATTTTCTGGTCATAGGTAAGGTCAGAACTATCGTCTTTTAAAAAAGATGTTTGCACAAATCTAATAAAATCAATTTTAATTAATTTGATGTCAATTTTGCATATCTGCTAGTTTAAAAATTTCATACAAATACTGGAAATATTTGATCATATAACTGCTGATGATTCTGTCTGAAAACTCTCGATGTTGGAAGACATTTTATTTGCTGGTGAGGTTTTCTGATAAACTCACAAAACAACATGGTCTTGTGGCCGAGGGTCACAATGTGGACTTTAAACGTCATAACTCAACCAAAATCTCGACTTTAATAGTCCTTGGTTTTCATATGGATCCCCCAGCTGTATCTATTAATTACCTAGGTAAACTAGATGTAGATGAACACTTTGGTGGGGGTTTGACAGGTGGGGGCATCAATTGTCCATCTCCATGACCATTTATTTTGGTTCCAGTCTTTTGAGGCTCCTCATGGAGGGTATGTAATTGTGGTACTGCTGCAAATTCAGAACCAGGATACAGTAAGTCCTCTGGTGTAGCAGTTTTTCTCCTTATCTGGAAAAAATTTAATATTTTATGAGAATTCTGTTTAATCTATTATTCTCTTATCTTGTAGCCTCACACATTATATTGAATTCAACTGATAGGAGGAATATCATACCAATCTTTACAAACCAAAAGATGTCTATCTGTTAATCAATAGAAAAGATTTCTTAATTATGTATTTGATGGGGGTCATTACAGAAATGGTATTTATCATACATTTTACACACTTTTTGGAATAAAAACAATGCAGTTTTTGCCTTATTTTTTTCACCTACTTGCCCAAAAGCCAAATGTAGAAAATTTTTCTATTTATTCAAACAAATTCTTTCATAATTTTCAACTGTCCGAATCCAGTTTTACTTGTGCCGGGCTTCGGGCAAGTGGGTTAGTGTGAAGACTAAACACATTGAAATTAAATGTTTAATTTTACAATGGTAAAGTCTCCCCCCCCCACCATCCGTCTACTACAACTTGTAGTGAATCAATCATTTTCTAACTGGAAGCAAACATGTAAGAGAGTTAAATCTAAACAGCATTTTTTTGGTAAGTTATAGGTCCATCTTTATTAATCCTTAGCATACATTTGCAGGGATCTGATTGGTCGTTGTCATGTAAGAGCATGAACATTTCTAAAAATTCATTTTTTAACATGAACAAAATCCTTATTTGCCCTTGTCTTTAAAACTATTATTTTATATGAAAAAAAATTTGTAGATGTTTTATCAAGTATCTTAAAATTACACCAATAGACAAAATAGTTATTTATATACTGGAATACTGCTAAAAACAATTATCTGCCCTTGGCTTGAAAATACAAAATACATCAGTCAAATGTGATCTCATTTTCACTGTAATACTTTTAAATGTCCCTTTTTTGTATCTATGCATAAATTATTATGAGAAGAAGAAAAAAGTTGTGTCAGTATTTTAATGGTTGGAGATATAAAGTACTACAGAAAGGACAGACAAAATGGATGAACACTAAAACATCTCCTTCAGAAAAAGGGAGACAAAAATTTCCTTAATGTCAGTATCTACTTATTTATATTGTAAAAAACAATTAGTACAAACTTATGTAATAATATAGTCCATTAAGATAATAGTATCAATACTTAAAGCAGATGGTAGTTTTGCAGATAAACACACCCAACATAAATAACTTAATATAAGCAGTAGTGTAACATGCAGTAATAAATAACCCACAACTTAAAATCCAAATCATTGCAACCCAAATTCAACCATCAATTATCATCAATACACACTTTAAACACAACTTCTATTTTTTCTGTTAATTTTTTTTTTTTTTTTTTTTTTTTAGAAAATTGAATATCTTACTTTACACTTAATTTTTTCGGTGGATGCTGAATAATTTTTTTCTGAAATTAGAATGATCTAGCTTAGTGAATTTGTTCACGAATATTCTACTGATAAATATTAGACTGGTTCCCTGACATTTATATTACACATACATGGAACCAGAACATGTAATCACCATGTCTTACTCGCTAGTGTCCAACTTATCTGTTATTTCCACATTTGTTTAACAATCAACTGGTCAACGGCACAAGAGATTCACCAAAATAATTTAATATAGTGAGCTGGTTCAAAGTGTATGATGTAAGTACAGAACAAATATAATTGTTCACTTGGCAGTTTTTCTCTGTAAAAATTATTTATTTTTGTACTTATTGTTTTTCACTTCAGATAGTCTGGGTTCGCATAATGCTAGCGAAGGAATTCCGACAAAAACCTGTTGACGTCACAATAATATTTATAGAGGTACCTTTTCCAATGATATAATAACCGTGAACCTTTCTAAGAGAACCATTAGTAAGTTACCTCCCTTCATAGACAGGTAAACAAGATAACAAAACGAACCTCCATTATGCCTAAAGGACAAAGGGAGACTATTCAATTATCCCTGAATGTCTTACCTAACTTGTGTAAGGGAGACAACTCACTGAATCAGTTGATTTGAAATAAATATAACGAAATCATGGGACAACTACAGGGATAAAACATTAATAAAATATGGTTTAACATACTGGAGGGAGGGGGGTACTATATTACTTACTATAAAGTGGTTAAAATAGTAAAATTGTTGAAATCTTAGAAAAATCTAAAAAGAAATTCTTCATATATCATCTGTTTGCTTTACTGTATTGTGTACTAAATGAAAATGTTAATTTACTCCACGACAAGATCTGAAAAGTCTGTGTGCCAAGAAAAAAAAATGGCATCCTTTTTCAAAGTTAAAATTGATCTTTAGTTTTGCATAGGTAGTAATTACAAAAACCAAAATGATTCCACAAAACTCGAGAAATTGTTTGTTTGTGTTTATGGGTCATTATCAAAATACAACTGTACACACACTTTTTCCTGCTCATTTTTTTGTGACATCAAATATTTTCTTTCACGTTTTTCTTTAGTTGTTAAGTTTTGCCTACATTATAATGATATATTCACATAATATGCAGTCGGGAAAACCACCATGACAAAAATTATTTCAAGATATGTTGCACCCCCTCATACCTTTCAGTCCATGGTGTTACCAACATAAAATTATTCTTTGCAGGAAAATAAATGATAATTTTTATGTCAAAAGTGGTTAAATATATAATATACAGGAAAATTATTCATACTTTAGGATATTTTCTCTGGAGGTCTATTTTTTCCCCACAATATTTGGAAATGTAGTTGTGGAGTAACATTTAAGCTGCATTATGAAACAAAAAAGTTTTCATAATTGTATTTTGTTTCACTTTATTTAAATAAAAGATGTCGTATACATAGCAATCAAAGTTAACTTTATTCAACTATTTTTGCTTTCTTAAATGTTTTCAGTACAATATTCAGTTTTCCAACATATTAGTTTAATGCATAAACAATATCAGTTTTGTCCATGGTGTTTCGAAGATATGTCCCTGGTGTTACCAGGTCTAAACAGTATACTCCCATAAGTTTGTTACACGATATCTTATAACTAAACCATGGTGTTATGAAGATATGTCCCTGGTGTTACCAGGTCTAAACAGTATACTCCCATAAGTTTGTTACACGATATCTTATAACTAAACCATGGTGTTTCAAAGATATGTCCCTGGTGTTACCAGGTCTAAACAGTATACTCTCATAAGTTTGTTACACGATATCTTATAACTAAACCATGGTGTTATGAAGATATGTCCCTGGTGTTACCAGGTCTAAACAGTATACTCCCATAAGTTTGTTACACGATATCTTATAACTAAACCATGGTGTTTCAAAGATATGTCCCTGGTGTTACCAGGTCTAAACAGTATACTCCCATAAGTTTGTTAAACAATATCTTATTAGTAAATCACGATGTTTGAGCAATTTCTGTGCATAGGTTAAAGAGCAATATTTTGTTCTGAATATTACTGTTTATGGAAGAAAGTGTTTATTCACAATTGTAATGCTAAATGTCTGTGGTGTTACAATTATTCATGGTAATACCACAGACAAACAGGTAAGTATTTTCAGGATAAAATGAAAATAATTTCTCCCTGGCTATATTTTATATGTATATCCTGTGAAGAATAGCAAATATAATGTATTGTATATTTTTATATTTTGTTCAATTCTAACAAAAAGAAAAAGTGAGAAGTACACCACAGACATGAAATTTATATACTATGCCAATTGCATGTACCTTTTCGGCTGTATATTGGTTTATGTGTCACTTTTGTTTTTGTCGTCTGCACATATGATGAAACAGGAAATAAGCAAAGGGAGAAACTAATTTTGCTTCATATATGATAAGACAGATAACTCTTACCAGCCTTAATAGTAAAGGTAACACCACAGACATGAAATTCTATAACAGCAGGTCTATGCTCATTTTCTTGTTAAATTTCAATATATATCAAGCAAAAATAATCATGTGTTATTAGAGCTTTAAAGTAATATTACACCAGTTTTGGGTGAAGAAAATTTCCACCTGAAAATTCAATTTGGAATACGGCGGTACCTTTACTAAGCTATTCATGCATGTTTCAAGTCGAAATATGTTCCCAACAACTAGAAATCTGCAAATCTGTGTGCATGTTTATTGTCATTGCCATTGTTGTGGAGACGGATTAACTTTCGGTTGTTTTGTTCCGATGATTGCCGATCATGACCTCGTGAAGAAAAGTTTTGGTCCAATGATTGCCGATCGTGACCTCGTGAAGAAAAGTTTTGTTCCGATGATTTCCGATCATGACCTCGTGAAGAAAAGTTTTGGTCGGATGATTGCCGATCATGACCTCGTGAGGAAAAGATAAACAATCATGGATGCTGAGGTAAGCACGCACACATTCCTGACAATGATTATTGAGGAATCTATCTGTTTCATGTCGTATGAACCAATTTTTTTTGGTGCAATTATTCTTATTGGAATATATTTTTTATTTTTTTTCATCAACTGAACATTGCGCATGGATTTATTAAGCTGTTAAATTGTAACATAAACTAGATGAATTATTTAATCTGATGTACAAACCAAGCAGCCATTTTACTCCAGAATATCATCAACTACTACAAAAGTTTACAATGAATACTTTTTTACATCACACTAAAACAAAATGGCCATTTTAAATAAGGCTCCGGTATTCCCTAAACCTAACTAGAAATATCTACTATACATACAAGACTAGCATCAAGAATATGACCACATACGTTTTACAAGCTACAATCTAACTATAGGATGTGTCAAACTTAACCATAATAACCATTTTATACATTCTCCCATTGTGTATGGTATATTTTGTATATAGTGCCCAATATTTTGTACTACAGAACTGTTAATGTTTTATACAGAGTTAGAATACAGGTTAGTTAGTTGTTACTCACCGGCCTACGTATTATATAATCCTACAGATTAAAAACATTCTTCTACTCAATATTAAACTAAATATATCACAATTTGTAGATTTAATCCACACTTTCAGAAACGTGTTGTACACACACTAAAATTGATATCTACGTTTTTATTTCACTTTGTTGAACAGCAAAGAATGTTGACAAAAAACTGTGGTTTCTTCTACTCAATATTAAACTGACATATTACAATTTGTAGATTTAAGCCAGACTTTCACTTTGTTGAACAGCAGAGAATGTTGACAAAAAAATCTTGTCTTTGCTTCACCGTTAAGTCTTTATCAAAAGCTTATTCCGGTACATTAATTAACGTACAAAAATATAGCATCAAAATTTTGTTATCCACGATACAAGATTTGTCCCTCAAATTGCTTCAATTGACTTTAAAACACCTGCTTTGTTGATATAGTAATGGTGTGTTTCCAGATTTCTGAGATTTTATATTTTATACATTTTTTTTGGGGGTTATATTATCTTAAAAATCATTCACAAATGAGTTATTCCCTGCGAGATACAAATTTCTAAATTTAAGACAGAGAATGCTATGTGATATAGCCATAAGTCCTAATTTTAACTTTTGTTTTGAGATAGTCTAATGACATTTAATGCTTAGGGCATACCACACATTATTTCCCTTATAATCCCACTGCTAACTAGGTATGCCACTTTGTACATTGTTACGACTCAATGTTCCTGAAGTAAATTTTTTCAGCATGCGTTATCTTCCTTTAATGTAACTATTTTGAGATGATGATAATGTGCAAGAATTTACTTCCTAAAACTGGTCTGTCTAACAATTTACCCTTGTTTCATTATTATTTGTTTTTGTCCTATTTCACAATACACATTAGCCTGACCATCCCTTCATGCTTGAAATAAATATAATTTAAATCAGTCATTGGCTTAGAGAAGTTACCAGAAGCTAACAAATTAATATTTACACAAATTCACCATTTTAGCTCCTATCCTTTTTTGTCTTACATTTTTCTATCTAGACAACATTATCATGCATGATAAAAACTTAAAACTTTATACCAGCAGTAGATTTACATACCCATACAAATGTTACCCTGTAAATTAGGTCTAATCTGGCATCTACTTAGCATGGTTATTAACCAATCAAAAGCACCCATAACCATTCAAAAATTTGAAAATATGACATGATGATATTTTAAAGAGAAACAGAAATTTATAATGTATACATCATATTTTCTGGACTATACAGGGAGACTTTAATTGTTTCTTACCATTATGAGCCTATCATTAGACTTAAAGAGTCCACATGAACTTACATCCACTTAAGACTTATAGAACTATTGAACTATAGTCCACGTAATCTTGTAGTTCACATAGACCTGTAGTCCATATAGACATATAGTTCACAGACTTCTAGTCCATACAGACGTCTAGTCCACACAGACTTCTTGCCATGCAGACTTCTAGTCCATACAGACTTCTAGACAATATAAACCTATCGTCCACATAGACTTATAGACAACATAGATCTAGTCCACTTAGGCTTCTTGTCCAGAAATTATGATATGTACCAATAAGCAAATAATACTGAAAGTTTTCATATAAGATATGATATATGAAAAAGACTGATTTTTTTTTCAGACATGCAACTATTTAGAGGGCAGGATCAAAAGAAACTTTAATAAAAAATAACATACTGAAAAAGGTATAAAGAAGCTGAAAGAAAGTGATATCATATATATAGTCACAACACAGTCTTTAAAAGTGTCTATTTAAATTAAAAATGAGCCCACAGAATTTCCAATAGAAATTCAAATACAACACAGATGGAATACCTGAGAACTCGGAAACCCATAAAAACAATATGGTGGTTGATGACACAGGGCAAATATAGCTCGTTCAAGGCGTCGTTCTATCACATAATTGCCATATCTAAATGAGTGGTATATTATTTGAACATTTCTTACAACTAGTAGTTTTGATAATTCACAGTTAAATCAATTAATCATGGTACCATAAGATGAAGCATAACTATCTTTGTATTACATATGCTTAATATATGAAACAATCAACAGATAAAGTAAGGGACATAATTAAGTTATCTCCCTTTGTTCACAGTATCCTATAACAGATAAAGTAAGGGACATAATTAAGTTATCTCCCTTTGTTCACAGTATCCTATAACAGATAAAGTAAGGGACATAATTAAGTTATCTCCCTTTGTTCACAGTATCCTATAACAGATAAAGTAAGGGACATAATTAAGTTATCTCCCTTTGTTCACAGTATCCTATAACAGATAAAGTAAGGAACATTATTAAATTATGCCCTTTTGTTCATCAAGTCCCACTCGTCATATATAAGAAGTATCACTGGACAAATACTGTTGTTTTGAGTTGAACATACCGTTGTTAAGACTATTAAAGGTCAAATTCCAAATGGTACATTTTTGCTTTAAATCCAGACTTTTGCCATTAAAAGAAATGAGCACAATCATTTGATTAATTGATTTAATTGCAAATGCAAAATTATATTACATGAATTTCATACGCTTACATTGACACCATTCCCTACAAATCTATATATATATATAAAACATGCATGATGCAACAAATACATACATTTGTCTGTCAAGTAGAAGGTAAAATGGTTGATGGCTTTTTTTTTGTAATGATTCATTTGTACAATGGTAATAAACATAAAAATAGGAATTACAACAAGTTTACCTTGCTTAAATTTCTAGACTGATCACTTCCTGTTGGTTGCACTGGTAACTCAGCAGACGGCACCTTACTCTCAAACATGCTGTTTGTAGCCAAGGGAAATAACCCAAACAGAAAAATGAAAATAAAAAAGCGAAATTAACCATGCATAAACAAAACTGAAATAAGACGTAAAAATGATGATTAATTCATATTTGCCAACAAAAAAGAATTACAGTCAAACCTGTATTAAGACGTCACTTTTAGGACAAAGAAAAAATGGCCTTATAAGACAGGTGACCTCTTAAAAGAGGTTCAATTCATATAAAATTATCTATGACATGACAAGAAAAAGGTGATCTTTTAACACATGTGGCTGCTTAATAGAGGTGACTGCAAGTGCAGGTTTGACTTTATTTCATCAAATGCTGACAAGTATGAAATTCTAAAACTACACAAGAGGTGAGATTACTATAAGGAAAACAAAAAACAAGCATAATGGTTAGAGTTGCCATGTGGTGGATAAACTTTGGTATATTCTTGTATGATGGTTCATTTCCTCCATTATTCTCATGCACACTTTCCCAACAATATCAGAAATTGGAAACAATGTATAAATGTTTGGAAGGAAAATGGTTGAAACATCATACCTTGACGACAGGAGATAACTTCAAATCTATTGGTCTGTAAATAGTAGACATTGTATTTATAATACCAATACTGAAGAAAATGTCACTTGATAACACTATGTTATAGTTCCCTCATTGTGTTTATATATATCAAATATTTGATTAGGCAGTAGGACTTGGCTTAATCTTATTAAATTCAGCTATTATAATATCAGGGTGCCCACTGAGTTTTGAAACTGAGGGTACAATTGCTGTTTTTTCCTTAGCTTTGTACCCCTGCATATAGAAAGTCCCTACAATTTTGGGGGTAAAAAACCCTCTGCAGAGGGTAAATGGGCATGCTGAATATGCTATGTTTCTCCTAACATGTGACAGAACCCAATTAGAGATCATATCCAGATGAACATTCGTAAATGAATATATTTTTTTTAATTAACCAATCACAGAGCTTTAACTCTGTGATCTGCACTATTATGATTTTGCCAGTAGCGTTTTAATAGGCTGATCATGAGTTCATCTGGATATGACCTCTAATCTGGTTCTGTAAGATGTTAGCCGGGCATAATGTACAATAACAGTTGATTTTAATCAGATTGGGGCTTGGCTTCAAATATCAAAGAAATGTAAGATCACTATGACGATTATTCTTAATATATCATAATATTTCTATTATTGTTTTTCAACATAATCTTTTGTACTAATTTGAAACAGTTATTATTGTGAAAATTTTACAAAACAAATAAATTTCCAATGACCATGAATTGCTATGACCGGTAGGAAAGACCTACAAATATGTAGTTTTCATTTCCTAAATTAATGAATTCTTCCTCAGATAATGGACACACTAAGGTAAAGAACTGACAACATGCAAAATTACAAAGTTGTTAAGGAGACAAAACTGAAATGTACAAGTTCAAGGCCACATTTAGACAGTTTTAAACAAAGATGTTTTTCTTTTTCAGTTTTGATCTCAAACCCTGATTTTTCTAGAGTCAAGCATAGAATTACTTTTTCCTAAAATATGTCAATTATCAAAACAAATACTTTACTCCAGTGTTGCATTAATGTTTATATATCTAAGTCATAATTTCTTAGGGATAATGTCAAATTTCCTATGCTAAATTTGAGCAATGTTGAAGAATACAAAATGTTCATTCTCCAAATGTTAATTCAGGGTTTGAAAATCAAAAGATAAAAAAAAACATTCTAAGAAAAAATAAAATAAAAACAGTTACAATCATGTCAGTTTAAAATATGTTAAAGGCCACAAAGATGTTAAAAGAAAAGTGAAAGTAAAAGCTAATTATAACATCTCCTGAATGTGAAGGTCACCACAAACAGAAAGATATTAAAGTGAAAATGAAAGTAAAAATTAATAATAACGTACCTCCTGAATGTGAAGGTCATCACACCCAGAAGATTTCCAACAGTATAAAGCACAAAATGGTGACTACAGCAAAGCAACAAAAGTCACTACAGAGATAAAACCCAGCCATGTTTGTTAGGTAGGTGGTGTTCCGCAGCAAGTAGGTAAAAGAAAGGGAAAACTACATTAGTTTCTAAAAACAAGTAAAATCAAACTGTGTGGTATGTGTTATTATATGTTAGTATTAAGTTAGTATACTTAATGTAGCCACAGGAACTCATTGATTTTTGTCAATATATTACTTTTGCCAAGTCAATTTTCAATTAATGTCGGCCAATTCTATTTTTAGGTGATTTTTGTCATATCTATTTTTCATTGCATTTTCTTTCTTCAAGAACTGACTTCCTTTTGTAAAGAGAATATATAGATATCTGTTTCAATGCCATTTTTAGATAGATTGTCGATATTTAATAATTTGCCCACTTGTCTTTTTGAAGTGAGTATAACTCATATGGTCAACAACATTGTACAGAGACTTGATACTGAAACACACAATGTTCTTTATATCAATTTAGGTTCACTAAATAGTTATGTAAGCAAAACTGAGAGCTTCCTTGGTGGTTACCTGAGTAATCAGTACTAAAGTAGGTTAAACTTTGCCGTTTATTTGACATTTAAAAATTTTGGAAAATAAACAGTAAAGTCTTTACACAATAATGTTGTCTTTAACAAGAATTTCATGTTAAAATTTGAAAATAACTGGATTTTGTGTGTGTTAAAAGATAAACAATTTGCATTAAATGATGTCCTTTACTTGAACTATAAATATATCAGAATTAATTGTGTAGTTATTTTTAGATTTACAACTCCTGTTCCTATGGCTACAATGTCTGTTTAATGTGACTTTTGTTAGTTTGCTGTTAAATTTGGCAAACCCTCCACAAATGCATTCTGGCAACATAAATAAAGGATGGCATTGTTTATCAGTATTTATGCTTTTCGTATTTGCAATTTTGTTCTCTATTTTTTATTACAGGTAACTTGTAAATAATGGAATCATGGTAATGTGTTAGCACATGGCAGGCACAGAAGTTCGGTTAATTTAGAACCAGTACATATTTTTTTCATTGAATTTGTATACATGTTAAATTTTCAAAAATCAAATCTACATTTTTAAGAGATAAATGACACCTTTGTAAATTGTTCGTGGGAAATATTTTTTTTCCGAAAATAAACTAAATTAAAGAAAAATGAAACTGAAATTAAGTTAAGGTGACATATGCATTAATTTGCACATAAACCTTCCTCCATTAATGTGTGGACCAAACATGGTTAGCCTTGGTTGTATGGTAATAGAGAAACTGATCTAATCAGTAGACTAAGAAAATGAGGTCAAGGTCAGGTGACACATGTACACACCATGATCAATGTGTGGACCAAATATGGGTAGCCTAGGTTGAACAATAATAGATAAACTGATCTAATCACAAAAAATTTATGCCATAGCTGTCGCAGGCGCTGACGAAAAAATAATACCAAAGCCTTGCCTTCAGGTACTTTCGTCGAAGGCAAAACAAAATCTAAAGTTTATTTTCAAATGTCATGATATTTAGGAAATCTATCATGATTGCTTCAAAATTTTACCTAAAAAACTGGTAACTTTATAAACAATTGATTAATAAAAGATGGAAAATGAATTATTCTCTAAAAATTTATGGAAATAATTTGACATTTACAATTCACTTTAAAGATTTTGAAGAGTGATTTATTTAGACAAGACTTTCTACCAAACAATGCCATCCCTTATGTCCTTCAAAACAAACTACAACAAAACCATATTTAATAATGTGTTATATTTAATACAACATTCTATTTAAAACATAATATCATTATACCACGTATAGCTGAATTCTATTTTTATAAAATTTATAAATAGCACAAATAGAATATTTATCAAATCTTATTTTAATATCATCACATATTAAGCATTATTTAAGGTGGTACCATACACTTCAGGTAAAATTTGATCTGCTCGTTTCTTATTTTTTTGGCAGTGTGTTTGAATATATCCACTGTAATAAATATCAAAATTTTAACAAATTCCAACCAACAGACTCGGAGCTGTAAATTCACTAGCCACATAGCAGCTTTTCTCTATGTGGTTTTGATCACCGAGATGCTTGAAATCTGCATACAAACATCATATGATCAAAACGTTCAACTGATTTTAAAGAGTTATCTCCCTGTAGTGTATGGTACCCTCTTAAGCCCCACAATCCTAATACAAGCATCCATACACAAACACACACACCAGAGTAGCAGCTACATATTAATATTTTTCTCCATTATTGAATGGCTGGATATATTTTTGTACTTCATATTTTTTTCTTCTATAATGTGCTTTGCCTTTGCATTCTGACTTCCACCAAATACTGACTGCCTTCAGCAAGTTGAGGATTATGTCAGAGGTGAAGATTACGATTACTTGCATCATTGTTGCAAGACAATGAAAAACTAAACATCAATTTAATTTGTCATAGTGAATAGTATTTTGTTTAGCAAATGATTGATGAGAAAATGTCAGTTTGATATAAGAAAATTTATATACCTGTATACATTTACAGGTCAAAAGTCTTTCCATACTAAAATATTTACAACTGAGCATCAAGGTAGCAAAACAATTGTCCATAAATAATATTAATTGATTATTGCTTAACGTCCAGCAAGCAGCAACCACATAAACATTTTTATGTATATTAGAACTTCTCTATAAAATCAAGTTAGTTTTTATACATCTGTGTGGATACTATTGTTCTTGGTAGAACATCTCATTTTTATAGAATTTAAAAAGAAAATTAAAGAAAAAGAAATTAAAACACAAACAGACAAAGTTTATTAGATTGTCTATATCCAGCCATCCAATAAACATGTCCCTATTCTAACTTGTTCACAAAAGTCAAATTTGGACCAATCACAATGGTTGTATCATATTGTAGAATGATCACGATTGATTTCCTTGCCTTCATACATCAATATCAAAATCAAACCCCCTTCTTCATTCATAAAACCCTACCAATATTATCTGAAATGTATTGTAATTCTGATATAATGTATACAATCTACTGAGTGTCAACGTACCTCTCTGCAGGTGATGAGGATGAGGAGTCTGTAGAGCTGTCTAAATCTGTAACATATATAAACTACCTGTTATTACATACGTTTTCTCTAAATAAATATGTATTTCTCATATCATTTTAGTTTTAATTTAGATTCTATATTATTTTATTGCAAATAAAACAACAATGGGATTGGACAAAAAGATATCAGTACTTATGGACTGTCCTCTCTCTATTTAGTTTTTATTCAACATGATACCCATAATAAAATTGTCAGTATCTCTTATTAAATTATAATCGTCTTCTGATAGTTGAAGTATAATTACATTTGAATATTGAAATCTAGTAAAATGCTTAGAGAAATTTTTCACTATTACATGGAATATATGCAAAACTGACACTAAAACATCTTGATCCATAACCAGGCAAAAAATTTAATAAAAAAAAAGAACCTAACATGTTATTAAAGGAGAAATTATTTGATTTAATTATTAGAGATTATAGAAAACACCACATAATGATTAAACAAATATATATCATATCATTTGTCTGTTCCAAGAAAAGGTCGAAGAAGGACAGACAATAAAATAGCCAAAAGGAAAAAAATAATGAAAAGACATATACAATGGTCAATATAACACATAACAGATAAATAAGATTGAGCAACACAAACCCCACAAAAACAGAGTGAACTCAGATGCTCTGAAAGGATCTCAGCAGCTAAATTTACAAATGACCATACCAAAACATATCAACCGTACCAAGATACATGAACCGCATCGGTGGTATAATGGTTAGCATGCTTGCCTCGAGTGTGGTAGGTTGTGGGCTCGAGCCACAGTCGGGTCAAACCAAAGACTATCAATAATATTTTAGTAATATCATGAGAGTCAGTTTTATTTATACAGGAAACCTCAATACCTGGAGAAAACCACCAACTTGTCAACAGTAACTGACAAATGTTTTGACATAAAGTTGTATGTGGTACTCTTACTTTCCTCCTGTAACTGACAAGTTTTATCATATAAACTTGTATTAATGACACTATGCCATTGCCTTGAATCTAACTAAGAAACTTTCATGATGCTACACACGAATTACATGGCTATATATGTAAATACCTATGATACGATCACAACTTTGGCTGACCCTCAGTGTTGGAATAAATAAATAGTAAGTCATAAAGTTGTTTTAAACAAAACAAATTATAAAGATAGAGAAATAAGATTTTAGAAAGTTTAAAGCAGGATCATATTAAGATCTTTAAATGTAAAAGACATTTTCCGTCAAGTAATGTAACAGTAGAGCATATGCTATCTCCGAAAAATGCATGTCCCTGACAGGATTTGATCCACGGTCCTCTCACATCGTAAGTCACCACTCTATGGTAGAACATTCGTTTACGATGCAAGAGGTCTCTGGATAGAATCCCATCAGGGACATTGCATTTTTCAGAGATAATATACCCTCTACTTTTAAAGAAAAAATAGCTTAGAAATTATATTCATGAAACCATAACCATCAGGTGTGAAAAGTTTTCAAACACTTGACTAGAGAAAGGAGCCATATTCTATTATAAACCAAACAGGATAAAGCAGATCAAAAGCAACCTTTTATTTCCATATTCTACCTAAAGCTATATACATACTTGTGTGTTTATTTACTGTTCAAATAGAAGAAATATATACATTTAAAGTAAAACAAACTTGTCTAAAACAATCCTTGAGCAAAACAAACCTGTCTAAAACAAACCTTGAGCAAAACGTAATTCTGTCTAAAACAATCCTTGAGCAAAACAAACCTGTCTAAAACAAACCTTGAGTAAAACGTAATTCTGTCTAAAACAAACCTTGAGCAAAACGAAATTCTGTATAAAACAAACCTTGAGCAAAACGTAATTCTGTATAAAACAAACCTTGAGCAAAATGTAATTCTGTCTAAAACAAACCTTGAGCAAAATGTAATTCTGTCTAAAACAAACCTTGAGTAAACGTAATTCTGTCTAAAACAAACCTTGAGCAAAATGTAATTCTGTCTAAAACAAACCTTGAGCAAAACGTAATTCTGTCTAAAACAAACCTTGAGTAAAATGTAATTCTGTATAAATCAAACCTTGAGTAAACGTAATTCTGTCTAAAACAAACCTTGAGTAAACGTAATTCTGTATAAAACAAACCTTGAGCAAAACGAAATTCTGTCTAAAACAAACCTAGAACAAAACGTAATTCTGTATAAAACAAACCTTGAGTAAAATGTAATTCTGTATAAAACAAACCTTGAGTAAAACGTAATTCTGAATAAAACAAACCTTGAGCAAAACGTAATTCTGTCTAAAACAAACCTTGAGCAAAATGTAATTCTGTCTAAAACAAACCTAGAGCAAAACGTAATTCTGTCTAAAACAAACCTAGAGCAAAACGTAATTCTGTATAAAACAAACCTTGAGCAAAACGTAATTCTGTCTAAAAGAAACCTTGAGCAAAACGTAATTCTGTATAAAACAAACCTTGAGCAAAACTTAATTCTGTATAAAAGAAACCTTGAGTAAAACGTAATTCTGTATAAATCAAACCTTGAGCAAAACGTAATTCTGTATAAAACAAACCTTGAGCAAAACGTAATTCTGTATAAAACAAACCTTGAGTAAAATGTAATTCTGTATAAAACAAACCTTGAGCAAAACATATTTCTGTCTAAAACAAACCTTGAGCAAAACGTAATTCTGTATAAAACAAACCTTGAGCAAAACGTAATTCTGTCTAAAACAAACCTTGAGCGAAACGTAATTCTGAATAAAACAAACCTTGAGCAAAACGTAATTCTGTATAAAACAAACCTTGAGCAAAACGTAATTCTGTATAAAACAAACCTTGAGTAAAACATAATTCTGTCTAAAACAAACCTTGAGTAAACGTAATTCTGTCTAAAACAAACCTTGAGCAAAATGTAATTCTGTCTAAAACAAACCTTGAGCAAAACGTAATTCTGTATAAAACAAACCTTGAGTAAACGTAATTCTGTCTAAAACAAACCTTGAGCAAAACGTAATTCTGTCTAAAACAAACCTTGAGCAAAACGTAATTCTGTCTAAAACAAACCTTGAGCAAAACGTAATTCTGTATAAAACAAACCTTGAGTAAAACATAATTCTGTCTAAAACAAACCTTGAGTAAACGTAATTCTGTCTAAAACAAACCTTGAGCAAAACGTAATTCTGTCTAAAACAAACCTTGAGCAAAACGTAATTCTGTATAAAACAAACCTTGAGTAAACGTAATTCTGTCTAAAACAAACCTTGAGCAAAACGTAATTCTGTCTAAAACAAACCTTGAGCAAAACGTAATTCTGTATAAAACAAACCTTGAGCAAAACATAAATTCTGTATAAAACAAACCTTGAGCAAAACGTAATTCTGTATAAAACAAACCTTGAGCAAAACGTAATTCTGTCTAAAACAAACCTTGAGCAAAACGTAATTCTGTATAAAACAAACCTTGAGCAAAACGTAATTCTGTATAAAACAAACCTTGAGCAAAACGTAATTCTGTATAAAACGAGCTTTAAATAAAGTCATAATGTAGGAAATCTTTGGTAAAGACCGTGTATAAAACCGAACACCTGTCTATTCTGAACACAAAACTTGTTCCCACAGAGGTTTGGCTTATGGTGTTTAACGCCACTTTCAACAATAGTTTAGTTATATCAGGGCGGTCAGTTTTATTGGTGCAGGAAACCGGAGTACCTGGAGAAAACAACTGACCTGTTGGTGGTTAAAGACAAACTTTATCACATAATGTTGTATCGGCTACACCTCGCCATGAATGGGGTTCGAACTCACAACTTTAGTGGTGATAGGCACTGATTGCACAGTTAGTTGTAAATCCAACTACCATATGA
This sequence comes from Bathymodiolus septemdierum, assembly GCA_963383655.1. Lineage (NCBI taxonomy): Eukaryota > Metazoa > Mollusca > Bivalvia > Mytilida > Modiolidae > Bathymodiolus > Bathymodiolus septemdierum. Next base: position 71,073,057 of record OY726526.1, on the reverse strand, counting down.
TCACGACTATGACGGCCCCTCACAGAGAGGCCGTTTAGAAAGATTTCACTGTATAAATCCTTAACAACATCCATAAATATTTAAACTCAATGTACTTTCTCTACATTCCAATATTAGACCCTGAAAGGGGACTGGCCTCTATTGTTGGGACAGTTAAAGTTGACTATCATAACTACAAATTATAGGTTGCAACACACAATGGATGGGGATCCATGTAATATTGGCCAATACGGTAGGGAGGCCATTGTATTTACTAAGACAATGAATTACTTGAAACACATGAATATTGAATTCAAAATTTAATAAAAATAAAAAAATTTAGGTGAGCATGATTATACTTAAAATTTCAAAAATTTACAAGGGAGAATAATTTTTCTTGTGCAATAGGCTTAAATATTTATCAACAATAAGGAGAATCTCTCTCAGTGAAAAATCACTTATATTTCACATAGGAGTGTGATCTGCTAACAATGACCATATGATGAGTTATTTCCCCTTAAATTTGTATATAAAACATACCATCAGTGACATTTGTCATTAAGTTGTCCACTTCTATGTCGACTCTGTCATTAATCATATGTTTTAGGAGATCCTGTTGTAATGTGTTGTTCAGTTCTGTCTGGTGAAGTTGGGCCTGTAATTCCCTGATCTCAGCATCTTTCTGAGACAATGCTAGACCCTGAAAAAAAATAATCCATAAAAGTTGAGAAAATAATTCCCTGATTTAGTATTGTTTTGAGATAATGCTAGACCATGAAAACAATTTTGATCTTGTAATTTCCAGATCTCAGTGTCAGTATCAGATAAGGCTAGACCTAAAAGAAAAACCATCAAAGACCCTGAAACAAAACATTAAAATAATTTTTTTAATAAACAGATATGTACAAACCAAAAATATTTTGACCATTCATTCATGTTTGAAAGCAAGATTTGAAAAATATAAACATGTGGGGCAATTTTCATTCTCTAAATCAAATGTAAGAGTGAACAGCAAGTCACTATAACATCGTTGGTAACCCATGGCTGATCACATGTTGCAACTCTCCACTCATCACCACTGGGTCAATTCATATGAAAACCATCGTTTCGGGTTTGTTCTGTCACTGATCTGTATTTAGTAGTTTCCATAGAAACATAACAACTCTCAAAAATCAGACAGATTGAACAGATTATGAAAGATATGATATGACTCGTTGATACAGCATTTCTCATTGAAAATCCCAGTGATAATTGTGACCTACTCCTCTCCTCATTATTCTAATTTGCAAGGAAATCTGACTGTGATTTGATTGGCTGTAAAACATGGTGTAGGAGCTAATCATATTGTTCTAAAATGACTCAGGAATAATTCATAACAAGATATGATTATAATCTAACGATTATGAAGTCTCCCAAACCGGCCACTGACACTATCTACCCACATATCAAATTTTGATGATATCGGACAATGTTGAATTTTTACCCCCCCATTTTTATGCCGTGTTTTGGCAGCCATTTTGAAAATGGCAGACATCTTGAAAATTTTGAAAACGCAGAATTGCTCCTCTAATGGTGATCTATCACTATGTCAAAATTTATGTCTCTATCATTATCCAGTTAGAAGTTATCAACATTAATGTACGAAATTTCAAGTTTCCCATAGGATTCTATAGTAACCCCCACCCCCTTTGAACCCCTAAAAATATGGCTTTGACCCCCTTTACCACAAATCTGAAATCTTTAGGATCAACTAGAAACCTATATCGATAACTCCACCAAGTTTCATGAAATTCTGTCCTGTAGTTCCTGAGATCTGCCGTGGACAAGTTCATGGTGCACGGAAAGAAAGGAGAATAACAAGAACAAGAACAAGAATAATAATAATAAGAAACGGAGCAAAAACAATAAGTCTCCAAACGTTGTTTGGGAGACTTAATTACAAGGATTTCTGTGTCAGTTGACCAATGTGTGATGTGCAGCGAGATTATAGGAGCATGAAAGCCTTGGGTTACCGACAATGTCCTCAAAATTGAAATGAGATCTGCAGGTTGATAGAAACTGCATCAAGAACATGAAAGAACAAAATGACAATTTTTTCTTACATTTTTTCATTTCAAACGAAGTAATATTACACTTACTACATGATATAACTAGTACATAGATGATAATGACATAAACAAACCAGATTAAATTGTGCTAAGCTACAATACCTTGTTTATACTCATCTGTATAAAGTGCTCCAGTAGGTACTGAGCCTCATCTAATACACACTTATGGATAACAGTAGTTACATCAATACCTTCAGCTTCATCCTAGAAAATATAATACAATGTTAGATTATACTTGGTTACTCATTACATAACATACTACATTCTTCTGTCACATGATGCTATGCTTAAATACCTAACGTGTTGGACATTGATATTTTAACAGTGTAATTTGTTATAAATGAATGGATACAACTGATCCAGTAGGACATTGGTTTAAATGATTTTTTCCTTGATTTTATGTCAATGATTTTCTGTAGTTTCTTAGCCTTATTTAAGAATCATTTATTCAATGTCTTTATTACTAGATATGTGGTGAGTTACCTTATCTTGTATGACATTAACATGTCAATTTGTGAAAACAATCTTCCTTATGTTGAAAATGATTAATGTACACCTCTTAAGAAGGTTGCTAGGTGTTAAGTTTTACCCATGTCCGTCCGTCTCTCCTGCATTTGATTTCTACTTAATAACTTACGTTCCTTTTAAGCAAATCATTTGAAATTTATACAAAAGGTCAAGGACTAAACAGGGAAGGTCAAGTTCGATTTGAAGACTTTACTACTTTTTACCTTCTGGAGTTATGCCCTGTTTTACTTTCGCTGGAAGTGGGGGGCATCGGCATCCTATGAACACATTCCCCCATTTCTTATAATACTATTTATAGACATGATGTAACTTACCTTAGTTTCCTCCATTTGCATGACATTAGCTTGACATTCTGTTATATTTTCCTGAGCCACTTGAACTTGATTACTAAGATGATCTATCACATCAGTTAAATCTTTTATCACAGATAGATCCTAAAGAAAGAAAATAATCTTATTAATCAAATTTGTATGTACAAGTTGAATAAAAACTACTAGTCAGTAATATGTGATCAACTTAAATTAGATGCTTGGTGCATTTTTCTTCATTGTTTTTAGGAGAAACAATAACATCTATTAACATCCTGTATAAGGTCATGCTAGGTAACCTTTCATTAAAATATTGAAACTACATTTTGTTCTAAATTATAATATTTATGACACTGTCGCTCCCATTCCTGACAACATTACACACATCCTTAGATTGAAGTCTACCAATCTGGTAGTCTGTTGTAATGAAATGTATTACCATTCATTGGTTTAACCCTGACACATTTATGTGCCCGTCTGAAGGCAGGACCTGGATTTCCAACCTCACAGGTCATGGTCTTTCTTTGTGTTTAGTGAGTCCAATTAAGGTGAGCAGTGATTGTTTGTTTTGTTGGCATTGGTGGTATCGATGACCATCACTGTTTCAAATTTCTTTTCATAAATTACTTGAAAGAACCCTACAAAAACCAATTATGTGAAGAGCATACATTAATCATTCATGTGCAGCAAACTTGGGAGAAAATCAAGTATTTTTGGAGATTTTTTTACTTTTCCCCATAGGGTTCAAAGATAAACTGTACTCTGTGGTAGCAACCTTCCTGTATTTCTGATCAGATCAGCACAAAAAGAGTGATGACAATACCTCACATGGCCCTTCGTTTGTGATGCTTCAAGTTATGGTTAATTAGTTACCTTGCCAACAGCAATAGCTTCTTTTCTCTTTCTCATGTACTTTTCCCGTTTTTTACAAGTTTTTTCTCTCTGTTTTAACCAGATTTCCATATCTTTCTCCATATTTGTTATAGTCTGTTTCTTAGTTATCACAGAAGAAATCTGAAATTGATTATAACAAATAATTAAAGCTTAGTACATAGACAAATATATGATGCCTATAATGAGAAATAAACTATAGTCATCCTTTTATAAGGCCATCCCTTCTGCCATGAAAAAGTGGCCATATAAGAGGGGTAGCCTCCCTTTACAGGGACAATTTACTAGTACTATCTCAGTACAGCTGAAATCTGGCCCTTATAAAAGGGCAACTACAGTATATATTTATTTACATGTATATATAATAATGGCAAAGTTTGTCATACATTTTGTCTAATAACACTGAATGTACAACATTTGACAAAATCTGATAAAGGTCAAAGGTTATTTGTGTTGTACTTACATTTTTTTCAATGGCGTCCCATTTTTGTTTGGCAGCTTTAGGAGAGAACACTCCACGTCTACGTCTTCTAGGTGAGGATGTAACAGGAACTACAAAGTAACAAAACAATGTTGTTTACGTCCTTGCATAAATCAATGTCATTTAGAATGGATTTTTATTTTTGTTTTCACAGTTTCTATTGAATCGAATAATATTAAAGTGAAAAATCGTGTGATCTCCCAAGGATCACTTAAAAACATAAACGAAACAAAACAGAACTGTACTAGCAGTAAATTTCTGTTAAACTGTGCTAACCAACCATAGTTTCAATGTCCATATTATACTAAAACATATAACTGCTTCTTAAACTATTTATGCTGAAATATGAAATTTCAGCTTTAAAGTATCCAGATTATCAGATATTATATTGATATTGATCTAATTGTTAATATCAGATTTTCCTCCCCCACAAAACAGACTGCTAAAACAGTGAAAATATAGTTTATAACCTTTGAAGACTATGAAAGTGATAAAATCCTGTCTATTTTTATTCCTCAAAAATCAGTTGTTTATCATATCTGTAGCATAATAAGACTTTCATGAACCAGAACACATGTTTTATTATCAGAAATTACAAAACTTTCGTGGCTCGAACAACTGGTACCTCAAACACATTTTGACAGTCCTTTCAAGTTTGAGCCACAGAACTGCTACTGTTATGATATAATTACCTCCAATACTGTTGAATGGTATTGTAGACAGTCTGTCATACTTTGCTACTCTCCCTGCTGTTCTGGTAGACATTGGTTTGTTTCTTTTTCTCAAGGATTCAACCTATTATATACAATTTTGTGGATCAAATAAATTACTTGCATATGAAACCAATCTTAAAAATGAATCACCAACTATATCTCTGAATCCTAGACTCTTATTCAAAAAAATTCTGAAGGTGAGATTACATGGACAAATATTTTCTTCAAATTCCCTTCAAACTCTACCTGTGTACCTGTCAAACACAAATTTGACAGTCTAAACACCTATAAAACTCTCTTCCAATATATGTTTGACGACGTGTTTAGATCGTCAAATTTATTTGAAGCAGGGGCATAGGTAAAGTTTGAAGTGGGCTTGAAGGAAAATTTTGACCGTGTCAACACATCTTAAGACAAATGCTACTGATGTTTTTCAAAACTAAACTTCATGTTGTCATTTTTCACCATCAGTAAATATTTGAAAAAAACCCAAATTATACTCAAGTTATCCATTCACAAAAAAATTGACAAAATGAAAAGATCAGACCTGATCTTTATTTTGTCATTAATAACAACACAGATATTTTTGTTTAAAGAATAACTTGAAAGCAGCTAAAGTTATTTCATGTGAATGGGGAGAAAGAGATATTTTTCAAATGATTCCAATCTATGACTCTAGAACAATAAAGTTTTAAGATATTTACTTATCAGAGGTAATTAATTGGTTTTGAACAGAAGCAGGGGGTAATTATTTTTTCATATGATAAAGAACCATAAACTCCAAAACAATTTGTGATAAGTGAAACCTGTAAACACAGTCCAATATAACATACGTAAATGTACCTAATCCAATGATATAGTTCAAGATACCTTTAAAAACCATTTAAAATAGGTCAGAAATGTGATTGAATTGCATTGTGTGGAAACAGCTATAATATACTATATACATGTGCCACCTGTACAAATTTACGAGAAAAATAATTTTGGATATTACATGTATACTAATTTTGCCATTTATCTAATTGTCTATATTAAGACACATTTTATATATACATTATCTGTAAACAATATTTCCTTTAAACTCACCGTTCAAATGGTCCAATTGTCTCTCAGAATTTATTTTTTCATATTTCAGCTAATCAGACACTATTATGTCTTATAATAGCCACAATGAAAAAAAAATATGGAAAAAAATGAGGAAATTATTTTGAAGAAAATGTATAGGTGAATAAATAATTAATTCAACCAAAGTTTTGTTGCAATAAGCGATATGATATTTGAGAAAATTGAAATGCAACTTTTTCAGGCTACTGACAGTTGACAGGCATCAAATTAGGTTAAAAATCTAAATAAGCCTTCGAGCGTGTAAGTTGAAATCAAGGAAAAGGATGTACAATAATTAGTTGAATCTAGGAATTACTGAAACGGGAGAATTAGTTAAGTATGACACACTTATTAAAAAAAACTGGAAATTTAAATTTATATCTAAGGAAAAGCTTAAAGCTTAAAAAATAATAATTGTCTGATGTTGTGTTAAATGCAATGTGCTCATTATATGTTAAAAGCTTCACACAACAAAACATCACCTGTCTTTCTTCCTGTCATATATCATAAATTAGCCAAAATTTATTATTAAATTATATAATACAAAAAAAGTCAAAAGCCAAATTGAAAACATACACATTGTTTTTCTCCCACAAAGTGAAATTTGATTGGTTACATTAAATTACAGTGTTAAAAAAGAAGCTAAAAATAATAATAAAAAAAAGTTTTTTTTTTTTTTTCATGGCGAAATGTTGTTTGTTGCTCTCAGTTCATTTGAGAAGAAATAATAAATGGTGTAAATATGTTATCAAAAACTGATCATTTGTCACCAAAGGCAAAGTCAACTAACAAAATACACTTAAACAGAATAATTAAAGATTTTGTGATCAAGATTAGTTCATAACCCGCATAAAAATAAAAATTCTTTTAAAAATTGTGCATCTATCTAATGTTTCTTTTTCTTGTCTACATCACAACCATTAAAATTATGAAATTTTTGTTCTTAGTAAACGTTACACAGACGACAGGGAATCATGTGACATATGCGTGCAGTTATTTTAAGTAACCAATAAAAGTAGGGCAAGCGGTCAACAGATCGGACCCGGTCCAACAGACTGAAAACGGTTGACGGTCAACAGATCGCTGATTCAAGGATTTTTAGATTTTTTTAAAAACAGTAAAAATGTTGATTTTTATTCCTAATACATTTATATAGAGAAAAAATTATAAGGTATGACAATTTCATTTATTTTTCATTCATGAATTACTGCATTGTTTGGTTACACATGACTTATTTTTGATATTCGGAATGTAGAGAGTAGTTATACTATAAATAAAGATAACACTGACAATTTAAGTTTAAGTACCTCTTCTACTTTACGTTTCAGCACCGTCTCCTTCTGTTTTTTCTCTTTCTCTAGATTTCTGATCCTGTTTTCTTTTTGTATCTGATCTCTCTTTAGTTGGGCAACCTCCTTGTTACGTCTGGCCTCAGACTGTTTGTTCCTGTCAGCTTCCTCCTTAACTTGTTTCATCAGTTTAACCTGATTATAAATTAATGAAAACTCAAATTGCATACATGTATATGCTTCCATAGAAATTTTTCAATTGATTCAAATTTTTTCTTTCTTTTTTCTTAAGCATTTCTATGTATAAATAGAGCCATATTGCAAATCATGGTTGTCAAAATACATTTCATGTATACCTTTTAACACTATAAGAGATCATTATATGGAGCCATTTTCTGAGCCAATAAGTCTTTGATCTTACTCCTTAGAAGCAGCAAACACTAATTTTATACTTCTTGGTTTTGACCCGATCAGGGATCAAACTCATGATCTACTACACTCAAGACAGAAACAAACCATTATACTACTGTATAGAACATAATAATTTGGGAACACTGTTTTACAATATAAACTATATACAGACAGAAACAAACCTTTGTTTTTTTCATCTCTCCTAATTCATGCTGTAATGTCTTCAGTTGTTTTTCATAGTGACATTGATTTTTCAACATTTTAGCATGTTCCTTCTTGGCTGCTTGTAATTTCTTCAGATCATTCTGTAGTCCAGTTAACTTTTTCTCAAATTCAACCTTGACCTTCTTCACTTTATCACTTGACTGACTTTCTACTGAACCTGTATAAAGAGTATATGGAGAACTTATAAAAATCCTTCAATTTTTTTTTATATAATTTTTTTTTCAATTTAACATGTGAAACCTGTGATTTAGTTTTCATCATTCAAATAGAAAAAGATGCTTTGGTTTTTAAGTTGAAATCTTAGCGTAATTTTCTTCTATATCAAAACAGTAAGATGTGGATTATAAATTTACATATTAGAATAAATACAATTAGAGGAATGTTCTGTATACCTCCTCATTCTTTATGAATGTTAATCATATAATTATTGACTTTTGTTGAGGTTAATATTATACAATTATTGTCTTTTGTTGAGGTCAATACAAGTTTTTATGGACCTTAAAAATGATTTTCACCGAAGCCTTTAGGCTGAGGTGAATATCGATTTCTAAGGTCCATAAAAACTTGTATTGACCAATACAAAAGACTGTAATTGTTTTATTACATTAAAATGAAAAGTGAAAGTGAAACCAAGTCTCCGAGATTTCTGCAAATCTTTGTTTGACTTCTGCAAGCCCATCGCCTGCGTCGGACATGATGATTACTTGTTCATTCTAAAGTAACGCTAATACGACGATTTTGATTGGACGAAATTTCACATTACCTTTATGTCCATTGGTCGAATAGAAATAGAATTCACGTGATTCTTTTTATAGATTTCGTTAGAAAACGAAAGTGAAACCAAGTCAATACAAGTTTTAATCAAACAATATAAAATTTTATGGAATGTCAGGTGACAGCATGATAGTCAATAAAATTGTTTGAATAAAATCATTATGTAATAAAAGGATCTATCGTTCAGGATATATTAATATTATACAATTATTGACTTTGGAATAGGTTGCTATCTGGTATATCAACCTTTAAAAACGTATATTCACCTCGCCTGCAGCTTTGTGAATATTACATCTTTTCAGGTTGATAAATCCAGATAGCAACCTATTCCAGTCAATAATTGTATAATATTAATCGAAATGAAAGTCAGTTATTGTTTTATTATATGAAACTGTTATTAATGTCCTCTAGGTCATGTTTTATAAGTTGGCATTAAACACTACATATGTTTTTTTTTTGTAAATTTTAATGGTAACAAGAAAGATTTATGCATACTGTCAAGATTAATTTAGATCGTTCCAGAGGAGCCTTTGGAACGTTATATTAACCTCACTTGACGCTAAAATTAAAAGTAGGGGTTTTCCGATTTTAGAGTCATGTGAGGTTAATATAACATTCCAAAGGCTCCTCTGGAATGATCTAAATTAATCTTTGCAGACATTGAAGGCTTATACAGTATTCATAAAGTTTTATCAAGAAAAAATCTCATGTTTTAGCCAATCAGATAAAATAAATATTTATTCATATAATAATCATATATATTACTAAGTAATAAATTTGTAGATATATAGAATATAGGACATTTTGTTTCTGAAACAGAATTTCTCAGAGAGATAATCCAGCGAGCCCAATTGGCGAGCAGGATGATCTCTCTGAGAAAGTCTGTATCAGAAACAAAAAGTCATGTATTCTTTCCATCAGTAATTATACTTTTTTTTATCTGTTATTATACATAATTATCCCCAAAATAACAACAAAAGTATAGGTTTAACATATTTTTTTATGTTTGAACTGACGTTATTGCTTTTATCGGTGACATCATAATGTGTTTTACGTCAGATTGTGGATCAAGGTCAGTTCAGTGATCAAGACTTTATCAGTGGCACATATCATGGTCAAAAGATTCGAAAGTCAAATAATTAATAAGTTTTTGTGGGCAAGTAAACCATAAAAGGAATAAACATTATAGTCCAAATTGACTAATGTCACCTATTCTTGAGGGAGAAGAACCTTAGTTTTAATAAATAGCAGTATTAGTAGAATCTTTATTCCATAGATGTTTATGCATGGATGGGTTAGGGGTTAGAGGTATGGTGCTTAACTCCATTTTCAACAATATTACATTAAGTATGGATGCAAAATTGGCAAATAGATATAGCTATTTAATTTTTGTGCTACAATGTAATAAAATAAAGTTGCTTCATCTTTGGCTATTTGGAGTATAAATAAAAGCCTTACCAATATTAGACAGTATGGTATCTCTCTCCATTTCTATAGACTTAATCTTGACTTGTAACTGGACTACTTTCTCCTCATACTGCACTCTAACTGAGTGAAGTCTTTTCTGCGTTTGTTCTAATTCCTCTACAAGCTTCTGTTTGATACTGATCTCACAGGTAAGTTCTGCTAGATCTTCATGAATATTATCTGAATCTATAAAAATCATGGCAATACAAACTAAAGTAAAATGTACACAATAAAGTAGAATGTACATAATAAAGTAAAATGTACACAATAAAGTAGAATGTACATAATAAAGTAGAATGTACATAATAAAGTAGAATGTACATAATAAAGTAAAATGTACATAATAAAGTAAAATGTACATAATAAAGTAAAATGTACATAATAAAGTAGAATGTACATAATAAAGTAGAATGTACATAATAAAGTAAAATGTAAAATATATTGTTTGTTTGTTTGTTTGATGGTGTTTAATGCCACTTTCAACAATATTTCAGTTATATCTTGGCTGTCAGTTTTATTGGTGGAGGAAAACAGAGGATCCGGAGAAAACCACTGACCTGTCACAAGTCACTAAATGTATAATGTAAAGTATACTGTTAACAGAATATTTATAACTGGTAAATGTCTTCTTTGACGTTTATCAATCCAGATTTAAAACATGGACACCGAGTATGTGCAGTGCAATTTTTGAGGAGGGAAACTGAGTTTCTGAATTAGTCCATTGTGTCACTCCATGCAAACAGATTGCATATTCAGAAAAGAATCAATCTGATCCTTATTTTTAGTCTTACAAATACTATCTCTGATTTTTTTTGCTACAATGTTTTGATCAATTTTACAAAGTGAAATAAGTCTCAGTACATGTAAAAAGTCACCATCCACTGACAAGTATTTCAACCACTTTTCTCTATAATAATTGACTGGGGAATCTCTCCTTCATAGTGATAGGCTAGTAGGTTGTAAAGGCAATCATCAGGTTTCATTTATTTGCACACAACACAGTATTTCTTTAACATCACAGTTTTTAATGACATTATTGCTACATAAAAAGTTACACAAGTACCGTAAGAATTATGTAAGATCATTGGAAGTACTTAATATTTATTATTTAGGAAATCTGATAATTCTACTTCCAAAAGGAATGCTGAATTTTTATTATTCTCCTTTATTAAGCTCGACTTCCCCTTAAAGAGGGATTAGGGGTTATGGTGTTTAATGCCTCTTTCAATAATATTTCAGTTATATCGTGGCGATCAGTTTAATTGGTGGAGGAAACAAGAGTACCTGGAGAAAACCACCGACCTGCAGCAAGTCACTGACAAACTTTATCACATACTGTTGTATCGAGCCCCCTTAAAGATAATAGGCTTGATCTAGAACAATTATAATTCTTATTTTAATGGTAAAAATAATAACAGTATAACATATACAAATTCTTGTAAATATTAAAAAAAAAATCATAGCATTATTCATACTACTACACATTGAGAAATGAATCAACTCAAGTTTCTAAAACTGAAAAATCTATCACTATTCAAGCAAAATACATTTTGCTGTCATGCAAAAGTTCAAATAAAGAGATAACCTAAAAAAAAAAAAAAAAAAAAAAAATTCATTTGAAAAAAAGAAAGAAAATAGGAAATGAAGTAGAAAAACCAGGAGAAAATATAACTTATAAAGGTGGAAAAATATAATTAAATCAATATGATGCAAAAAATGGAGTTTAAATTCAAAAGAATGTATAAAGTAAGACACACTGATGGGTACAACACTAATGTACCTGCCCAATATAACCAATAGTCCAAAAACATCTCCACTGATAAAGAAATACATTGTCTATTACAAATAGTTATTATATAAAACAACAGCAATGTATATGTCTTAACATATTAATTATATGTCTCTACAAAAGGTGGATTGTTGATATATTGTAATTTGTAGAAATGTATAACTTAGACTTAGCTATCTTTCTGTTCATCAAGTAGCCTATTTATATTTTGTATCTTGTGGCAAATTTTAAAGAAAATTCAACATTTCCTAAACTAGTCTGGTATATTATTTTTAATAAAGAAAATTCAGCTTGCTAACTTTAAATCTTCACTGAAGACATTTTACAAGGCTGACATGTATCAGTCATAACTATTAAAACACTTTTCAGTATAACATAATATTTGTACTCTTGAAAATGATGTTGTTATTAGTCAATTTAATCATTTTGATTGTAGATGTCTATATGATATGAAAGCAAGAAACATCCCATTAACCGGTTTAGCTAAGCCACATTTTTGTCCCTGTCCTTAGCCAGGACCTGGATTTTCTATATCATATGTTGTGGGTTTTTTCTTCTTTGTGTGTGTGTGTGTGTGTGTGTGTGTGTGTTCAAAGAGTTGAGGTGAGAAGTGATTGTTTTCTTGATATTGGTGGAATTGTTGACTATCACTGGTAAACTTTCTTTTCATAATCATCATGAATATTGAACATTTGGGAAAACTAGTTTTTATCTAAGATAATAAAGAAATAAAATAAAAACTGGTTTTTACCATCCCCCTTTATTTTCATAACAAAGTTGATTGGTTTTAAACTGTAATAAATAGCAGACATAATCTGATTCACTACGACTCTTTACCTTTATCTTCAGAATCTGAGTCACCAGAACTCTCTTCTAAATCTTCTAGCTCATCATCATCATCATCTTCCTCATCCATCTGTTTACCATGGAAACAAGTAAAATACATGTACTAGTCAATAAATGATTATAATATACAACCAAAATAACATCACATAAGGCCATACAAAATAAATATTCTGTTTCTCAGGCATTGTATCAAAGAAAATGTGTTACTTATTCTTACTCCTGTATATCTAAAAATACATATGTCTTACACATTACATTTCCTAAAAAGAGTGTTCTATAAAACTTGATTGGTGATTCATTGACAACATTACAATTTCCAAGCCAGGAAAGTGAGTGGATCATGTATATGTGTGTTAAGGGTACAGATTTTGCCTCTTTCATCAATTTTTTTTATTTTTTATTATAATTGTATCAACATAGACATCATATTCATTTATTAGGTGACAAATGGGTAATGTTGTGGCCGCCATTAGAAACATGGGATAAAAATCAATATTTGTTGCCCTAATTTTTTCTGACCTCTTCATTATCCTCTTCTGCTTCGACTCCATCTCCCTTCTCATTATTGACATTTTCATTAACTTCTAGTTCTGGTTCTACATCATTTTGTTCTTTCTCATTATCACTCACGGTCTCCTTTTCACTGAAATAATATACCTTTGTTTTATTGATATTGGTGGAATTGTTGACTCTTTTTATACTGAATTTTAAGGGGCCATTGTGGTCATTATCGCATGGTAGTTAGATTTACAACTACTTGTACAATGAGTGCCTATCACCACTTAAGTTGTGAGTTCGAACCCTGTTCATGGTGAGGTGTATTCGATACAACATTATGTGATAAAGTTTGTCAGTGACTTGCGACAGGTCAGTGGTTTTCTCCGGGTACTCCGGTTTCCTCCAACAATAAAACTGACCGTCACTGTATAAGTGAAATGTTGTTGAAAGTGGCATTAAACACCATAAACCAAACAACCATAGTCTTGAATTGTAAGGTTAAATGGAAATAAAAATATATGATATCAATTAAATTTTCAATATTGTGCTCATTACTTCCTAATCGACATGTCAGTACTCTGGATGTTTAACTTTATATCTCAACAGACAGTCTCAGAGTAGATACATATATTTAGGTATCATATAACAGGTTAATTTTTAGGTTTGTTAAGCGATAATGTGCAACAATAAATGCCATTTTCAATTGCTAATTCTTTTTTAGATTTATGTCACAATATTTACACTGTCTAATTGTTGGGTCATTTATTTTAGTGTTTTTAAACAAATGTCAAAATTTGCATTCAGCCAAAAATAATCTGTCATGACATCCCTCTTTTAACAAATCTGTAGTTAATTCAATCAAAAGTTGCTTAAATCAAAAAGTCATAATATTATATCTAAATTTAACAACCCTCTTATTCCTGCATGGTCGTCATGGTCGTATGGTAGTTGGATTTACAACTAACAAAGCAATCAGTGCCTATCACCACTAACATAAAGAGTTCAAATCCCGCTCAGGAGAGGTGAACTCGATACAATATTATGTGACAAAGTTTGTCAATGACTTGCGGCAGGTCAGTGGTTTTCTCCAGGTACTTCATTTTCCTCCACCAATAAAACTAATCCCCCGTATTCCTGCATATTGATTTTTTTGTATACTAAATATGAATATTTTTGTTGTTGTAAATTATCTCAATAAATCTGTATCAATATCATTAATATATATATATACCTTTGACTCCTTGTCATTTTGCCCTTTTTCACCCTCTTTAATTTTTTAAGGTCTTTCTTTGCATCCAACAATACAGACCCAGCCATTCCAGTAGAAGAGCCACAGATGTCCAGACTGCTGGCCATACTTATAGGGGACATCATAGGACTCATGGCTGACAGTCTCATTGGTGTTGTAGTTCTCTTTTTTAACTGTAGAGCCATGGCTTCCGATTCAGTTAACTTGGACCTGAAAATAAAATTTAACCATTTTTTTTGCAGTCATCAAGCATTATCATTTATATAAATTTGGCTAAAGTTAGTATGTATTGTAATTATTTACTTTATGTTAGAATACTTGACCAATATTTAATAATCTTTTTGATAGGACTACATCTTCAGAGAGTACTTACACAGATGTAATATTAAGTGGTAAGATGCTCAGTGTACCATTTATTTGCAGATCTATACTCACTCTGAAGTATGAATTGTGTTCATCATGTAAAACTCTACAGTAACTGTGAGATGAATTGTAAGTACTGATCCTGAACTTTTGTTTTTTTCCAGAGTTTTTGACAGATTATTATCTCCACTTACTTTTAGGTTTGGCTTGATTTATGGGTGTTTAACACTACTTTGAACAATCATTAAGAAATATTGTGATGGATGGCTTTATTGATGAAGGTAACTGGAATGATCACAGACCTGCCATGAGTTACTGACAAACTATATCCCGTCACATTTTGAACCTGTAATAAAGCCAGGATCTGGATTTCCAATGCTATACTTCATGGCCTTTCTTGTGATTTGAGGTGAGAGAGGTAGTTGTTGGTTTTGTTGATATTGGTGGAATCGCTGAGCATCACAAATATAGTAAAAAAAAAGATATCTCAATCTATAACTCAGCGATGAGAGAAAAGTGGTCTGCACATAGATTACAAAAGAATGTGTGAGATTGATTGACCTTAGTGTGTCCTTTAAGAATATTCTATATATTTTTGACAGTAAATAAAGGTTGAAATATGTCGTTCAACACTTACTTTAGCTCTTCTATTTCTTGTATGTAATTTTCTATCATCTTAGTTATCTCCCCTGCTCTTGCATCTTCTGTAAAAAAAAAAATTATCTTTTCTTATGTAAGTACTATAAACAAGTATATAAAATCACATCTCACTCCACTCTAACTTAGCAGAACTATATTAAAAAATCATACAAATTTCAAATTACATATACTGTGACAATATATGAGGATCTCTGTTACGTCAAAACAGGAACTCGTAAAAAATCTCCCAACTTCAAGCATACAATGTCAAGGCAGAGACCTAATTATATCATATTTACCTACTGTAGTTGTTCATGGTATTCTGCTTGGTAATTTGTAAATGCATGTCAGTTGTCTTAAGTCTAGATTTGAAGAAAGATGCCATAACCTATTTTGTTTGGTCAAAATAAGTTCACAATCAGATCATGACACCAAGATTGCTGGTTTTCTCCGTCTACTCCGGTTTACTTCACCAATAAAACTGTCCGCCACGATATAACTGAAATATTTTTGAAACTAGCGTTAAACACCATACACCCAAACTCAAATCCATAATTGGTCAACTGCTTTTATTCATATGATTTATTTCTTTGTAGGAATCTACATACCAAAGTTGTTATTTCAACTGCTAATAATTAGAGGAGTTTTTCAACCAAATGACTATAGACAGAGGTAACGACATGCTTGGGATTATATTCCATACTTTTTAACATCCAAGATATCAAGTTTGATATCTGCCTTCTTAATGGGAATTGCGATGATGTAACTGAAGTATTGTTGAATGTGGAATATGAACACCATAAACATAAACCTCTTAATGGAACCTTGGAATTTTTCCCATCACATGGTTCTAAACTTACCAGAAATATTAGATATTCCTAGTGCAGCCTTTTCTGCTATTAACTGAGTATTCTGTGTTTTAAGTGACTCTATGACCTCATTTAAAGCTTTCAGTCGTTGTCGTAATTTATCGTTCTCTGTTTGTAACATTGTGTTTTCTAGTATCATGTCATTCACAGTCTCAACCCCATCAGCATCTACTGCACGTTTTCCCTACAAATATCAAAACTATCGACATTACAACAATTATATGTATTTCAAAATTCAACATTCAAGTTCCTGTCAAATCAATTAATTATAAAATCTTTGAATACATAGCATAAATTGTTTTTTGTTTATATATTTTCTATAAAAGTACATTGTGTTTAGTTGTCATAATTATTGAGCTAAACCAATCTCTGATCTCTAAAACACATGACTTGATAGTCAAACAGCTCATGTTGTAGGGTGGCAGCTTCAGGAATCTATCTCAGTATATCACTAAAACTTTTAACAGCATATGTGGTGTAATGGATAGTGCGACAGATCGTGGGTTCAAGCTTACGAGTCAAATCAAAGACTATTAAATTGGTTTTTATTGCTTTTCCACTATTAAATAGCAATCAACATAAAGGAGTAAGAGCAAATACTAGTTGGCTCAGAATCAGGATAATGTGTCTGAGTGGAGCGACATGTCTACCTGCAGATTAGACTAGTTGGCTCAGAATCAGGATAATGTGTCCGAGTGGCGCGACATGTCTACCTGCAGATTAGACTAGTTGGCTCAGAATCAGGATAATGTGTCTGAGTGGAGCGACATGTCTACCTGCAGATTAGACTAGTTGGCTCAGAATCAGGATAATGTGTCTGAGTGGAGCGACATGTCTACCTGCAGATTAGACTAGTTGGCTCAGAATCAGGATAATGTGTCCGAGTGGCGCGACATGTCTACCTGCAGATTAGACTAGTTGGCTCAGAATCAGGATAATGTGTCTGAGTGGAGCGACATGTCTACCTGCAGATTAGACTAGTTGGCTCAGAATCAGGATAATGTGTCCGAGTGGCGCGACATGTCTACCTGCAGATTAGACTAGTTGGCTCAGAATCAGGATAATGTGTCTGAGTGGAGCGACATGTCTACCTGCAGATTAGACTAGTTGGCTCAGAATCAGGATAATGTGTCTGAGTGGAGCGACATGTCTACCTGCAGATTAGACTAGTTGGCTCAGAATCAGGATAATGTGTCCGAGTGGAGCAACATGTCTACCTGCAGATTAGACTAGTTGGCTCAGAATCAGGATAATGTGTCCGAGTGGAGCGACATGTCTACCTGCAGATTAGACTAGTTGGCTCAGAATCAGGATAATGTGTCTGAGTGGAGCGACATGTCTACCTGCAGATTAGACTAGTTGGCTCAGAATCAGGATAATGTGTCCGAGTGGCGCGACATGTCTACCTGCAGATTAGACTAGTTGGCTCAGAATCAGGATAATGTGTCTGAGTGGAGCGACATGTCTACCTGCAGATTAGACTAGTTGGCTCAGAATCAGGATAATGTGTCCGAGTGGAGCGACATGTCTACCTGCAGATTAGACTAGTTGGCTCAGAATCAGGATAATGTGTCTGAGTGGAGCGACATGTCTACCTGCAGATTAGACTAGTTGGCTCAGAATCAGGATAATGTGTCTGAGTGGAGCGACATGTCTACCTGCAGATTAGACTAGTTGGCTCAGAATCAGGATAATGTGTCCGAGTGGAGCGACATGTCTACCTGCAGATTAGACTAGTTGGCTCAGAATCAGGATAATGTGTCCGAGTGGAGCGACATGTCTACCTGCAGATTAGACTAGTTGGCTCAGAATCAGGATAATGTGTCCGAGTGGCGCGACATGTCTACCTGCAGATTAGACTAGTTGGCTCAGAATCAGGATAATGTGTCTGAGTGGAGCGACATGTCTACCTGCAGATTAGACTAGTTGGCTCAGAATCAGGATAATGTGTCCGAGTGGAGCGACATGTCTACCTGCAGATTAGACTAGTTGGCTCAGAATCAGGATAATGTGTCTGAGTGGAGCGACATGTCTACCTGCAGATTAGACTAGTTGGCTCAGAATCAGGATAATGTGTCTGAGTGGAGCGACATGTCTACCTGCAGATTAGACTAGTTGGCTCAGAATCAGGATAATGTGTCCGAGTGGAGCGACATGTCTACCTGCAGATTAGACTAGTTGGCTCAGAATCAGGATAATGTGTCCGAGTGGAGCGACATGTCTACCTGCAGATTAGACTAGTTGGCTCAGAATCAGGATAATGTGTCCGAGTGGAGCGACATGTCTACCTGCAGATTAGACTAGTTGGCTCAGAATCAGGATAATGTGTCCGAGTGGAGCGACATGTCTACCTGCAGATTAGACTAGTTGGCTCAGAATCAGGATAATGTGTCCGAGTGGAGCAACATGTCTACCTGCAGATTAGACTAGTTGGCTCAGAATCAGGATAATGTGTCCGAGTGGAGCGACATGTCTATCTGCAGATTAGACTAGTTGGCTGAGAATCTGGATCATGTGTCCGAGTGGAGCGACATGTCTACCTGCAGATTAGACTAGTTGGCTCAGAATCAGGATAATGTGTCCGAGTGGAGCGACATGTCTACCTGCAGATTAGACTAGTTGGCTCAGAATCAGGATAATGTGTCCGAGTGGAGCGACATGTCTACCTGCAGATTAGACTAGTTGGCTCAGAATCAGGATAATGTGTTCGAGTGGAGCGACATGTCTATCTGCAGATTAGACTAGTTGGCTCAGAATCAGGATAATGTGTCCGAGTGGAGCGACATGTCTATCTGCAGATTAGACTAGTTGGCTGAGAATCAGGATCATGTGTCCGAGTGGAGCGACATGTCTACCTGCAGATTAGACTAGTTGGCTCAGAATCAGGATAATGTGTCCGAGTGGAGCGACATGTCTACCTGCAGATTAGACTAGTTGGCTCAGAATCAGGATAATGTGTCCGAGTGGAGCGACATGTCTACCTGCAGATTAGACTAGTTGGCTCAGAATCAGGATAATGTGTCCGAGTGGAGCGACATGTCTATCTGCAGATTAGACTAGTTGGCTCAGAATCAGGATAATGTGTCCGAGTGGAGCGACATGTCTACCTGCAGATTAGACTAGTTGGCTCAGAATCAGGATAATGTGTCTGAGTGGAGCGACATGTCTACCTGCAGATTGGTGTTTCAGTTAGCTAGCACTATAAAAAATTTATAACAAAGAATTTTGGTCTAGTACAAAACAGATATCATCATCATCTCATCAAATATAACTCATTCTTGCCCTGAAAAAGCTGAAATATTGCTCATTTGGCGTTAACCAACAATCACTCACTCACTAAAACTTACCATTTTATAATCTAACAGCTCCTGTTGTAGAGTAGCTATCTCAGATCTTAGTATAGCCAGCTGTTTGCTAGCTTTGTCTTGGTTAGCTATAACCTTGTTCTTTATATTTCGTGCTCGGTTGGCATATTTTAAAGTATTTAATGTTTCTATAAAGTCTCTATCAGAAGGTGATACACAGGCAATCATAAGGGTACGACTGAAAAATAAAAACAAAATATGTTGTATAACAGAATCTAATGGGAAAAAAACCTCCTTAATCTAATTTTAAATCAGCATTAAACTGTACTACTAATTGTAGCTACCGTTACAATAAAGATATCAAAACTGAGCAGTGTACAAGACATGATTTACATAAGAACCAGTACTGTAGTCAGTTTTGACTAGATATACAATTTACTTAAGTACATATACTGAGTGTGTACCAAAAATAAAATGTTGGTTTGACAGCATATCATACATTATGATGTTTCATCTTACAATTAATGAGAAATAATATACATCAATCTCATATCTTCTGCATCACTGCATCAGGATAATAACAAGACTCCACTGACATGGATTCA
This sequence comes from Bathymodiolus septemdierum, assembly GCA_963383655.1. Taxonomy (NCBI): domain Eukaryota; kingdom Metazoa; phylum Mollusca; class Bivalvia; order Mytilida; family Modiolidae; genus Bathymodiolus; species Bathymodiolus septemdierum. The sequence goes on along the minus strand of OY726526.1, from coordinate 71,052,616 downwards.
TGTTCGATACACCTTAAGTCTGGGTATCCAGATGTGGGACTGGATTTCACCAGTCAGTTCCTAATATCTGTCTGGTCTTTCCTCCCCCATAAAACTGGTAGTCATGATATAGTTGAAAACCTGCTGAAAGTGACATTAAACACCAAGAACCAAACTCACTTTTTTAAATTAGTTTACTGTGTTTGAGATACTTTCACAGGAGTGTGAATAATATAGAAAAATAACATTTGTAGCACATTTATAAACCCTACCTATTTCCTCCTAAAGAGTCCTGTAATAGCCTGGTCACTTTAGAATCCCTGTAAGGGACATGTGTAGCTTTCTTAGACATATCCCCAAGAGCTGATATAACATTTCCTAAGGCAAGCTGAAAATATCAAATTAAGCATTGTGAATTAAAATCAAACAAATAAAAAGTATAGAGTATGTCTCTAGAACTTAATTAACTTGTTGGTGCATAATAAATATGTGTTCATGTTAAATTTCAGACAATTCAATATAGTTTGTGTTACAAAGGAGAATTGTTAATATTGTTCATAGCTAAACAAACTAATTTCATATTTTACAATGCTTAGTGAATTGGTAGTGCATTCTGAGATAACAAACATCTGACTACCATGATTGGTCAAATATATGGTTAAATAGTAACTGAACACTGACAAACGATTTAACATCAGTTACAATTCTGGATTATATAAATAGAAAAAATATGAATGACACATATTCAGGGTTAGGGTTATTGTGTTTAACACCACTTTCAACAATATTTCAGTTATATCATGGCGGTCAGTTATATTGGTGGAGCAAACCGCAGTACCCAGAGAAAACCACTGAGCTGTTGCAAGTCACTGACAAACTTTATCACATAATGTTGTATCGAGTACACCTCTCCCGAGTGAGAATCGAACTACCAACGTTAATGGTGATAGGCACTGATTGCACAGGTAGTTGAAACTACCAACGTTAATGGTGATAGGCACTGATTGCACAGGTAGTTGAAACTACCAACGTTAGTGGTGATAGGCACTGATTGCACAGGTAGTTGAAACTACCAACGTTAGTGGTGATAGGCACTGATTGCACAGGTAGTTGAAACTACCAACGTTAGTGGTGATAGGCACTGATTACACAGGTAGTTGAAACTACCAACGTTAGTGGTGATAGGCACTGATTGCACAGGTAGTTGAAACTACCAACATTAGTGGTGATAGGCACTGATTGCACAGGTAGTTGTTAATCCAGCTACCATACGATCATGACCACAACAACCCGTTAATCTTTATGCATACAGAATATCAATAAACTGGTGTATACTATCACTTGTCAGTCTCTACATTATATTAATGTACTAATTGTTTTCACAATTTTGTTTCACCAAATTAGATACAATCTAAAAAAATCTGATTCAACCCACCATTTCTTTAGAAATGCCTGTACCAAGTCAGGATCATTACGGTTTTCACAGTTTTCCGGTTGTTGACTGATTTTGTCTGTTTATATACTTATGAGTTTTGACTTTCCCTTTGTAAGATTGTTTGGAGTTCGGTAATTTTGTTATTACCCTTATTACATTGCATCTTCACAACTAATATTCCAAAGAAACATAAAATGTAAAACCAGAAAAAGTTATTTACCAAGCCACAATTGATTGAAATGCCTTCTTTGGCCCTGTCTCCAGTAGCACCAGTACGTTTAAGTCTCTCCGAGCCTGCCAGATCAACAAAGTGGAATTTGGCCGTCAATGTCTCAAACTCGTTGACGTCTCCCTGAGTAGAATCTGTCTCCTTGTCATCATCACTTACTGGCTATAAATAGATTGTACAATATTATTTATTTTAACTTCTTATCAGCATACATTGTTACCATGGCGATAATGTCACTGCACAAATGCCAAGATTTCAACATAAAAGATCAAATGGGTCTTCTTTTTTTTTGAAAATATATATTCAATTGAATTAAGAGTGGATATAATTATGTAATACATTTAGTCACACTGTCACACACATGAGTTATAGTACTGTTTGTTCAAGAAAGACATATTGTATTGGCCGAAATATTCAGAGAATTAAAATCACCAAAAATCCCAACAAAGCCAGTCTTCATCATCTTTATACTATTATCCTGTTTAATGTTAAATCAGTTTGATTTTCATAGTTCTTGTTTTTGGAGATTATTCAAACTTTTTTCCTATTGCACTAAAATTTCTTGCATACGTACATGATATTACCATCAATTTAGACAACACATTATGAAATATAACAGTGATGTTCATTTTCACCTGTGAAATATAACATTAATCTCCAATGTCATTCCATTTATTCCATTCAGTCAACCTTTCGAAAAATAAATTTAAAAGAAGCTACATGTATATCATACATATTCATATATTTGTGACTAAAAAACATGTCATTAAAATCTATTAAGAGACCTGTGACAAATCATCAATTACTTAATTAATAATTTTTTCAAACTGGTATTGTATTGTGACCACTATCATTAATGAAAGTGTAAGTATAAAAAAAAATCATCTATTTTTATGGTTGCTCAGACATTTACCTCATATCGTACAACCTTGCTCTATTTTATATGTAATGTAGATACAGTATGCAAAGCTTACCTCATTCTGCACAACCATGTGCTGTTTTATATGTAATAGAAATATCTAATAGCCTTGAATTCTTACCTCATTCTGTACAACGCTGTGCTGTTTTATATGTAAAGTAAAGATAGCATGTGATCTACATGTTGCTTACATCAATCATAGCTTACCTCATTCTGTACAACCCTGTGCTGTTTTATATGTAATGTGAAGATAGCATGTGATCTAGATGTTGCTTACATCAATCATAGCTTACCTCATTCTGTACAATCCTGTGCTGTTTTATATGTAAAGTAAAGATAGCATGTGATCTACATGTTGCTTACATCAATCATAGCTTACCTCATTCTGTACAACCCTGTGCTGTTTTATATGTAAAGTGAAGATAGCATGTGATCTACATGTTGCTTACATCAATCATAGCTTACCTCATTCTGTACAACCCTGTGCTGTTTTATATGTAATGTGAAGATAGCATGTGATCTACATGTTGCTTACATCAATCATAGCTTACCTCATTCTGTACAACCCTGTGCTGTTTTATATGTAAAGTGAAGATAGCATGTGATCTACATGTTGCTTACATCAATCATAGCTTACCTCATTCTGTACAACCCTGTGCTGTTTTATATGTAATGTGAAGATAGCATGTGATCTACATGTTGCTTACATCAATCATAGCTTACCTCATTCTGTACAACGCTGTGCTGTTTTATATGTAAAGTGAAGATAGCATGTGATCTACATGTTGCTTACATCAATCATAGCTTACCTCATTCTGTACAACGCTGTGCTGTTTTATATGTAAAGTAAAGATAGCATGTGATCTACATGTTGCTTACATCAATCATAGCTTACCTCATTCTGTACAACCCTGTGCTGTTTTATATGTAAAGTAAAGATAGCATGTGATCTACATGTTGCTTACATCAATCATAGCTTACCTCATTCTGTACAATCCTGTGCTGTTTTATATGTAAAGTAAAGATAGCATGTGATCTACATGTTGCTTACATCAATCATAGCTTACCTCATTCTGTACAATCCTGTGCTGTTTTATATGTAATGTGAAGATAGCATGTGCTCTACATGTTGCTTACATCAATCATAGCTTACCTCATTCTGTACAATCCTGTGCTGTTTTATATGTAATGTGAAGATAGCATGTGATCTAGACGATTGTACATTCATGTTTGTACTGGCAGTGGCCCGAGATAAAGCACCATTATGTAGCAATTTCATAGTCTGAAATCATACAAATGTCAAATTATGTGACAATCTACATCTTTACTTTTTATACAATGAAACTATCAAGTTACTTCTAAATAAGTAGTTCTTCTTTAAATAACAAAGATAAATGCTACTGGACAAAAATATATCCAAATACAGCAAGAACCACTACTCTTGTAAACCTCAAAATCCTAGACATACAAATGGCAACTACAGAGGTCAATTTTTCACCTTTTTTTTTAATCAAATACTCATACTTATTTAGATTTCAGAGACTACCCGGTATTTATAAACATGATTTTATGTTCTCTATTTATTTTTCCCATGCTTGTAACAGTTAACTAACAATACATCGCACATAAAAAATAAATAAAATGCCCCAAAAAAATACTTAATTTAAATAATCAGGGTTATGATGTTTAACGCCACTTTTAACAATATTTCAGTTATATCGTGGCGATCAGTTTTACTGGCGGAGGAAACCGAAAAAAACCACTGACCTGTCGCAAGTCACTGACAAACTTTATCACATAATGTTGTATCGAGTACTTCTCGCCTGAGCGATCGAACTCACAATGTTACTGGTGATAGGCAATGCTTGAATAGGTAGTGATAAATCCAACTACCTCAAGGCCATGACGGCCCCAAAACATACTCATACTTATTTAGATTTCAACGACTTTTTCCAAACATGATTTTTCCCATGTTTGTAGCAGTTAACTAACAATCAACTGCTAGTAAAAGATTTCAATAAAAATGCCCCAAAAAACATCAATAACTATATTAATAACCATGACAATGGGTTACTTACATCATTTAAAGTGTCCACTGACTGTGTTGTAACACCCACCATATAAATACCACCAGTGGCATCTTCATGGATCTTTATATGAGATTTTTTACCCTGTAAATACAGAAAAAAATTAAAATTAACTTATGTTAATTACAATAATATTAATAACATGGAAATAATGTACATTTGAATTCTTTTTATCAGGCCATTATTAAAAAACAAAACTAAATAACTCTTTACCAGAACACTTATTCTACTTAATGACAAGAAACTAACTTGAAATTCATGAATCACAAAACAAAATAAGGGCTAAACCATTAATAGCAAAATAAAAAAAACACTGACCATGATTCATTAGACAAAAATCCTTCCTTTCCACATAACTGGGAATTATTGTGTAGAAATTAATTCAATTATTATAAAAGCCAAAATCATAAATAATTTATATGAATGTGACTCCAAATTTTTAAAACAAAACATCAATGTTGATGTTGTTTGTTGTTGTTTGTTGTTGATAGTCTTCTTTCATAGAAGTATTGATTATAAAAAGAAATCTAAATAATAATGGTCATCCATTCCACCAATATCAACATATGAAGTACATAAACATAATATCTTATATATGTATACAATTACATAAACAATAATTATATCAGTTTAAAATCAATATATGTTATGTGTATGATCTAAATCACTTTCATAATAACATTTAATAAAAATAGTAGACTACAAAACCTTGAGGGACAAATTGGACAATACTAATTAGTTGTTATATGAATATCATGTAATATACTGATACAATATTCATCAATGTTAATGATCAAATATGATGATAAAATGATGTGTAATGTCTACAACTTGTCACATATTCAATCTACTGTTTACTGTTTACTACTGCTAATAAAAAGCTAACATATCCTATTCAAAATGAGGGGTCGTCATGGTCGTGATCACATGGTAGTTGGATTTACAACTACCTATGCAATCAGTGCCTATCACCACTAATGTTGTGAGCTCGAATCCTGCTCAGGCGAGGCACACTTGATACAACATTATGTGATAAAATTTGTCAGTGACTTTCCTCCACCAATAAAACTGACTGCCACGATATAAATGAAATATTGTTGAAAGTGGTGCTAAACACCATAACTTTAATCCCTAACTCTATTTAATATGATAAGCTTAGACAAGAAGAACAACTAGAATCAAAATGGACTCAGATTTACTCATTTTAACAAGAAGTAATCAGTAAAACTCAACTGCTCTACACTCATTCTATATAGTATGGGTTGATTACTATATCTACACTCATTCTATATAGTATGGGTTGATTACTATATCTACACTCATTTTATATAGTATGAGTTGATTACTATATCTACACTCATTCTATATAGTATGGGTTGATTACTATATTTACACTCATTTTATCTAGTATGGGTTGATTACTATATTTACACTCATTTTATATAGTATGGGTTGATTACTATATTTACACTCATTTTATCTAGTATGGGTTGATTATTATATCTACACTCATTTTATATAATATGGGTTGATTACTATATCTACACTCATTTTATATAGTATGGGTTGATTACTATATTTACACTCATTTTATATAGTATGGGTTGATTACTATATCTACTCATTTTATATAGTATGGGTTGATTACTATATCTACACTCATTTTATATAGTATGGGTTGATTACTATATCTACACTCATTTTATATAGTATGGGTTGATTACTATATCTACACTCATTTTATATAGTATGGGTTGATTACTATATCTACACTCATTTTATATAGTATGGGTTGATTACTATATCTACACTCATTTTATATAGTATGGGTTGATTACTATATCTACACTCATTTTATATAGTATGGGTTGATTACTATATCTACACTCATTTTATATAGTATGGGTTGATTACTATATCTACACTCATTTTATATAGTATGGGTTGATTACTATATCTACACTCATTCTATATAGTATGGGTTGATTACTATATCTACACTCATTTTATATAGTATGGGTTGATTACTATATCTACACTCATTCTATATAGTATGGGTTGATTACTATATCTACACTCATTTTATATAGTATGGGTTGATTACTATATCTACACTCATTTTTTATAGTATGGGTTGATTACTATATCTACACTCATTCTATATAGTATGGGTTGATTACTATATCTACACTCATTTTATATAGTATGGGTTGATTACTATATTTACACTCATTTTATATAGTATGGGTTGATTACTATATCTACACTCATTTTATATAGTATGGGTTGATTACTATATCTACACTCATTTTATATAGTATGGGTTGATTACTATATCTACACTCATTTTATATAGTATGGGTTGATTACTATATCTACACTCATTTTATATAGTATGGGTTGATTACTATATCTACACTCATTTTATATAGTATGGGTTGATTACTATATCTACACTCATTTTATATAGTATGGGTTGATTACTATATCTACACTCATTTTATATAGTATGGGTTGATTACTATATCTACACTCATTTTATATAGTATGGGTTGATTACTATATCTACACTCATTTTATATAGTATGAGTTGATTACTATATCTACACTCATTCTATATAGTATGGGTTGATTATTATATCTACACTCATTTTATATAGTATGGGTTGATTACTATATCTACACTCATTTTATATAGTATGGGTTGATTACTATACATGCATGTATTAAGACTGTGAAATAAAGAACGGGAGTCAAAGCAATTATCCTCTTATTTTTTATTTTTGTGTCAATGTGCGTTTTCTCTTTTGTTAATTTATACTCATATTTTATGTTCCCCAAAATTATCTCTGAGTTCTCATATATATATATGATATGATATACCCAGTATGGATTTAATGACATTTCATGACAGTCAAATGTATTATAAAAAACTAATTATAAAAGTTATATTCATTATAGAAAGACACATATAATTAGGTTGGTAAGAGTTCAACTAGAGTCTTATGGCAGTAAAATTTACCCTTGAATCTGGATCTCTTGTTGTGTCTAGTAAGTCTAGGATTTCTTCATTGTAAAGCTGAAAAAAAGATACAAAAGCAAAATTAAAACTATTCCTTTTACCAGATTATATTTGGTCATGTTTATGATATATTTCAGTTATATCGTGGTGGAGGAAACAGGAGTACCCGGAGAAAAACACTGACCTGCCGCAAGTTACTGACAAACTTTATCACATAATGTTGTATCGAGTACACCTCACCTGAACGGGATTCTTCTGGGTTATTTGAGATTTCCAATCAACAAAAAAAAAAACACAAAGTTTATAAAGCACCATTCAAGGAGCATTCTTGTCTTGTTTTCTTGTAAATCCTGCCGTGCTTTAGAAAAGAAGAGTTTAAAAAGATTTTACCTATAAGATCCTTTATATATGTTTTCCTTGAGTTTAAGGTCTTTGTTGATTTTTACTCAATGACCACTAAAGTAACATTGATATAGTCTTAATTCAGTTATTTTATAGTTTCTAGGAGTTCCCTTTAGGATTTTCCTGTGTCATGTCATCATTCCAAATTTGAAGGGCAATAGGGATTAGGGTTAGAGTTATAGTGATTAATGCCACTTTCAACTCAATTATAACACCATAAGAAAAATATACAGGGAACAAGGTTAAGGTTATGGTGTTTAATGCCACTTTCAACTCAATTATAACACCATAAGAAAAATATACAGGGAACAAGGTTAAGGTTATGGTGTTTAATGCCACATTCAACTCAATTATAACACCATCAGAAAAATATACAGGGAACAAGATTAAGGTTATGGTGTTTAATGCCACATTCAACAATACTTCAGCTACAATGTATATCAGCTGTCAGTGTTATTGGTGGAGGAAACGGTGTTATTGGTGGAGGAAACGGTGTTATTGGTGGAGGAAACGGTGTTATTGGTGGAGGAAACGGTGTTATTGGTGGAGGAAACGGTGTTATTGGTGGAGGAAACGGTGTTATTGGTGGAGGAAACGGTGTTATTGGTGGAGGAAACGGTGTTATTGGTGGAGGAAACGGTGTTATTGGTGGAGGAAACGGTGTTATTGGTGGAGGAAACGGTGTTATTGGTGGAGGAAACGGTGTTATTGGTGGAGGAAACGGTGTTATTGGTGGAGGAAACGGTGTTATTGGTGGAGGAAACGGTGTTATTGGTGGAGGAAACGGTGTTATTGGTGGAGGAAACGGTGTTATTGGTGGAGGAAACGGTGTTATTGGTGGAGGAAACGGTGTTATTGGTGGAGGAAACGGTGTTATTGGTGGAGGAAACGGTGTTATTGGTGGAGGAAACGGTGTTATTGGTGGAGGAAACGGTGTTATTGGTGGAGGAAACGGTGTTATTGGTGGAGGAAACAGTGTTATTGGTGGAGGAAACGGGGTACCAGGAGAAAACTGACAAACTTTATCACATATTGTTGTATCGAGTACACCTCGCCTGAGCGGGGTTCGAACTCACAATGTTAGTAGTGATAGGTACTGATTGCATTGCTAGTTATAAATCTAACTACTGTACAATCATGACCATGATGGCCCCTTGATTGGAAATAATGTAGTAGTTACAGAGAAGAACTCTAAAACTTTTTTCCAAATATAGTCGTTCTATGTCGAATTAGATCTGAATTTTACCACTTTTTTTCTCTCTAAAATATGCTTAGTTCATATAAAATAAAACATATGTGCTACGTTACCTCTATAAACTGAACAGTTATCTTAAAGTCTGGAGGAGGTTCATCGTTTTCTTTGGCTTGCATCTGTCTTTCTGTAATACCCTTGAACAGATGATCGACAGCTCTGGGTATAATACCTATATCTTCTTCTGAATTCCCTTCAAATCCTGTACCCATGGTATATGTTTTACCAGATCCAGTCTACAAAATAAACATAACTTGGTATTCAATAAGGTCTCCAAACATATATATATGTCTTAGATGTACATGAACTATTGACTGATTTCCAAGGGATAAGGAGGTTGGTTGGTTGGTTGGTTTATGGTGCTTAATGCCACTTTCAAAAATATTTCAATTATATTGTAGCAGTCAAGGGATAAGGAAATTTCGTCTACAGTCTCAAATAAGTAGATAGCATGTACCAGTTTTTGTTGATTAATGACGAAATACAATCATAATATAATGTATATAGGTCCTTCACACAATCTGGACATGGAGATTGCAAATATATTTGTAGATATCTAATTTAACGTAGTACGACATATTTCTGGAATAACCTTTATCATGTATGCTCAAAATCAAAATATTGGAAAGCGAAATATCTTAAAGTCTTTTGGGACAAGCAAATCAAAGGGCCTAACCAGGAGAACAGAAACTGGCTAATAACAAATTACTGGTAGATTGTCTACTACAGGACATGCCACAAATGCCAATAATATAGTTGCTACAAAATTAAAAAATAAGGTTGCAGTAACACGATGGGCATCACTAGTGGAGCAGGAACTGCAAAACTTTCAGGAACACATGATTGTGTATACTGCAGATTTTTAATGGGGTTCGTGTTGCTCTATCTTTAGTTTTCTGTGTAGTGTTCTGTGGATCATTTGTTTGTCCTTTTGTCTTTTTTTACATTTTGGCCACTGTATTGTATGTCCTTCTGTCTAAGGCTTCTGAATACCCATTTGGTATCTTTAAAAATATGATTTAGGTTTGGACATTCATAGAGCCTACTATTACTAAAGTCAAAACAAATTTATTTACACAAGAGGTCAGATATTTACGACAGCAAAATGTTAAAATCCTTAAGTTTCAAAGCCACACAAAAATTTAACATCTAATTCACCAAACATTTGACCCAATATATGTATGTATTGGTACATATTTGTTATGAATTTAATAGACTTAATTTTATCTTCTAGTTATCACATCAAATTCTGACACTATTTTATTACTGTTACAACACATATAACAGTCCCCACGATAAACACCGGTCCTCCAGTCCAAGACAAGTAAAAAGTTTGGACCAGAAAATGTTCCCGTTTTTATTAAAGGGATATTAAAGCTCATTTTGGAAATTTTTTGTAACTCATGAAAACTTGCAATTGGTTCAATAAATGATATTTATGAAACATTAACCCGGTTTTTATCAAAGAAACTTTGTAAAAGTGACATAATTCGTTGATAATTCTGTCATATCTTGCAGTTTTCCATTAATTGAATTTTTTCTTCCTGGACAAAAATTCATTTTGACCCCTTTAAGTGATATTTTAATGATATTAGGGATTATATGGGCATGCAAAGTATTTTTGGATTGTTTCTACAATTAAACTGAAAAGAAACAACCTTCGTCACGAGTTGAAAATATATATGTTAAAACGAGCTTTAAATATCCCTTTAATAACTATATAAAAATAAACTCAAGAATTTGATTCAGATCAGTAAACTCAAATTTTCAATTCGAGGACAGCAATAAAATCACAACATTAGTGTTGACTAGATTATCTAGCCATATTGTTTCCATCACATAACTTGGTAAAAAAAAACACAAAGGTTTTTATATTATATCAGACTATTTAATAGTGACAGCTAATTCTATAGAGATGATCAAATTTAGTAACATTATTTAGAGTGCTTTAACAATACATAATAAGTTAATACTGCCTTATAACAAAAAAGAACTAAGAATCCAATATCAACAGTATAATCACTCGTTAACTCATAGTACAATAACACAATTAATAATAACTCGTTAACTCATTGTACAATAATAAATTGCTATGTGGAGTTAATTATCACCCAATTTAATAAAGAAAACAATTATGTAGCATATTTTTACAGAAATAAATGTTTTTATGTGGGTAGAGATACCAGGAATCAATATCCTCTCTGTACCACAATGTAGACAATTACCAATACTTACAGATTAATACATGGGCAGTTCCATATTGGCCTGGTTATCATCCTGAGACGCAGTCGAGGGTCAATATGGGTCGAGGGATGATAACCAGGCCAATATGGAAATGCCCATGTATTATACTATTTATTACATACTTCCGACATCTAGAAAAGAGACACCCAAATTGGTCTGAGACGAAGTCGAGGCCCATATTAGTCCGGGCCAATATGGGCTTCGATATGGAAATGATTTTGTAGTAATCCAATAACCGGATATTTTTCCGGGGTGTGAAAATATGGACAGTTTACTTCCGGTCATATTGGTCATAAAAAAATGCCTTTATTTGAACTGAGTATGTAATAAATGTATATAAAGTGTTAAAAGTTAATTGTGTCCATGATAGAAAAGGCTAAAACCATGGAGATTCAAAGTTTAATATTTTTTATTGTCAGGCTTCCTGTGGAAAGCTGATCAATATAAAATATTTATCAGTAATCTGGACATTTCTCCTTTGATGTCAGGAGTGATATTGTCACTATCAACGAAGCAAGCGGATCTGATATTGAAAATAATTGAAAATCATTGGTGAATGTGATGTCAAACACATTATGATGTCACTGATAAAAACTATCATGTCAATTTTGACATTCATTAATCACTAGTGTCACAGTCTTCACAATGAGCACTGGTCCTCCGGCCCAAGACCAGTAAAACTTTGTTTGGACCAGTAAATTTTTCAGTTTTTATTAAGAACCATATATAAGTGAATTAAAGAATTTGATTTGGACCAGTAAATTCAAATTTTCATTTTGAGGGCTGGTGTTACAGCTCTTCCTATTGGACTGTCTGTGATAATGTCGTCTCAATCTTAATATCTGCTGTTATTCTCTATACAAATTAATATGGAAATCTGTACCCACTTTTTTTTTCAATATATCACCAGAGAAAAAACCAAACCTAATGGCTAAGATCAGAAAACTGCCTTTTTCCACATCCTTATTTCTATTGTAGTCTAAGCCTTGGTACAACAAGTATATAGTCACAAAGTCAATAGACTCTATTTATCAAATGATGACAATAAAATTCAAGTACATAAATAAATACCCTGAATAATTAAATTCCTATTATAGGTCAAATATAATTTCCCTTTTTATGCAAAAAAAAAAATAAAAAAAAAAAATGGTATTTTCAAAGTAAACATTTAAAGTTCATTATGGTGTATTGCCATCTTTGATGTATACAACAACAAAAACATACTTGCTAAAGGGTAATCAAAAGTTTTGTAGATCATGTAGATATAAATCTATATATGACATACCTAGTCAAAATCAGCCAGGTGTATGATGTAACATAAACTATAACTATTAAAACATAAATATATGACAGGTGAAACAGAAAATATCAAAACTATTAATTAAACTTCAAATTTCTACAAAAATTAACAACATAGTTCCTACAAAGTTCTTAGATTTTAAGTGTTTGTTCTTTTTAAGGTCTTATTTTTGTTGTCTTGTCTTCCAAATATGTTGTTCAATAAAACTAACCGATTCAGCTAAAACCATTTCTATGGTAAATATTTTTTGTGTGTGCATATATTTCACATACATGTAGCATGCTGTATAGAACTGAGAAACGTCTTAGAAATAAATATGTATGTAATATAGCTTATTGTGATATATGCCATCATACGGAAGATAGGGTAAAAAAAAAATATATACAAAAGAGAAATGTATTAATTTGGAAAATATAAAAATATCCCTACCCGAATACATATTGATAAAAATCAATGCAAAAAATGGAAGAATGTGTCCACAGGACATGGATGCCCCAACATCCAGCTAAAGTAAACAGGGGCATAACTCTCCCAACATCCAGCTAAAGTAAACAGGGGCATAACTCTAGAACAGAAGAAGGACATGGATGCCCCAACATCCAGCTAAAGTAAACAGGGGCACAACTCTAGAACAGAAGAAGGACATGGATGCCCCAACATCCAGCTAAAGTAAACAGGGACATAACTCTCCCAACATCCAGCTAAAGTAAACAGGGGCATAACTCTCCCAACATCCAGCTAAAGTAAACAGGGGCATAACTCTAGAACAGAAGAAGGACATGGATGCCCCAACATCCAGCTAAAGTAAACAGGGGCACAACTCTCCCAACATTCAGCTAAAGTAAACAGGGGCATAACTCTAAAACAGAAGAAGTGGTAAAATCTGAAAATCAAACTTTTTGCCTTCCTTTTATAGTTCCTGTCGACCTTGTGTATAAATTTCAAATGATTTGTTTAAGGCAATTTAGCAGAAACCAAACGCAGGACCTATGTGTACGAACAGACGGACAGACATGTGTAAAACATAATGCTTCCAATGCCTAGCTGCTGGGCAATCAAAATGAATTTAGTAAGCAGAAAAAATTTCAATATTAAGGCAATTATAATTCTATTTCATCCAGTTGAGTTCTTTAAAATTATCACCGCAATATATAAATATAAATATTACATCAAACATGGCCTATTTTTTTATTTATTAATATTTATATATGAACCATCCCATTTATTATGTAAAATTAACCTTTAAGCAAAATTTCTGCTCTGAGAATTTTGTATAAGATTGTTGGAGAAAGATGAATGAACCATGATAATGATAATTATGTATGTTTACTGAATCAGTTTATATATATACAGTATACCTCAGGCTTTCATTTATATCTCACTATTACGACAAACATCTTCTACCAACGTTATTCACTATATAGTATTATAGTACAATCAAATATTTGTTGCGATATAATCAATGAATGCATTTTTATTCATTAAAAAAAAATATTGGGGGAAAAACATCAATAAAATCAAATATTTTGACAGGAGGAAGTACCAATAAATAAAATACCACAATGACGGTACATATCCAAAATCTAGTGGAAAAATCATAGAAAAAAACTAAAACGATAATGTTACCCTAACACACAAATACATAACAACTCATTTTTCTGACTTGGTACAGGTATTTCAATAAAAAGTGGCAGTGTTAGACTAGTTTTATGGGTTCATACCTCCCCTCTTAGTGAAATGATGTGGTCATGCAAGTATTTTCTACATGTGAGTAAAATACCAAGCCATTTATGCCGATCCAATCATTAATTATATTTTTACATCCTCAGTAATTACTACTGAATAAACTTCACAACAAATGTGACGAATCCATGCAAGATATACCAGTTTCGTTCAAGTTTGAAAAAATATGGTCTATTTAAAAGCTTGCAAGAAGAGATGTAAGAATTCTTTTAATATGTGCATGTCTTCATGTTTCTGAGAACTATATTGAGTTTTGAAGTCTTACTAGGGATCTTTAATTGCAAATATATTGATAATGCATTAAAAAAAAAAATTCCCATGCACATATGACCATACTGTCACTGAACAGATGCAAAATGACAAGGAAATTATAAATCATCTGTTATGAAAAGAAAGTTTAAACAATGATGGTCAACAACTCCATCAACTTTCACCTCAACTCACTGAACATAAAAAAAACCATGACATATGAAATTGGAAATCCAGAATCTGGGTTGGGACAGGCACAAAAATGTGTCGGATTTAAACCGTTTAATGGGATCCAAAACCTCTACTATTGAAAATTGGATCTCCAACGGCAATAAATATATATTTTTTGTTGCATATACATGATTGGGGTAAATCTTTAATGATTCTATATTAAGAGTATGCTTTCTAGGACAAGAAAATGGTATTTATACCCTTTAAAACTAAAAGTTTAATACTACAACAGTTCAATAATGACATAAATTTAGATGTAAAACTGTCAGTAAAATCTTCTTGAAGTTCTAATGAAGATCATTTATAACTCAATTTAAAATGAAAAACGTGTTTGATAAACATTTTACATAAAGATGTTTTGTAAAGATTCTATAGTAAATATATGTTAAATATCCGTGATAAAAAGTAATATTTTATCCACACAAGCAATTATTACAGCCTACATATTGATCTTACAGGTTATCCACAGGTCACAAAACATGTAGGTGTTGTACAACACCCTAAAATATGACCTGATTTAATATCTAGTGGGATGGAATTGAAGATGTTTGAATATTTCCATATCTTAAATCTCATTTTTTGTTTTGTAATCATACATTGTAAGGAAAGCATTGCAAAATAAATAAGTGGACAACCCTGTGAAAATAAAACCCTAAATTTTCCATTTCAACTATGACACCATAAGAAATATATATAGAAACTTTAAATAAATGCCACAGGGAGCAGGGTTATGGTGTTTAATGCCACTTTCAGCAATATTTCAGTTATATTGTTGCTGTCAGTTTTATTGATGGAGGAAATCGAAGTACCTGGAGAAAACCACCGACCTGTCGCAAGTCACTGACAAACTTTATCACATAATGTTGTATCGAGTACACCTCACTATTAGTGGGATTCAAACTCACAACAGTACAGGTAGTTGTGAATCCAACTACCATATGATCACGACCATGATGACCCTTACCATAGGGAGCATGATACGACCAACACATTAATATGCATTCAGTAAATATAATAAGAAAGTTAACCAAATCTAAACTATCTGACTATGATATGCTTAACTATCACTCTGTATAAACATATTTCTGATTTAATAAATATTATACTGCAAAGTATATGTGAATGTGCCATATGGACCTATAATGGTATGGACAAATAATACAGACCAAGCAGCAGAAACGTAGTTTAAGTTTGACATCATAATTTGGTATAAACGTAAAGGGAAGTTTGTATTTACATCTGGCCTGTAAAGTACTCTTATATAAATATCATAAAATATACATGATTATGAAGAGCACTTGTACAGCACTTTGTACTCTGAATAGACTTCTAATGACTTAGCCATCATAACAAGTAGTTATTGAAATTCTAGAAATGTTACCACATCAAAATATGTTATACTCAGTGTAATCAGTGCATTTACTTGCCAGTATAAAGGTTTGGGTTTAGGTTTATGGTGTTTAACGCCACTTTCAACAATATTTCAGTTATATCGTGGCGATCAGTTTTATTGGTGGAGGAAACCGGAGAAAACCACTGACCTGTCGCAATTCACCGACAAACTTTATCACATAATGTTGTACACCTCGTCCTGATCGAGATTCGAACTCACAACATCAGTGGTAATAGGCACTCATTGCATATGTAATTGTAGCTTTCCAGTATAAAAGGTATAAACGTATAAACGTCTGCTTTATATGTCTAGTAGTCTTCTGGTACCATCTGTCTTATTTAGAGCAAAGCACAGAAGACACGGTCAGTGGAATGACAACCACGATGTAGACACACTAATGGTAATTTAATCAATTACATTTGAAAATTGATACAATTCTTATGTAATTTAATCATGAAAATTGAAAAGTAATCTACACCAAGTCTGCACACTATAAGTATCCAATGTTTTTATCTTTTTGTGTGTAAATTTAACATTTTGTGCATACATGGCATTGCAGTATAAACACAATATACACACATTGTCAGGAAATATATATTTCATGTGTACTCGCCCAAAGCTAGCTTTTCTTCATGTTTCTAAAGGTCATACAAATAGATTTCTATATTTGCCGACAATGATGTACGTAAATTGATAAGCAATAAATGTTATGATAAAATTCTTAATATCTGTCTTAAATTAGTCAAGATCTACAACAATATGTATCGACTCCCGATTACACATCTGCGATTTAATCCAATCAGAAACAACAATACATAATTAAACAGCCAATCAATAGTAATCTGTAATTAGCCGATGATTTTATGTATAGAAATAGATTTGTCACAGAAATCAATAGTGTCGTTAACATAAGATTTATATATCTACAATTACCCTTGTTTAAAGTCAGCTTTCTGACGGAGGAATGATGATGATCTGGTGGTCGATATTACAGCTTAAGGTTCCCTCATACTAAATTCTATACTTTCTCCTTCAAACGATTTTATGACAAGACATTCAAATTTTATCAACCAGGATACATTGTACAGTCAAAGTTAAAGGACACCTCTATAAAACACATCAATGTCTATAAAGGTCATTTCCCCATTAATGAATATTGCATATAATTCTAACCTGTATATAAATGGCAACTGCTCATAACGGCCACATTTTCAGGTTCCCTTGAGTGGCCTGACTTTATATGTATATTCAAGTTCTATATAATTATTGATTATTTTTGGAGCATAAAATTTGTCAATCTTATATAGAATTGATGTTTGTTGTATTATTTTTTAGGCAATAAACTAGCATCTAGGTAATGGCACCCTGTATGGGGTCATGTCAGCTGACCATTCATTCATCATTGACTGTTCAATCATAGGACGGCTAGGAAAGACAATCAAATATATTGACCAATCGGACAACAGCTCTGAGTGTGTGTTCGGTTTTAATACATCAAGAATTAGTAGACTCCTCACCGATTGGACGGTTGAAAATATTACCCTTGAAGTGGCCCCATACAGAATGCTGTTAGAGTTTCCACCAGTATAACATGTAATTTACAATCAGTTAATTCAGTAATAAAACATATCATCATTTTCACAATCTATTCCCACAGGCTACATGATAACATTTTTGGGGTTAAACTTTTTATTGGGGAGGTTAGTAGTGACTGACTCAATAGGTGTTTCTAACTATGTCTCACCTGTCCATAGGCAAATACTGTAGCATTGTAACCATCAAAACACCTGTAAAATAACAACAAAAAAACAGGATTAAATGAGATCAAATTTGTAAACAGATCCTTGAAAAACGATATCAAAATAAAACATTAAAGGAGTTAAAATTTGTAAAACAGATTGTCAGAAAAACAACATCAAAAGTCATTAATAATGAACTGATATAATACACAATAGAAAATAAAGTTGAACTTTGATGTGTCAAAATTGTAGAGATCAATGTGTTTATTTCCAAATAGCCAAGAACATGTATATGAATAAATTTAGCTAAAAGAGTATACAAATGGACCAAACTTTTACTTCAAATAGAACAAGAAAAGATATGGATGAACATGAAAGACTATCTACTATAACACTTGTACACAAATTAAAGTAAAGGAACATTAGATACAATCCAATATTACGTTTAGAAAGGAACTAAAGTAAAGGAACAGTGCTTTTATTGCTGTGTTGCATTTCAATTTCACAGCCACAGTAGTGTCTTAAAACAATGAGCATAACTCACTTAAAAATGAGCGTGAAATGAATGGCCCACATTCTGCAGTCGAGTGCTACCGTTTACTTCTGTCGATAAATGCTACATCTGTTATTTGGTGTACAGAGTTTTATTTGCCAGATGCTAGGTTATCAACATGGCAACAAGGAAACAAAAGATATGGACTAGCGCTATAAAATTTCAGTCTAGTGTGTTAGTCTATTAGAAAGCAGGCACAGTCATATTATCAGAGAGGAACTTTTTCTTGTAATGACATGGCTGAAAAAGTGCTTATTAACATTAAAACACAACCACTGACTCCTATGAAAATTGAATACCAAGTTGGTTAAAACAAAAATAAACGAGATCAAGGGAATTTATCAGCAACAGTTATATATAGTTTATTGTAGCTAAAAATATGACTAACATTTTATTTTCTACCTTCATTTCTACGTTATAATACTGTTACATATGTAAACAGCAGTATACATTTTAATATGATCTTATATGCAGATCTGCCAGAAGAATCCAGTCAAATATCATGTTGTTTACAAGTCCAAGAAAGTACATAAGATTGCCACGATTACATGACCGATCATGAATGGAAAAAACAAACCCCAACAAGTGAAGATCGATGACGTACAGAAGACATAACTGGTAACAATGATGCACAAGTAGACAAAGCTGGGAAAGATGACGTACAAGTAGACAAAACTGGGAAAGATGACGTACAAGTAGACAAAGCTGGGAAAGATGACGTACAAGTAGACAAAGCTGGGAAAGATGACGTACAAGTAGACAAAGCTGGGAAAGATGACATACAAGTAGACAAAGCTGGGAAAGATGACGTACAAGTAGACAAAGCTGGGAAAGATGACGTACAAGTAGACAAAGCTGGGAAAGATGACGTACAAGTAGACAAAGCTGGGAAAGATGACGTACAAGTAGACAAAGCTGGGAAAGATGACGTACAAGTAGACAAAGCTGGGAAAGATGACATACAAGTAGACAAAGCTGGGAAAGATGACATACAAGTAGACAAAACTGAGAATGATGACGTACAAGTAGACAAAGCTGAGAATGATGATGTACAAGTAACAAAACTGAGAATGATGACCCTTATGTAGACAAAACTGAAATACGTATCTACTGATGACATAAATCTACAAACAGTGATGAGCTTCAAGACAAAAACAAAACAAAAACAAAATCATTAACAATGACGAGCATAAAAACAAAAAATGTTGAATCCCTCTAAATGATCTGAATGAAATTGTTTAGACCTACGCTACAGAAGTATAATTGACTTATACAATGTACAGTCACACCTGTATTAAGAGGTCTCCTTTGGGATAAAGAAAAAGTGGTCTTATAAGACAAGTGACCTCTTAAAAGAGGTGCAATTCACATGAAATTTTCTATCACAAGATAAGAAAAAGGTGACCCTCTAATACAGGTGATTGCTTAATAGAGGTGACCACATGGACAGGTTTACTGTACTTTGAAATAATTCGACGAATTTGAGAACTGAAGCTAAAAGACATGTAATTTAACAGCAAACTTGTAATGCACAGCCATGTATTAATTATATAACTACACCATGAAGTTTGACAGCATTATATAACCTGTAGTATAGTAATCTTCATCACATATGAGGCTGCTCTACTGTTTGTAAGAGGTCCTTTAGTGAAGGACTAATCAAGTAACAATTAACGGTAACTACCAAAATTCATATGGAAGTAGTTGAGCAATTACAAAACAAGTGTTCTCCTTATATAGGGACTAAGGAAGTTGTGTACCACAGTATAGATATCTACTGTATATACAGTACAGTCAGAGAAATAGCTTGATAAATCACTGTGATAGACACATCACTCTTCTTAGTGATACTGATACAGTACAGTCAGAGAAATAGCTTGATAAATCACTGTGATAGACACATCACTCTTCTTAGTGATACTGATACAGTACAGTCAGAGAAATAGCTTGATAAATCACTGTGATAGACACATCACTCTTCTTAGTGACACTGATACAGTACAGTCAGAGAAATAGCTTGATAAATCACTGTGATAGACATATCACTCTTCTTAGTGATACTGATACAGTACAGTCAGAGAAATAGCTTGATAAATCACTGTGATAGACATATCACTCTTCTTAGTGATACTGATACAGTACAGTCAGAGACATAGCTTGATAAATCACTGTGATAGACGTATCACTCTTCTTAGTGATACTGATACAGTACAGTCAGAGAAATAGCTTGATAAATCACTGTGATAGACATATCACTCTTCTTAGTAATACTGATACAGTACAGTCAGAGAAATAGCTTGATAAATCACTGTGATAGACACATCACTCTTCTTAGTGATACTGATACAGTACAGTCAGAGAAATAGCTTGATAAATCACTGTGATAGACACATCACTCTTCTTAGTGATACTGATACAGTACAGTCAGAGAAATAGCTTGATAAATCACTGTGATAGACACACTTCTTAGTGATACTGATACAGTACAGTCAGAGACATAGCTTGATAAATCACTGTGATAGACACATCACTCTTCTTAGTGATACTGATACAGTACAGTCAGAGAAATAGCTTGATAAATCACTGTGATAGACACATCACTCTTCTTAGTGATACTGATACAGTACAGTCAGAGAAATAGCTTGATAAATCACTGTGATAGACACATCACTCTTCTTAGTGACACTGATACAGTACAGTCAGAGAAATAGCTTGATAAATCACTGTGATAGACACATCACTCTTCTTAGTGATACTGATACAGTACAGTCAGAGAAATAGCTTGATAAATCACTGTGATAGACATATCACTCTTCTTAGTGATACTGATACAGTACAGTCAGAGAAATAGCTTGATAAATCACTGTGATAGACATATCACTCTTCTTAGTGACACTGATACAGTACAGTCAGAGAAATAGCTTGATAAATCACTGTGATAGACATATCACTCTTCTTAGTGATACTGATACAGTACAGTCAGAGAAATAGCTTGATAAATCACTGTGATAGACATATCACTCTTCTTAGTGATACTGATACAGTACAGTCAGAGACATAGCTTGATAAATCACTGTGATAGACATATCACTCTTCTTAGTGATACTGATACAGTACAGTCAGAGACATAGCTTGATAAATCACTGTGATAGACATATCACTCTTCTTAGTGATACTGATACAGTACAGTCAGAGACATAGCTTGATAAATCACCGTGATAGACACATCACTCTTCTTAGTGATACTGATACAGTACAGTCAGAGACATAGCTTGATAAATCACTGTGATAGACATATCACTCTTCTTAGTGATACTGATACAGTACAGTCAGAGAAATAGCTTGATAAATCACCGTGATAGACACATCACTCTTCTTAGTGATACTGATACAGTACAGTCAGAGAAATAGCTTGATAAATCACTGTGATAGACATATCACTCTTCTTAGTGATACTGATACAGTACAGTCAGAGAAATAGCTTGATAAATCACTGTGATAGACATATCACTCTTCTTAGTGATACTGATACAGTACAGTCAGAGAAATAGCTTGATAAATCACTGTGATAGACACATCACTCTTCTTAGTGATACTGATACAGTACAGTCAGAGAAATAGCTTGATAAATCACTGTGATAGACATATCACTCTTCTTAGTGATACTGATACAGTACAGTCAGAGAAATAGCTTGATAAATCACTGTGATAGACATATCACTCTTCTTAGTGATACTGATACAGTACAGTCAGAGACATAGCTTGATAAATCACTGTGATAGACATATCACTCTTCTTAGTGATACTGATACAGTACAGTCAGAGACATAGCTTGATAAATCACCGTGATAGACACATCACTCTTCTTAGTGATACTGATACAGTACAGTCAGAGACATAGCTTGATAAATCACTGTGATAGACATATCACTCTTCTTAGTGATACTGATACAGTACAGTCAGAGAAATAGCTTGATAAATCACCGTGATAGACACATCACTCTTCTTAGTGATACTGATACAGTACAGTCAGAGACATAGCTTGATAAATCACTGTGATAGACGTATCACTCTTCTTAGTGATACTGGTATATCTTTTGGTCTGTTTAATCTATTTACTTATTTTGATATACCTTTTGTGTGATAGGAAGTAACATTATAAATGTAAAAGAAATTTTGAAGATATATTTAATAGAACAAAAGATATATTCAAATCACCCAGATGAGTGATACTTCTATCACAGTGATTTATCACACTATATCCCTGACTACTGTACATGTATGGAATCAAGGTCAATGAACACCTTTTTGGTGTGAAAGTTGATGGTTGCTCAATGATAATTGCATGTAAAAATATTCATGCTTTTAAAAAGTTTTAAATCTGTCATGGACTAACTGACACACATGTGGTGATAACAACCTCAACATTTAAAGCTTGTTTTTATATTATATTTACTCTTAGAAAGGCAAGCCCCTTCTGTACTGAATACAAACACTGAATTTCCCGTATTTATTTGAACTGTAGCTATAATCTCCTGCAAATCTGTTTACTTTTATGTTTTCCGTGTTTCATTGTAATCTTCATACTTAAATCAACCAATGATTGATTTATTCCAATGTTTACTTTTCTACATGTATTTTTTATGAGAATACAATAGTCCCCCTCTAATAGGATCACTCCCACGATGGCCACCACTCTGAACAGGCCAGAATACAATAGACCCCATCTAATAGGTTCACTCCCACCATGGCCACCACTCTGAACAGGCCAGAATACAATAGTCCTCCACTAATAGGGTCACTCCCACCATGGCCACCACTCTGAACAGGCCAGAATACAATAGACCCCATCTAATAGGTTCACTCCCACCATGGCCACCACTCTGAACAGGCCAGAATACAATAGTCCTCCACTAATAGGGTCACTCCCACCATGGCCACCACTCTGAACAGGCCAGAATACAATAGTCCCCATCTAATAGGGTCACTCCCACCATGGCCACCACTCTGAACAGGCCAGAATACAATAGTCCCTCACTAATAGGGTCACTCCCACCATGGCCACCACTCTGAACAGGCCAGAATACAATAGTCCTCCACTAATAGGTTCACTCCCACCATGGCCACCACTCTGAACAGGCCAGAATACAATAGTCCCTCACTAATAGGGTCACTCCCACCATGGCCACCACTCTGAACAGGCCAGAATACAATAGTCCCCATCTAATAGGGTCACTCCCACCATGGCCACCACTCTGAACAGGCCAGAATACAATAGTCCCTCACTAATAGGATCACTCCCACCATGGCCACCACTCTGAACAGGCCAGAATACAATAGTCCCCATCTAATAGGGTCACTCCCACCATGGCCACCACTCTGAACAGGCCAGAATACAATAGCCCCCCACTAATAGGGTCACTCCCACGATGACCACCACTCTGAACAGGCCAGAATACAATAGTCCTCCACTAATAGGTTCACTCCCACCATGGCCACCACTCTGAACAGGCCAGAATACAATAGTCCTCCACTAATAGGTTCACTCCCACGATGACCACCACTCTGAACAGGCCAGAATACAATAGTCCCTCACTAATAGGGTCACTCGCACCATGGCCACCACTCTGAACAGGCCAGAATACAATAGTCCCTCACTAATAGGATCACTCCCACCATGGCCACCACTCTGAATAGGCCAGAATACAATAGTCCCCCACTAATGGGGTCACTCCCACCATGGCCACCTGTGTTTCTGAACAGGCCAGATTTCAGATGCACTGAGATTGTCAATTACTACAGTGAAGCCTGTCTAAACACAACCCTGAATAAACCAGAATCCTTTACAATCATAACCCTGAATAAACCAGAATCCTATACAATCATAACCCTGAATAAACCAGAATCCTATACAATCATAACCCTGAATAAACCAGAATCCTATACAATCACAACCTTAAATGCAGAAAATATTTGCTAATTTAGACTGTTTATCTGAACACCTGTCTATTCCGAACACAAAAGATTGTCCCATGGAAGTTCGGTTTAGACAGGTTTCACAGTACTAAATTGTCCTCTTCATGACAGGCTACCATCGTATAAGGTCACTTTTTCATTGCATAAGGAGTGACCTTATAAGAGGAGGAATACTGTACCACAAAAACTATCACAGTATCATAGGACCCTGATAAAATTTCATTTTTTTGTCAAATGTTGTTTCAAGTAGAATATTCCTAACCAACATTAAAATGTCTGACACAGAATTGAAACTCCACTTTATAATTCTATATACATTGAAACAGGTTAATGACGACCTTTTCAAATTTTCTGTCAATTAAAAGTAATTTATACAAATCTCACAATTATTTGCCTTCCTACTTTATTAAAGATGGTTTTGTGTATTGAACAAAAGATTGTAATTATGATATTCATTTGCCTTTGATATGTCAAGATTTAACATAAAATAGAAAACATTAAGGACAGATTGAGGTGATAGTGGTCTAAATGGTTAACCATTATATATAAATACATAAGAAAATATGAATTAACTCATAAGAAAATGTTTTTATTTCTACTTAGACATGTTACAGCTATACATTGTATGTATAAATGAACTAAAAGTTATAGCTTTAATAGAATACTAGTTAGAGATCTAGAGATATACAAAAAACAAAGGGGGGATAATCATCAGAGATAACCTAGTGACCTATAAAACTGAAGAAACTTGTAATTATTTTAAATTTTGCATGTACAAGTAGGAGATTTTTGTCATGTCAGCTAGAGGTAACTTTTTTAAATTGGATAACCTTAATGGAAGCAAACTTTGTCAAAGTAAGACAGACATACAAAAACAAACGGCAGATAAATAATGATCAGAGATTTAAACACCCCAATGACCTACAAACCTAAAGCTGAAATTTTATGTACATGTATATGTAGGAGACATTTGTCAGATCAGAGGTCAACTTTTAAAATTTAGGGGGGAAAACTAGTACAATAGAAATGATTCCCGTTAACTTTTTGTAAAGGTATTGATTACCCTGCCCTCTATAGTAATTGTAAATGCTTGTAAAAGATGGTAGCAGGGCCTCACGAGGACCGATTACCATGCCCTCTATAGTAGTGGTAATTGCTTATAAAGAATATGATAGTGGAGTCTCAAGACAGTCACGAGGACCTGCACACCTAAATATTTTTAACAGATTCAAGTGGATGCTGGTGTTATGCTTATGAGGTATAAAAATATGAATTACAAAAAAATTGTACAATTTAGAAAATAAACATAAACACATTTGAAGAACTATGTGCATGCTTCTTGTTATCTGCTTAACATTTTGTCAACGATTTAAAAATCTTAAAAGTGTAATACGTAATCCAGTAAAAATGTTCATGTTTATATTAATAGTTGAATGAACTGTTTTCACTTCATAGATGTCTTTTTTCTATGGAGAAAGAGATGAAATCACACTATGGGGCCATAACACATAATACCATGTACTATGATAAATCCCTGGGTTAATCCTCGTTCAATAGCAGGCAGGTTATTTTATACAACAACGAAAACATCGTAGCTATCTTATAACTATTTAAAATGATAATTTTATACTTATAAAATTGATATAATATATAAATAAAGAATCGGTATACATTATGAGGTAAAAAGTAAAAAATAATAATTCTCCTATTTTAAAGAGCTCCTTCAAATACAATTATAAAAAAATGAAGCCCAATCCTCAGCAATGGACAAATAACATACAATAAAATATATCTTTGGCATTGAATAAAGGTTCTGGAATATCATTTATTCTTGTGACGTTTGTACGAAGTGTACAGACCCTTTTTTTTTATTTTAAGTTATTCAAGCTTAAGGAAACTCCTTAAGCTTATACACCTACTTCTATACAATACCTTAAACAAGTAAAAGATTATGTTAGAGGTTGACACATGACAATTGCTAAAAGGGTTAAAACTATTTACAGTATTTCACAAGAGACAGCAACCTTGAATGTTTCAACTGAGCGACTCAAAACTATGGCAGTATGGGCATTTGAGATAAGAAAAATTTAAATACATGTACATGAAGTTCACGACAATGGAAGTGCAATAACTGTTCTTAAGCACCTCAAAAAAGAATTTGTGTTTGCATTGCTGTTCAATAACTTAAACATGAAAGGAGATTAACATAAATACATGTGACCTATATTAAACATGCCATAAATACATGTGACCTATATTAAACATGCCATAAATACATGTGACCTATATTAAACATGCCATAAATACATGTGACCTATATTAAACATGCCATAAATACATGTGACCTATATTAAACATGCCATAAAAACAACGACTTCTTTGTTTTTATTTTAAATTATTAATTAAGACTCAATGAGGTAACAAATGTAGCATTCTTCTAATTATTTACTACTCTAGATCTTGTGTCAACATCCTTCAGTATTTAATATACAGTAACACAATAGCTCTATTTAATATTGCAATATCATGAGGAGCATGTTTTTCTTTAGAATGTGTACAACCCTTACGAGTCCGAATTGATCAATCTGATGTTATCTAACCAAGCCCCGTCATTCATACAATAATGTAATGATTGGGTCATAATACGGATCATCAACCTTTTGATATATAACAAAATAACCTCACCGACAATCCCATAAAAAACAAAGAAACAGTCGGTGAACCCTACAAAATGTCCTAGCCAAGGGCAGGCTTTATTGTTCTACAATAGCTCACACCCATTTGTAAGAAAAAACCAAATCTGACACTGACAGTAAGCTTGCTCTTGAAGAAAACTATTACTTGTAAGTTGTACAAATGTACGTGTAACAGGTGATTCTGATCACATATACATGTAGATAGATAACTTCTGTATGTCAATGCTTTGAGGTCATCGATGCATCCATTCAATAATTTTGAATTTTGTCACAATTGAATGCATCATATAGTCATCTGCTATTTTTACTACATGTATATGTATGTATCTGATCAGCTAATTGTCAAAATATGTAAGCATTTTCAATTCACTTTAATTTAGAACTACAAATTATTATCTGCATGGTTATAATTATGAACCCTCCCTTCTTCCTCCCCCATCATGAATTCCGTGATAATCGTCAGGTCAAAATATACATGTAGTAAATGATGTCAGACTTACAGTGGGTCTAAAATTATTTAGATAAACATCTTACAGATATTATACATGTACATAAAATATCAATGTTTCTATCAATTCTTCTCCAATGAAAGGCAGCAACTAATTAGATACAATGTAAACATCTTACAGATATACATGTACATGTATATAACATATTAATGTTTCTATCAATTCTTCTCCAACAAAGGGCAGCAATTAATTAGATACAATGTAAACATCTTACAGATATACATGTATATAACATATTAATGTTTCTATCAATTCTTCTCCAACAAAGGGCAGCAATTAATTAATTAGACTACAGTTCTTTTGTAATGATAAAAGTTGCTGGGACCAAATTTTTTTGTGCTACTGAA
Organism: Bathymodiolus septemdierum; assembly: GCA_963383655.1. Classification (NCBI taxonomy): domain Eukaryota; kingdom Metazoa; phylum Mollusca; class Bivalvia; order Mytilida; family Modiolidae; genus Bathymodiolus; species Bathymodiolus septemdierum. The sequence goes on along the minus strand of OY726526.1, from coordinate 71,024,311 downwards.
ATTGTTTTTTTATGTAGCTCAGTTGGCAACTGCAGAAAAAATGTTAAGTTTCTTCCTTGTATTAATAGCAAATTTCATTTTTTGTTTTGTTTGATGGTGTTTAACTCCACTTTCAACAATATTTCAGCTATATCGTTGCGATCAGTTTTATTGGTGGAGGAAACCGGAGGACCCGGAGAAAACCACTGACATGTCGCAAGTCACTGACAAATTTTATTACATAATGTTGTACACCTCGCCCTGATCGAGATTCGAACTCACAACCTCAGTGGTGATAGGCACTTTTTTCATCCTATTTTACTAAACCTAGAATATATATATACAAATATTAATTAACTGGACAAAAAGATGCAAAGGTTTATCCATTTGTAATGTACAAATATACCACTACCAGTCTAACAGTGACATTTTACATGTTGTACATGTATGTAATGATGTCAATTTATAATCAGATACCCTGCATTGAGCATGCTTTATCATAAGGAGGAATTCCTCGGGACCCTAACCTTAAAATATAAAAAGCTATCACTGTGCATCTATCTTAGAATCCTGGTACAAATCAATTATACCACATCAGGTATCTGCCCTCTGTGGTATAATTACCTCTTGCTACATGTAGATACACTGATAACTGATATCAGATAGTACTAGCATAGAGTGAACATGGAGTTTACAGAAACACCATCTAGTTCCCCCCTCCCAAGAAAGGTTCAATCTTTTCCTGATGGGGAGTGTCTAGTTCCCCCCTCCCATGCTAGGTTCAATCTTTTCCTCATGGGGAGTGTCTAGTTCCCCCCTCCCATGCTAGATTCAATCTTTTCCTGATGGGGAGTGTCTAGTTCCCCCCTCCCATGCTAGATTCAATCTTTTCCTGATGAGGGGTGTCTAGTTCCCCCCTCCCATGCTAGATTCAATCTTTTCCTGATGGAGTGTGTCTAGTTCCCCCCTCCCACGCAAGGTTCAATCTTTTCCTGATGGGGAGTGTCTAGTTCCCCCTTCCCATGCTAGGTTCAATCTTTTCCTGATGGGGAGTGTCTAGTTCCCCCCTCCCATGCTAGATTCAATCTTTTCCTGATGGGGAGTGTCTAGTTCCCCCCTCCCATGCTAGGTTCAATCTTTTCCTGATGGGGAGTGTCTAGTTCCCCCTTCCCATACTAGATTCAATCTTTTCCTGATGGGGAGTGTCTAGTTCCCCCCTCCCATGCTAGATTCAATCTTTTCCTGATGGGGAGTGTCTAGTTCCCCCCTCCCATGCTAGATTCAATCTTTTCCTGATGGGGAGTGTCTAGTTCCCCCCTCCCATGCTAGATTCAATCTTTTCCTGATGGGGAGTGTCTAGTTCCCCCCTCCCATACTAGATTCAATCTTTTCCTGATGGGGAGTGTCTAGTTCCCCCCTCCCATGCTAGATTCAATCTTTTCCTGATGGGGAGTGTCTAGTTCCCCCCTCTCATGCTAGGTTCAATCTTTTCCTGATGGGGAGTGTCTAGTTCCCCCCTCCCATGCTAGATTCAATCATTTCCTGATGGGGAGTGTCTAGTTCCCCCCTCCCACGCTAGGTTCAATCTTTTCCTGATGAGGGGTGTCTAGTTCCCCCCTCCCATGCTAGATTCAATCTTTTCCTGATGGGGAGTGTCTAGTTCCCCCCTCCCATGCTAGATTCAATCTTTTCCTGATGGGGAGTGTCTAGTTCCCCCCTCCCATACTAGATTCAATCTTTTCCTGATGGGGAGTGTCTAGTTCCCCCCTCCCATGCTAGATTCAATCTTTTCCTGATGGGGAGTGTCTAGTTCCCCCCTCTCATGCTAGGTTCAATCTTTTCCTGATGGAGAGTGTCTAGTTCCCCCCTCCCATACTAGATTCAATCTTTTCCTGATGGGGAGTGTCTAGTCTAGTTCCCCCCTCCCATGCTAGATTCAATCTTTTCCTGATGGGGAGTGTCTAGTTCCCCCCTCCCATGCTAGATTCAATCTTTTCCTGATGAGGGGTGTCTAGTTCCCCCCTCCCATGCTAGATTCAATCTTTTCCTGATGGGGAGTGTCTAGTTCCCCCCTCCCATGCTAGATTCAATCTTTTCCTGATGAGGGGTGTCTAGTTCCCCCCTCCCATACTAGATTCAATCTTTTCCTGATGGGGAGTGTCTAGTCTAGTTCCCCCCTCCCATGCTAGATTCAATCTTTTCCTGATGGGGAGTGTCTAGTTCCCCCCTCCCATGCTAGATTCAATCTTTTCCTGATGAGGGGTGTCTAGTTTCCCCCTCCCATACTAGATTCAATCTTTTCCTGATGAGGGGTGTCTAGTTCCCCCCTCCCATGCTAGATTCAATCTTTTCCTGATGGGGAGTGTCTAGTTCCCCCTTCCCATACTAGATTCAATCTTTTCCTGATGGGGAGTGTCTAGTTCCCCCCTCCCATGCTAGATTCAATCTTTTCCTGATGGGGAGTGTCTAGTTCCCCCCTCCCATGCTAGATTCAATCTTTTCCTGATGGGGAGTGTCTAGTTCCCCCCTCCCATGCTAGATTCAATCTTTTCCTGATGGGGAGTGTCTAGTTCCCCCCTCCCATACTAGATTCAATCTTTTCCTGATGGGGAGTGTCTAGTTCCCCCCTCCCATGCTAGATTCAATCTTTTCCTGATGGGGAGTGTCTAGTTCCCCCCTCTCATGCTAGGTTCAATCTTTTCCTGATGGGGAGTGTCTAGTTCCCCCCTCCCATGCTAGATTCAATCATTTCCTGATGGGGAGTGTCTAGTTCCCCCCTCCCACGCTAGGTTCAATCTTTTCCTGATGAGGGGTGTCTAGTTCCCCCCTCCCATGCTAGATTCAATCTTTTCCTGATGGGGAGTGTCTAGTTCCCCCCTCCCATGCTAGATTCAATCTTTTCCTCATGGGGAGTGTCTAGTTCCCCCCTCCCATACTAGATTCAATCTTTTCCTGATGGGGAGTGTCTAGTTCCCCCCTCCCATGCTAGATTCAATCTTTTCCTGATGGGGAGTGTCTAGTTCCCCCCTCTCATGCTAGGTTCAATCTTTTCCTGATGGGGAGTGTCTAGTTCCCCCCTCCCATACTAGATTCAATCTTTTCCTGATGGGGAGTGTCTAGTCTAGTTCCCCCCTCCCATGCTAGATTCAATCTTTTCCTGATGGGGAGTGTCTAGTTCCCCCCTCCCATGCTAGATTCAATCTTTTCCTGATGAGGGGTGTCTAGTTCCCCCCTCCCATGCTAGATTCAATCTTTTCCTGATGGGGAGTGTCTAGTTCCCCCCTCCCATGCTAGATTCAATCTTTTCCTGATGAGGGGTGTCTAGTTCCCCCCTCCCATACTAGATTCAATCTTTTCCTGATGGGGAGTGTCTAGTCTAGTTCCCCCCTCCCATGCTAGATTCAATCTTTTCCTGATGGGGAGTGTCTAGTTCCCCCCTCCCATGCTAGATTCAATCTTTTCCTGATGAGGGGTGTCTAGTTTCCCCCTCCCATACTAGATTCAATCTTTTCCTGATGAGGGGTGATGTATGTTGGTTGTTAATGATTACAAGTATCAAATATATAACTTAGCAAAGAATAAGATATTAAACAAAGTGCTTTGTTTTTGGAGAATGCTGTGGCAATCTTTGTACTTAGACTACATGAAGTAACTCATTGAATCAGATCAATGTCCAATGAAGGCTGACATTCACTACCCAATCCATTAATATCTTGCCTTTCACTTATGTATGTATGTAAATTAAAACATCTGTTCAATGTCCCATACCCCATCCTTGTTTGATTTAGTTAGTTTAAACATAATCTCCAAACTCCTCATAATAATGGCTGACATACAGCAACAGATCACTTCTTGTCAATCAACAATCAATCAATAGTGTTAATGAAGAAGATTGGATGGTGAAATTTGTTCAAAATATTTGTAAATATTTATATACAATGTAAGATATACAGAAACAGTAACTCTACAAAGGGATTGTCATAAAAATAATCTTTATTGACATACTTTTAATTCATGTATAAATGGCTAAAACAAATTACACTAAATACATGTGCAAACAAACAAAAATAAATTACAGCATTACAAGTAAAAACGAAATGCCATTTACTACAGTAGTTACCTGTATGTGGGGATGAATCAAATACAACCTCCTCCCCCCTAGGACAGGATGTTAACGGGTGCCTTCTACACGGAGAATGCCACACTCCTTAGATGTAAAAGATAACTTGCAGCAGTACCTTAAGAGCAACAATTTGTTTGGTTGATTGATTTTGATCTTTGGTGTTTAATGCCATTTTCAGCAATATTTCAGCTATATCATGGCACACAGTTTTAGTGGTGGAAGAAGATGGAGTACCTGGAGAGAACCACCGACCATGGACAAGCAACTGCTAAACTTTATCACTTGCGGCTGCGAGTCGAGTGCACCCTTTTTGTAATTTACAAAGCCGGGCGCGACCCCACGCTGTATTGGTGATAGGTTTGTATGAGTTGTTAGGTTAGGTTATCCAATTACCCAACTCATTGAGCCACCCGGGTCCTCAATTTGTTTGTTGTGGTATTTTGTGGCTCACAGTCGCAAGGGAAAATGTTTTTCAACCCTATCCATTATACCCTCTTTTTCCTGTGACAATCTAAATTTTTGCCCATATATAAATCCCAATGCCACCTGAACTAAATGATTTATTATTTGTGAAGTGGCTCTTGTCATGAATAAAGCTTAAATACGGCTCACTTGAGGTACACAATCAATCTACAGGATTACATAGTACTGACAAATGCTTTGGTCCTCTTGGTCCTCTTGGACTCATCAAATAAAGGTCACAAGAAGGCCTTTCAATAAGGGGTGGTACCAGGTACTTTTACCCGCCTAAAATGGTCTTTAGCACCTCCTGCTTTTTAAGAGTGTTGTCTAAGATATTCATGGAAATTGTTCAAATTTTAATAAAATGTACCTTCTGTAACTAGTGAAGTACTGGTACACTTGAAAAATATTGAAAGCCCTGCAAGACAAGATTCTTGTCTCCAGTGTTATATATTTTCCAACTTTTTTTTAATTCAGATTAAACCAAGTACCCCATAAGATCAAGAATCAACCTGGATCTTAAGGTCACATTTTGTGATTTAAAATTATACAAGGTTGATTACCTCAAATTAAAGAATTATAATTTTGTGGTCAGTTTCGTTTTCAGCCTGGAAATATATCAGTCTTTAAAAGAGATGCAGAAAGACTTAAAATTACATTATACTCTATATATAATGCATTTTATTACATAATGACTTAATGTACAATTAAAATAGAATTAGGTAGAGTGAGTGAGGGAGTGATCGTTGCTTAACATAGAAATACTAGTAGGTAGAAATTGAGTTAATTTTAGTAAAGTAATCTGAAGAAAGCTCACATAAAGTCAAAATTTTCTATTCTCCAGAAACATTTTTACAAACTTCTATTATAAAGTTAATGAACTTTTACATGTCTATAAAATGTTATTTAATGGGATGTGGAAGTGTTCATTGTTTGATAACATTGTATTTCTAAATTAAACACCACAACAAAACTCCATTAAAACCATCATAAAAATAAGTCTGACCCAGGTCTACAAGATGGTACAATATTTTTGTAATTATTTATATAGGCCATTTATGGTACATGTGTATGTCTAGGAATACTGATAAAAAAAAAACGGAGATGAAAGAAGCACGGGTGAAAAACGGGTGGGACTTTGAAATATCGGGTCTTTTGAGCACCTGATGGATGTGACCCGACAAAATCGGGTGAGTTGGCAGGTATGCTTATTCCAGAAGGATAAAAGTTTTTAAATGTATTGTGATTGTTTTGAAAATATAAATAGCTAAAAAATTTGCTATCATAAGGAGAGTTTACTAATCATCGCATAAATTTAATATTTATTTTTACATCATAAACTGAAAAAGGGGGTTAAAATTGGATGTAAAAGAAAATGAACATACATGTATATATGTTGTAAATTATTTTCAAAAGATGTGTATTAATATATACATGTAGTGTAAATTACATAACTGCTTTAAAACGGCATTTTTATACCTTTACCTTTCCAAGTCCCTATATTGGCTATAATTTCTTTTAAAAAATCACCATTGGCATATATATAGCATGCACACAAATGTGGTGATCTTATTATAAATATACACAAAATTCAAAGCTTTAAGTCATAGCTACATTGTATGAAATAATTCAATTTTGCTGACACAGACCATAGAATGCCAAAATGATTGTTACATCAGACCAATATATTGATTAACTTGTTTACCATGCATTATATTAAATGCTCCATCACTACAGATATGATAGCCTGACAAATGTACTACAGTCTCTGTGGCCACAATCATCATCATCATACAGCAGCAGTAGCAGTTTTCTTCCTATACATTTTTTGTGAGTTTTAAGCAAGATGAACTTTGTACAATGTACAACATATGCTACTGCTGTGGTAAAGTTTGACAGTGGCTTAAGCATGTTAAGGGTAAAATCTGTGTTTAAGCTGCAGTTTCTCCATTTCAGTGCCAACAGAGAACATAGTTTGTTACATGTACAAAACTACATTGTATATGATGAATACCAGATTTCATTTTGTCTATACTGTATACAAACAGGACTGTCTAATACAGATTTATATACAACTGCAGTCCTCACGATGAGCATCGGTCCTCCGGTCCAAGACCAGTATAACTTTGTTCGGATCAGTACATTTTTCAGTTTTTATTTAAAACTATATCAAAATAAATTCAAGAATTTGATTCGGACCAGTAAATTCAAATTTTCATTTCGAGGATTGCTTGTAACACAGAAAAGAGTTTTTTCTAGGTTAATAATGTACCCAGGTCACAAGATGATTCACCAGGCCACTACTCAGTCTCACTGTTATTAGACAGCCTTTATTTATGCTGACAACCTACACCTTTTTGTTCTTTTTCACACGGTTCCCTGTGATACATGTACTTTACTACATGTAATAATTATGGGTTTTACAGCACTATATAGTTTTTAAATCTAACCAGATCAAGAGAAATTTAACAACCATAATTTTTCTTTAATCAAATATTAATGATAAGTACATTTTGTACATTACAATGTGGTTTATACAATGTACCAGTATACGTAGGACCAGCGATTTCTTAACAATGATAATTAGCATGAACAAGGGGCTCCATAGACCTTGCACATGAAATTGTCCACCTGATATCGAGTTATCGTAAAAAAATGGTCTTAAAAAATAATTTTGATACCGATAGCATACATTTATAAAGGAGTTTGGGAATGTCCCTTAGTCAAGCATCAAATAACTTTTTTCAATACTGTTAATTAGCATCATATGGATCAGATTTTGTTGTTGTAATTGGCCAAACCTTGTTTTTCATGCTACTGTTAAAGTAATATTGTAGCATTTAATTGTGTCCTCTAGTTCAAAGTGTCCGCCGGACACTTTTACATATGTTAGTGTCCAGCAGACATTTTTACGCCATAAAATAGTGTCCAGAACACTATCAATCCATTTCATTGTGTCCAGAGCTGTTGAATAATGTCCTCACTATGTGGACACAATTCACCATTTCACAAACTAAAGGACTATAGGTAAATTAATTGTTCCTAAAATTTTGGTGTACGGACAATGAAAAATCGTCCAATGACATAACGTTATTTTCGTTCTTAACCAATTACGTCATTTTGGTGCACGCTTTGAAATTTGTTTACCCTCAATGCTTTAGTTTATGAAACGGTGAATTGCTTACGGCAACATTAATTAACCCAGTAAAAAGAGGTTTTGAGTAACAGAAGGAAACGTTGATTAGATCTTACACCATATAATTAAAAATTCACTTCTTTTAAATACATTAGATTCAACACAATGAAATTGACAAATTGAGCTTTAAGTTCACATGTAGTCAGTAAATAATAAATGTGAGTAATTTGATATATCAATTGTTCAAATTTCAATAATATTCAAAACTACTTTTTCTTTTAGTTTTTCTTATATGCTTAATTGTCGGAGTTGTCGTAATGTTTTCCTCAATAATAGTGATTTCATTATCATCATTTTCAGTAGAAAAAACAGGAAGAAACATAACCATTAAGACTGGTTCAGAGTTTTGTACAGGTTGTGGACTATTATTGAAATTTGATTGGGAGGATGAAGGATATGTATATAATATAGTTCATTTTGTTTAATACGATAGTTTTTTCCTTTTTGGCGTAAACTTCTCTTATCATTTTCACTAAATTCTGGTGGGTATACTTTATAATCCCCATTCACAAAATTATAAATGTTCTCATATTCCTTCCCATCCATTTTGAAATGACAACAACTCAAGCTAAACTTTGTCGATTTATTCTTTATTTTCATACATGAGAAATATATTGAGAAAAACATTCTTCAGACTAAGAATTTTTTTGCTTACCTCCCTTCATCTAGACACTTTTTCATAGTTGATGTACTATTTCATGTTGTCCACTCGGACAGTATTTATCAATCATAGTATGAAAAAGAGTCCAATATTAAGGACACTAAAACACATTCAACATTTTATTTTGTCCTATACTAGGACACAATTTCATAGCACCGGACACTATTTCATATCGCAATCTCTATAAAATATTGTCCGGGGGGACACATTAACATAGGACACTATTATGTCTTACAATATTACACCAGTTTTGGGTGAATAAAATTTTCCCCTGAAAATTCAATTTGGAATATGGCAGTGTCTTTACTAAGCTATTCATGCATGTTTCAAGTCGAAATATGTTCCCAACAATTAGAAATCTGCAAATCCGTGTGCATGGTTATCGTCCTCACCATTGATGTGGAGACTGATTAACTTTCGGTTGTTTTGTTCCGATGATTGCCAATCATGACCTCGTGAAGAAAAGTTAAACAATCATGGATGCTTCGTAAGCACGCACACATTCCTGACAATGATTATTGAGGAATCCTTGTTTCATGTTGTGTGAACCAATTTTTTTTTTGCAATTATTCTTATGTGGTACACATGGAATATATATATATTTTTTTTTTCATCAACTGAACAGTGCGCATGAGCGATAATCTCCCCAAAAGAGTTCAAATCTTGGGTCACGTGCATATCATTTGCATTACTGTAGTGTATGGGAAAACAGAATTATCTGCTGTCAAATATTTTGCGATTTGCTCTTAAAATCTGCTTTTGAGTGGATTTTTAATGTTATGCAGTTGATTTTAGTTAAAATTAAAGTGAAAATATTGAATCCAAAAATTCCACGATATTTGCCTTTCATATTACTTTAATGTCAAACTGAACAAAAATGTTATTGTTACCATTACCCGTACTTTGAGAAAACCTCTATACGAATCATTTTAAATGATTCCTCATTCCCATCTTTATATATGTTATTACAATGTAGCTGTATATATATATATACAGTACTCTGTAAAAGTTTGACCATCTTTAATTCTAGGGATAAATACATTTTTTGTACATTTATTTTTAAATTAGACCATCTAATAGCAATCGGAGACAAGTTTGGTTTAAATTGACATATATATATACATTTTAGTATATATATTGCACAAGTAATGTTTTCAAGAAAAAAATCCTGCATGAAATTTGTTAAAAATTTCATTTATTTAAAATAAAAGGATCTTGGTCATCCCCATTGACTTAAATAACATGTAAATTAATTTGTTTTAAATGCAAATCATCTACTGTATTATTTGTATTACTTTTAAAATAATGAAGTTTTTAATAAATCTACAACTACATTGTAAATGTATACAAAGTTTTCACAACAAACAATCCTGACTTGAGATAAACAAAGAAATCTGGGTCATTTGACAAATCTATAGACTGACGTCTTTACATACAAAATGTAGGTCTGACTCTGAATAGTCTTAAAAGTGACTAGCAAATTTAATTTCACTATTATATTTCTTTGGAGTGTAACATGTTTTAAGATGCTAATCATTTAAACGAAGGCTACAGTGATTACATGTACATTAAGGTTTAAACAATCAAGATAAGTCAGTAAACCTCCAGGTGTGTATTTAAATCAGGATAAGCAATGACCCAAACAAAATCTTTACTTATTAGCTTATCTATGTTACAACTTTCTTAAATCAAACATTGATTCTTGTTGATGTACATTTGTAGATATACATCTTCAGATCATACATGTAAATATCTGGTCTAGAATTCAGGGTTCACATATAATGAGGTTTGTGTCCCTACTCAGATCTCCATACTTGTACAGTGGTGATCTGTCAGAGTTATTTTCAGGAAAAGAATTTGTATAAGTGCTAAACCACTTGTTTTCAAATCCTCTGATTGTATGTTATGTATACGACTTCCTTTCTAAATAAACAAAAATATTGTTTAAACTATTGTCATTTTTCCCTTGGACCATCGATCCCTCGCTCATTTCTATATATAGTTTTCCCTTGGACCATCGATCCCTCACTCATTTCTATATATAGTTTTCCCTTGGACCATCGATCCCTGGCTCATTTCTATATATAGTTTTCCCTTGGATCATCGATCCCTCGCTCATTTCTATATATAGTTTTCCCTTGGACCATCTATCCCTGGCTCATTTCTATATATAGTTTTCCCTTGGACCATCGATCCCTCGCTCATTTCTATATATAGTTTTCCCTTGGACCATCGATCCCTGGCTCATTTCTATATATAGTTTTCCCTTGGACCATCGATTCCTCGCTCATTTCTATATATAGTTTTCCCTTGGACCATCGATCCCTCGCTCATTTCTATATATAGTTTTCCCTTGGACCATCGATCCCTCGCTCATTTCTATATATAGTTTTCCCTTGGACCATCGATCCCTTGCTCATTTCTATATATAGTTTTCCCTTGGACCATCGATCCCTGGCTCATTTCTATATATAGTTTTCCCTTGGACCATCGATCCCTCGCTCATTTCTATATATAGTTTTCCCTTGGACCATCGATCCCTGGCTCATTTCTATATATAGTTTTCCCTTGGACCATCGATCCCTCGTTCATTTCTATATATAGTTTTCCCTTGGACCATCGATCCCTCGCTCATTTCTATATATAGTTTTCCCTTGGACCATCGATCCCTCACTCATTTCTATATATAGTTTTCCCTTGGACCATCGATCCCTGGCTCATTTCTATATATAGTTTTCCCTTGGACCATCGATCCCTGGCTCATTTCTATATATAGTTTTCCCTTGGACCATCGATCCCTGGCTCATTTCTATATATAGTTTTCCCTTGGACCATCGATCCCTGGCTCATTTCTATATATAGTTTTCCCTTGGACCATCGATCCCTCGTTCATTTCTATATATAGTTTTCCCTTGGACCATCGATCCCTCGTTCATTTCTATATATAGTTTTCCCTTGGACCATCGATCCCTCGCTCATTTCTATATATAGTTTTCCCTTGGACCATCGATCCCTCACTCATTTCTATATATAGTTTTCCCTTGGACCATCGATCCCTCACTCATTTCTATATATAGTTTTCCCTTGGACCATCGATCCCTCGTTCATTTCTATATATAGTTTTCCCCTTGGACCATCGATCCCTGGCTCATTTCTATATATAGTTTTCCCTTGGACCATCGATCCCTCGCTCATTTCTATATATAGTTTTCCCTTGGACCATCGATCCCTCGCTCATTTCTATATATAGTTTTCCCTTGGACCATCGATCCCTGGCTCATTTCTATATATAGTTTTCCCTTGGACCATCGATCCCTCGCTCATTTCTATATATAGTTTTCCCTTGGACCATCGATCCCTCGCTCATTTCTATATATAGTTTTCCCTTGGACCATCGATCCCTCGCTCATTTCTATATATAGTTTTCCCTTGGACCATCGATCCCTGGCTCATTTCTATATATAGTTTTCCCTTGGACCATCGATCCCTCGCTCATTTCTATATATAGTTTTCCCTTGGACCATCGATCCCTCGCTCATTTCTATATATAGTTTTCCCTTGGACCATCGATCCCTCGCTCATTTCTATATATAGTTTTCCCTTGGACCATCGATCCCTCGCTCATTTCTATATATAGTTTTCCCTTGGACCATCGATCCCTCGCTCATTTCTATATATAGTTTTCCCTTAGACCATCGATCCCTCGCTCATTTCTATATATAGTTTTCCCTTGGACCATCGATCCCTGGCTCATTTCTATATATAGTTTTCCCTTGGATCATCGATCCCTCGCTCATTTCTATATATAGTTTTCCCTTGGACCATCGATCCCTCGCTCATTTCTATATATAGTTTTCCCTTGGACCATCGATCCCTCGCTCATTTCTATATATAGTTTTCCCTTGGACCATCGATCCCTCGCTCATTTCTATATATAGTTTTCCCTTGGACCATCGATCCCTCGCTCATTTCTATATATAGTTTTCCCTTAGACCATCGATCCCTCGCTCATTTCTATATATAGTTTTCCCTTGGACCATCGATCCCTCGCTCATTTCTATACATAGTTTTCCCTTGGACCATCGATCCCTCGCTCATTTCTATATATAGTTTTCCCTTGGACCATCGATCCCTCGCGCATTTCTACATATAGTTTTTGCATATTGTTTTATTCTCATCCTGAATTTAGCTGAAATACTGCTCACTGGAGGTTAAACAATAATCAATAATCAATCAAACAAAATGGGCAGAAATCACATCTAATATGAAGTCAATCAACAGGAAATTTTATAAATCTATTCATGGAATCAAATTTTCTTTTCAATCTGACAAATACAAGAAAAAAAATAAACATAACATGGAAATGTGTTTAATTATTCCTCATGTAAGATCATTGACTTACACCAGTAATAATGAAATTATCTGGACTGGACACTGGTAATATTAATGTTATTTAATTAAATAGTTCCTATGTGTAATTACAATCTGTAGAACTTTGATTAGATAATTAACTTCTGTTAACTTCTGAAGCTAGTAATGGTATCTGTCAACATTGCATTGAAAAGTATAATAATAGTAAATAGACACTGTCAGATCCTAGGGTTATTTGATTACAATTATGACCACTTGTTAGTGAATGTTGTGACTCACCTGTAAATAATATAATCAGAGATATTGCTCTATTTCTACCTCAGATCATAGATATGTTTATTTGTTTAGTGTTTACAACTATTACTACATGTAGTGTACATGTACAGTACCTATGTTTGCATATATACCGGTACATGTATGTTGACTACCATCTGAAGAAAACCACAGAGACGCTGTTTGAGTTCCAAACCAGATCATAGGCATGAAATATTTATTTGTTTACATGTAATTACCTACTACCACCTATGTTTGTGCAGCAGGTTAATTAACACCTGTGATGATCAGGTGTAATGCCTTATATATACAGTACAGTTTATCGGTTACTAATGGACAGTCTTTTTTTCTTAGATCCTTCTGATTTCTTCATCAATAAAACAAACAATTATGAAAAGAAAGTTTCAACAATGAGGGTAATATCAACAAAACAAAAGAAAGTTTCAACAGTGAGGGTAAACAGTTCTACCAATATCAACAAAACAAAAGAAAGTTTCAACCGCGAGGGTAAACAGTTCCACCAATATCAACAAAACAAAAGAAAGTTTCAACAGTGAGGGTAAACAGTTCCACCAATATCAACAAAACAAAAGAAAGTTTCAACAGTGAGGGTAAACAGTTCTACCAATATCAACAAAACAAAAGAAAGTTTCAACAGTGAGAGTAAACAGTTCTACCAATATCAACAAAACAAAAGAAAGTTTCAACAGTGAGGGTAAACAGTTCCACCAATATCAACAAAACAAAAGAAAGTTTCAACAGTGAGGGTAAACAGTTCCACCAATATCAACAAAACAAAAGAAAGTTTCAACAGTGAGGGTAAACAGTTCTACCAATATCAACAAAACAAAAGAAAGTTTCAACAGTGAGAGTAAACAGTTCCACCAATATCAACAAAACAAAAGAAAGTTTCAACAGTGAGGGTAAACAGTTCCACCAATATCAACAAAACGAATAATCACATCTCACCTCAAATCCTTGAACATAAAGAAGACTGACATACGCTATGATTTAAGAAATACAGATTCCTGGCTTTGGACAGGCACAAAAATGTGATGGGGTTAAACCAGATAACGGGATTCCAACCCTCCCCTCTTGATAATTGGATCTCTAATGGCAATACATGTACATAAACAGATGATAAAAAAACTACAAAGCATGGTATACTAGGTAAATAATAAGTTGATCATGAGGAAAGTGCAATATAACACTGACTCCTGCCAGGTTAAATAATACATTTGTTATATATACATTGAATGATTGACGACTTACCCATCAATAAGACTACGGACACAGGTATTGTATATAACATCTTGTTTAGTCGGAAGATCATAAACATAGTCAAACGTAAATGCTTTGTCTTTTCCAATCAACACTTGATTTTCGTCTGGTACTATATTGGTACAGATTTGACACATATCTATCTTTTCTCTGGCTAGTTGTGGCCGAACCCTAATAAAAAAAATAACACAATATTGTATTCAAATTATACGAAACATTCACACTATTTTGAAAGCATTAGTACATTTGTTAATACCAGTAACAAACTTAGTCTTTTTTTATAAGAGTGAACCTGTCTCGAGAGACCATATATATACCTTCTGATAGTAAGATGTGTTCTTTCAAAACAGGTGGTTTCTAAAGAGAGGTTGATGTCTTACAGTGAAACCGGTCTATTAAACCGAACACTTAAAAAATGGTATTCTACATACATGTATGTACAGGTATATAAACTGAACTTTCAAAAATGTCTCAATAAAGGAAATCTTTGTAAATTGTATAAACCAAGCACCTGGCTATTCTGAACACAACATTTGGTGCCAAGAAGGTTCAGTTTAGACAGGTTTAACTGTATAATGAATGAAGTGTTGTTACTAAGAAAAGACAAGGCAATACAAGACAGGTTACACCATCCATACAATACAAGACAGGTTACACCATCCATACAATACAAGACAGGTTACACCATCCATACAATACAAGACAGGTTACACCATCCATACAATACAAGACAGGTTACACCATCCATACAATATAAGACAGGTTACACCATCCATACAATACAAGACAGGTTACACCATCCATACAATACAAGACAGGTTACACCATCCATACAATACAAGACAGGTTACACCATCCATACAATACAAGACAGGTTACACCATCCATACAATACAAGACAGGTTACACCATCCATACAATACAAGACAGGTTACACCATCCATACAATACAAGACAGGTTACACCATCCATACAATACAAGACAGGTTACACCATCCATACAATACAAGACAGGTTACACCATCCATACAATACAAGACAGGTTACACCATCCATACAATACAAGACAGGTTACACCATCCATACAATACAAGACAGGTTACACCATCCATACAATACAAGACAGGTTACACCATCCATACAATACAAGACAGGTTACACCATCCATACAATACAAGACAGGTTACACCATCCATACAATACAAGACAGGTTACACCATCCATACAATACAAGACAGGTTACACCATCCATACATTATAAGACAGGCTACACCATCCATACAATACAAGACAGGTTACACCATCCATACAATACAAGACAGGTTACACCATCCATACAATACAAGACAGGTTACACCATCCATACAATACAAGACAGGTTACACCATCCATACAATACAAGACAGGTTACACCATCCATACAATACAAGACAGGTTACACCATCCATACAATACAAGACAGGTTACACCATCCATACAATACAAGACAGGTTACACCATCCATACAATACAAGACAGGTTACACCATCCATACAATACAAGACAGGTTACACCATCCATACAATACAAGACAGGTTACACCATCCATACAATATAAGACAGAGAACAATGATCTACAAAAGTAAGAAGTTTTCTCAGACAGTATCAGGGGTATGTATGTATTTAATTTTGGTTTGAATGGAGGTAAAGCAAGACTGTATAGATCTGCTAGTAGTAGTATGGGTACATGTACATGTATCAATTCCGAATTAGTTCAATATTGTCTAAATGCTAATTACAATATTTCAATCATAATTACTAATAATGTGGGGTGACCTGAGAACTGAACACTATATTTTTGCTTTGACTAAAACTGACCCGTGTCGCCAGTGAATATATCTGTACATGTACAATTGTAAATATGCCATGCATATATATTGTATAATGTACAAATGCACATGACTAGTTTGTGCATGGGGTCATCTATTTAATTTTTATGGCTTTCTGGTCTTATGGCAGGCCCAGCTACATATACATTGTATGTACCATTGACATACACATAGTATTAATCTCTACAACATACATGTGTACAATGTGGACATGTAAATAAAGTTTTTGCTATACCACAAAAAAAATCAATGAATCAAAAAGGCTTTTAGATTTCAGGTGCTAGCTTTAAATTCCAAGTACAAAATCAACTGGCAATAATCTATAATTGTATCTATAAATGAAGATAAACAAAATATTGATTTAAACAAGGACTATATATAAATAGTTGAATGCATAATGATGATGCTGTTTACACCATATTGCTGAGTCATTTTAACTGCATATCACGTGCACTGCAACAGCAGATGGCAGATAAAATGCATTTAATAGGGAAATCATTTTATAAATCTCCTTTGAATTTATCCTTTTTCCTGCATAAATTGCAATCAATTTTAAAATGCCATAAAAACTAGATCAGAAAGTTTCATTATGCATTATCTTTTAATTTATAAGAATTATTTATTAGTACACAATGTACATATTCTAATCTTATATGGTTAGGGTGTTTAATGTCACTTTTTAACCATTTTTCAGCTATGTAATATCATTACTATCAGTTTTATTCGTGTACAGGAAACCTGCGTACCCAGAGAAAACCACAGACCAGCTACAAGTAGTCGCTGACAAACCTTATCACATAATGTTGTATTGAGTACTGTACACTTTGTCATGAGCGGGATTCAAAATTTACAACTTCAGTGGTGATACAAAAACAAATGTAGGCACTGATTGCATAGGTAGTTGTAAATCAAACTAGTTGTATGATGGTCCCAAGTTCTAATATGAATTTTCTCTTAATCTATAAGAATTACATGTACATATATGTATACATGTAAGTATGTTTATAAAATAGTTTTCTTTTCACAAATTGTTAATGTTATTAATTAACCATGTACAATATTATGATACAAAACACCAGAAGGGATTCTATAATGTAAACATACATGTACAATGTACTAACACATGCACCATGGTCTACATAATCATATTCTCAAACTCAAAACTAAACTACATAAATTTATATGAATGAAAAAATAAATTACAGGTGCTGAGATTGAGATCAAAGGATGATCTCACCTGTGACAAAAACATGACTTGACAAGGTGTAAATGTTTGATGATAGTATATATACAATGTACCTATATCGAATTTTAACTAAGAAAGATGACACCATAACATATGGCTAGAAATTTCCAAGAAGTGTTGGTATGAAAACTAATATTCAAATTAAATTGGTTTGAAACCTAGTGGTACAAAATGTACTTGTCATTGATCTTTTAAAATTTTTAAGCAGATAATTTAATAACAAATTCAATCTTTTATCTAGATTCACACTATAAGGGTTAGGGTGTTTAATGCCACTTTCAACAATACAAATGTATATTGGAGAAGACCTACATTGTATCTAAGTTGTGAAACTTGTGTCCTACCCAATTATTTCTTATTGAACAATAAAATATGTTTAAAGTAACAATATATAGTTCAGTTATATCAGCCCCTTTAACAATAAGTACTGACATTTTATTGTATTCTTACAATATCTAGGAAATGCTTTCCCCGGAGAATTGGTATACATTTGATAAAGGAAGTAAACACATGTACATATCAGTCTAACACACATACATTTTTTGTATGTACATGTAACATTATTACACACATACATTTTTTGTATGTACATGTAACATTATTACACACATACATTTGTTGTATGTACCTGTACATGTAACATTATTACACACATACATTTGTTGTATGTACCTGTACATGTAACATTATTACACACATACATTTTTTGTATGTACATGTACATGTAACATTATTACACACATACATTTTTTGTATGTACATGTACATGTAACATTATTACACACATACATTTTTTGTATGTACCTGTACATGTAACATTATTACACACATACATTTTTTGTATGTACATGTACATGTAACATTATTACACACATACATTTGTTGTATGTACCTGTACATGTAACATTATTACACACATACATTTGTTGTATGTACCTGTACATGTAACATTATTACACACATACATTTTTTGTATGTACATGTAACATTATTACACACATACATTTTTTGTATGTACATGTAACATTATTACACACATACATTTGTTGTATGTACATGTACATGTAACATTATTACACACATACATTTGTTGTATGTACATGTACATGTAACATTATTACACACATACATTTTTTGTATGTACATGTAACATTATTACACACATACATTTTTTGTATGTACATGTAACATTATTACACACATACATTTGTTGTATGTACATGTACATGTAACATTATTACACACATACATTTGTTGTATGTACATGTACATGTAACATTATTACACACATACATTTTTTGTATGTACATGTACATGTAACATTATTACACACATACATTTTTTGTATGTACATGTACATGTAACATTATTACACACATACATTTGTTGTATGTACCTGTACATGTAACATTATTACACACATACATTTGTTGTATGTACCTGTACATGTAACATTATTACACACATACATTTGTTGTATGTACCTGTACATGTAACATTATTACACACATACATTTTTTGTATGTACATGTACATGTAACATTATTACACACATACATTTTTTGTATGTACATGTACATGTAACATTATTACACACATACATTTTTTGTATGTACATGTACATGTAACATTATTACACACATACATTTGTTGTATGTACCTGTACATGTAACATTATTACACACATACATTTTTTGTATGTACATGTACATGTAACATTATTACACACATACATTTGTTGTATGTACCTGTACATGTAACATTATTACACACATACATTTGTTGTATGTACCTGTACATGTAACATTATTACACACATACATTTTTTGTATGTACATGTAACATTATTACACACATACATTTTTTGTATGTACATGTAACATTATTACACACAAACATTTGTTGTATGTACATGTACATGTAACATTATTACACACATACATTTGTTGTATGTACATGTACATGTAACATTATTACACACATACATTTTTTGTATGTACATGTACATGTAACATTATTACACACATACATTTTGTGTATGTACATGTACATGTAACATTATTACACACATACATTTGTTGTATGTACCTGTACATGTAACATTATTACACACATACATTTGTTGTATGTACCTGTACATGTAACATTATTACACACATACATTTGTTGTATGTACCTGTACATGTAACATTATTACACACATACATTTTTTGTATGTACATGTACATGTAACATTATTACACACATACATTTTTTGTATGTACATGTACATGTAACATTATTACACACATACATTTTTTGTATGTACCTGTACATGTAACATTATTACACACATACATTTTTTGTATGTACATGTACATGTAACATTATTACACACATACATTTGTTGTATGTACCTGTACATGTAACATTATTACACACATACATTTGTTGTATGTACCTGTACATGTAACATTATTACACACATACATTTTTTGTATGTACATGTAACATTATTACACACATACATTTTTTGTATGTACATGTAACATTATTACACACATACATTTGTTGTATGTACATGTACATGTAACATTATTACACACATACATTTGTTGTATGTACATGTACATGTAACATTATTACACACATACATTTTTTGTATGTACATGTAACATTATTACACACATACATTTTTTGTATGTACATGTAACATTATTACACACATACATTTGTTGTATGTACATGTACATGTAACATTATTACACACATACATTTGTTGTATGTACATGTACATGTAACATTATTACACACATACATTTTTTGTATGTACATGTACATGTAACATTATTACACACATACATTTTTTGTATGTACATGTACATGTAACATTATTACACACATACATTTGTTGTATGTACCTGTACATGTAACATTATTACACACATACATTTGTTGTATGTACCTGTACATGTAACATTATTACACACATACATTTGTTGTATGTACCTGTACATGTAACATTATTACACACATACATTTTTTGTATGTACATGTACATGTAACATTATTACACACATACATTTTTTGTATGTACATGTACATGTAACATTATTACACACATACATTTTTTGTATGTACATGTACATGTAACATTATTACACACATACATTTGTTGTATGTACCTGTACATGTAACATTATTACACACATACATTTTTTGTATGTACATGTACATGTAACATTATTACACACATACATTTGTTGTATGTACCTGTACATGTAACATTATTACACACATACATTTGTTGTATGTACCTGTACATGTAACATTATTACACACATACATTTTTTGTATGTACATGTAACATTATTACACACATACATTTTTTGTATGTACATGTAACATTATTACACACATACATTTGTTGTATGTACATGTACATGTAACATTATTACACACATACATTTGTTGTATGTACATGTACATGTAACATTATTACACACATACATTTTTTGTATGTACATGTACATGTAACATTATTACACACATACATTTTTTGTATGTACATGTACATGTAACATTATTACACACATACATTTGTTGTATGTACCTGTACATGTAACATTATTACACACATACATTTGTTGTATGTACCTGTACATGTAACATTATTACACACATACATTTGTTGTATGTACCTGTACATGTAACATTATTACACACATACATTTTTTGTATGTACATGTACATGTAACATTATTACACACATACATTTTTTGTATGTACATGTACATGTAACATTATTACACACATACATTTTTTGTATGTACATGTACATGTAACATTATTACACACATACATTTGTTGTATGTACCTGTACATGTAACATTATTACACACATACATTTTTTGTATGTACATGTACATGTAACATTATTACACACATACATTTGTTGTATGTACCTGTACATGTAACATTATTTCACACATACATTTGTTGTATGTACCTGTACATGTAACATTATTACACACATACATTTTTTGTATGTACATGTAACATTATTACACACATACATTTTTTGTATGTACATGTAACATTATTACACACATACATTTGTTGTATGTACATGTACATGTAACATTATTACACACATACATTTTTTGTATGTACATGTACATGTAACATTATTACACACATACATTTTTTGTATGTACATGTACATGTAACATTATTACACACATACATTTTTTGTATGTACATGTACATGTAACATTATTACACACATACATTTGTTGTATGTACCTGTACATGTAACATTATTACACACATACATTTGTTGTATGTACCTGTACATGTAACATTATTACACACATACATTTGTTGTATGTACCTGTACATGTAACATTATTACACACATACATTTTTTGTATGTACATGTACATGTAACATTATTACACACATACATTTTTTGTATGTACATGTACATGTAACATTATTACACACATACATTTTTTGTATGTACATGTACATGTAACATTATTACACACATACATTTGTTGTATGTACCTGTACATGTAACATTATTACACACATACATTTTTTGTATGTACATGTACATGTAACATTATTACACACATACATTTGTTGTATGTACCTGTACATGTAACATTATTACACACATACATTTGTTGTATGTACCTGTACATGTAACATTATTACACACATACATTTGTTGTATGTACCTGTACATGTAACATTATTACACACATACATTTGTTGTATGTACCTGTACATGTAACATTATTACACACATACATTTGTTGTATGTACATGTACATGTAACATTATTACACACATACATTTTTTGTATGTACATGTACATGTAACATTAGTCTTTCTAGTATAAAGCAGAGTACAATTACAAAGTTCAAATTCCAAGAAAACAATACAAAATGCAGGAAGTCATTTTTTTTTATACCATTTTAACACTTCTCTATCATATTACACAATGATAGTTTTATTTTTACTATAAAATAATAAACATCTGTATAATAAAACAATGGTGTAATAAAACTGGCTAAAAGATATATTGTACATGTATTCAATATCTACTTTCTCTTTCGGCCATTGTGTACAGTCTGTTCTTCTTCCATATACGGATTCTGATTACCCCTTTGATATCTTCAAACTCTTCTTCCTACTCACTACCCACTTATCAATCATGAGTTGATAATGTGTTTGCTAGATTCAACAGATCGATGTGAAGACAACATATATTGTGAAATTCTGTAGACTAAAACTAAAGCCACAAACTCAAGAGTATCCATTGAAATAAAATGTCTACAGACATGACAGCTACATACAATGTAGATACATTTTGTACTCAAGACTTATAAAACTGGTAATGTTTACATGAGATAGTATAGTATACTATCTATACATATAAAAATCTAACTCAGTCTTGTACACTGGTTGGTTTATGGTGTTTCAACTAGTTTCAACAATATTTCAGCTATATCGTGGCGGATAAGTTAAATTTTATTGGTGGAGGAAACCG
Organism: Bathymodiolus septemdierum; assembly: GCA_963383655.1. NCBI lineage: Eukaryota > Metazoa > Mollusca > Bivalvia > Mytilida > Modiolidae > Bathymodiolus > Bathymodiolus septemdierum. Next base: position 71,001,312 of record OY726526.1, on the reverse strand, counting down.
GAGTACATATGGAGAAAACCACCAACCTATCACGGGTCATTGACAAACTTTATTACATAATGTTGTATCGAGTACACCTCGTCACGAACGGGGTTCGAACTCACAACTTTCGCGGTGAGAGGCACTGATTGCACAGGTAGTTGTAAATCCATATACCATATGATCACGACCACGACAGCCCCCAGTCTTGTACAAAGTAGACATCATCTTCTCATAAAAAAAAATTGCAGTACACCTGTCCTCTTGACCATATACAATGTACATGTAGCTGAAAAATTTCTTACTTATTGGTATTTAACAACAATAACTGTCATATGATATGTAGTAACAACATTTACAAAGCAGAAAATTTCTTTGGAGTCAAACCTCAACAAGATTGATCTTAACTGGTAAATGCAACAAAACTTATCTTACTGGTAATATATTAAAAAAATATATAAATGCATGAAATGAAGTGAAAAATCATAGCAGAATTTACAGTCCATGGACATAAGTATTTGTCACCTTCGATTTTTTACTATATATTTCATATAAAACCACATTTTTTCCAAAAAATATTTTAAAGCTACAAAAATGTATCTCTGGGCAGATTTTTATGAAATTTATTTGAAGACACGCAGAATTCTTTGAATTTTATTTGTTTATCTGATAGTAATTTTTGTCTGCATGGTTTTTGTGTTCTGGTGATTTAAGCACAAATGTTGATTTTTCTGATTTTATTTTGGTTAAGATATATAGCAAATTTGATGTCAGAAAACAAAAATTGTCTTTAAATCTTTTCAGGAGTTCATGCATGTGTACACGGTGCCGATGCACTCACAAACTTTACATAAACGTCCAAAAGGACGTTTAAATGTAAAGTTTGTGAGCGTATCGGCACAGTGTACACACGCATGAACTCCTGAAAAGAACCGTTTAATTCTTATAATTCTTCAATGCAATACTGAACATAAAAATATATTCTTGCATATCCCTGGTCTAAAAATCACACAAATCAAAATTCCGAGAAATGTTGTTGACGACGTTTGCACATTAACAACGTGACGTCATATGAAGACTTCCAGCTTAAAACGTAAAGATCAGACGTCATTAGGCTTGGTGTACGCTTCAATTTTGATAAAATTTAAAGGTAGGCATTTTAATTATTTTTGTGTATTATTGTAAATATGGCTTTCAATCTGACACTATCGTAGTTTCCGTCATCGGTCGCCATATTATTTATGCTGGTTAAACAAAAAAAGGTTCATTGAGTTATGAACAGATCAAAAACGCAAAAGTTCATCGAGTTATGAACAAATAAAAAACAAACAGGTGACAGTGCTCTTGTCCAATCAAAAGACACCAAAACGATATACATTAATTCTATAAGAATTATAAGAAAATAAAGGCAATCTAACAGAAAATCATGCTAAAATAAACAAATAATCTTTAAATATTTCTGCAAAAATGATCAAAATCCGTTTAGAAATGACTTCACAATAATTTTTTTGAAAAATGTGGTTTTATATAAAATATATAGTATAAAATCTAGGTTGACGAATACTTATGTCCATTGACTCTAGCTTCGTTACTTTAGGCTTTAGCTACAGTAAATCTGTAAATATTATAAATAAAATTGTCAAGAATAAATATTGAAACAAAACTCCTTTTAACATTTGGCTTAGGATTGACTACAAAATAAAATACCTCAAGGCTACTCTGACACTACTGTCATCATCTTTGCTTTCCTTCTTTTCTGTCATCTTTCAAAATTAAACTTTTAATAACCTGTTGCTGAAAATATTCATTCAAAATTTCATCCCATTTTTTTTTTCACACCAGAAATATCCACAAATTTTAGCCGTACATTACGGCATGCTATATATTCCTACACTTTCACATCATGGTATTAAAGAATTAACACAAGACATTATGTTATAAATAACAAACAAAACCACAGGTAAATTCAAATAGTGATCTTCAACCCTTCTTTCGTTATTCCAGTTCACAGTGACATCGGTTGACGGAAGTGGTTTTTAGATTAGGTGGAGATAACTCAAAACATAACCTAAATAGCCAAAGTAATTTCCCGCCATTTATTTGATGACATAATGGACAGAGACTAGCAGTCTTCTAAGGAAAATAACGAAGTTTAATCTTCAGGGACCCTAATCCCGGAGGGACATTTGAAGCAACCTTTTTATGTGCTTCTGATTGAATATGACTTCCCGATATATCCAGTTATACAATAAGAATTGTCGTAGTTAAAATCTAAATATTAAAACATGAATGTATAATCTTATTTATTACAGAAGCGTGTAAAAGACATGCATTATAAATAGTCAACAAAAGAAACGATACAAAGATACGTCATCGTTTGCATGAAACGCGTTTATCCAATCGTAACTACTCGGCCATTCTCGCTACCCTATAAATAACCTCGTATTCACTAGGCGTATAAATCGCACTACTTTTCACATGTCAGTTAAATGAAAGTTTGATAAAATTATATTTTAAACAATTTTCTATATTTCAATTATTTTCATGGATAAAAGTTAAAGTTTTAATTAGTTTTGCATGATTAGATTTGTCTTCCACATTTGATTTTCGTGGACTATATTTTTGTGCGGCTTAGCTTAACTTATCTTCCGGCAAACAATTTAAGAAGAATTTCTACTATCTACGTACGAGGTTATTTGTAGGGTAGCGAGAATGGCCGAGTAGTTACGATTGGCGTTTATCCTCACAAAACAAACAATAACACCCTGTTCCGTTACGGAAAAATTCCGGAAAGTCAATTTTCCGTCCTATGATCGAGCTTGTGGTGATCGAATTAGGCATTTAAGCTACATGCGGTCATTAATTGTGCTGTCAACAAAAGTAAACAAATTGCCATTCTGAAAATTTGAATTTTCACAAGAACGTCAACGCCACGGCTCCGTCAAAATGACCGTGAGCGAGCGGTGGGTATGGTTCAGGCTGGAATGACTCACCAGGCCGTTGCAGATCACTTTAATGTGTCTAGAATAACCATTTCAAGGCTAATGATTCGTCTTCGACAAACAGGTAGGATGAATGACAGACCACTTAACGGCATGCCGCCTGTGACGTCACAGACAGACATTTACGCCTTAATCACCTCCGGAACCGTATGATAACGGCTGAGGACACTGCCCGTAGAACACCTGAGCCCGGTTGTTCAACTTGTAGTTAAATTTTAACCAATGGTTAAAAATGATAACCTATGGTTAAAATTTAACCAAAGCACGCAATGCGTTGTTCAACTTAGGGTTCAATTTAACTACTGGTTAAAGCATGGTTAAACTGATTAATATTTAACCACAGTATAGGGGCTCTGCTAAAATATTTAACCATTGGTTATCAATTCAAAATGGCTGCCAGACATGTTCTTTCTATGATGCCTCCCGTACAAAATAGGAAACCCCGAGTGTTTCGGGCAATTGAGCTCCGTGCAAATTTGCTTGAAATAGAAGTTTCTGAGGTGGATGGCATTTCCAATGAAATTAAATTTCTATTACCATTTACATTGTTCAAAACAGTGCATTACATTTGCGCGCATTACCATTACATTTGCGCGGGGGAATCCTACATTTGCGCGCATAACACCATTACACTTATTTTTTCAAGGTAAATACAGGTAAATCAAGGTAAATTCAGATAAAAATAGTGAAATTACTTACGAATTTCCAATTAGTTTTTTTTTCAAATTTACTCTAAGAACAATGTTTATAAAGTAGTATTGCACCCCTTCCGTTAGTCGACCCCTTCCCTCTATTTGTTTCATATAATTTAAAATCGTTAGCGATCGCGGGTTTACAGGGATGTTTCTTATGTTTCAAGTTATGATAAATTGATACATTTTTGCATATGATTTTTTTTCATGATTCTTGCCCCTCGCTCGAAATTTGAGTCAGTGTAATTAGTCAAATAGTACGGAAAGGACGAATTACTGGAACGTGGAATAAATGTCCACGAGACAACCTTCCAGAAAAGACCCAAATAAAAAATCTCAAATAGGGAACGCCTAGCAGTCTACAACAACGAACATATGTCCACACTACAAGACGATATGGCCACAGACTAGACAAAAGCTAAGTAGAGTAAATTAACAACAGACCGAGAAATGCGAAGTAAAAGACCCCTTTCAAGACAAAAACCATAGTGAAAAATAAGGACTTTTACAAAGGCTCTTTGCATAGGAAAGGCACATATGAATGTGACGGGGTTAAAATAGTTATATCATCCCCCCTTATTAGTAACAAGGTTAAAAATCATTATGGACCAAAAATCTAAGTAAATCAGAAAATACGCTGGTCGTACAATTGCGTTGGAAAAACAAAATTATAAAACTTCAAAAATAGCATGAGGTACTTCTATGACATCATGGACATTCCTCATCAACTGCCGGAATTGGAGAAATTGGATAATTTACATACGAGACACCAACCAATCATTTCATACGGAAAAGGGGGTTATATTTTTTCTAATTGTTATTCATGAAAAACTTTGTGCATCTTAATTGAAATAAAAAGAAATTCACACATTTAAATCAGAGAGAAAAACAGACTTTTGACATACATGCATGGACCCAATTTTAATGAGATGTTGGAAACTAAAGAAAATATTCTACGGCTAACTTATATAATGAAAATTAAGTCCTTGAAATTGTAAGACAACAAAAAGATTTATTTTATAGATATCGATGAAATACCGTGATTTCCGAGTTAAATAAAAACTATAGTTTCACTAGTGAAATTACCATTTTTATTTCACTCTCGCTAAATTTCGCGCCATTTCGTTGTCGACGTCATATGAAGACTTCCAGTTTGAAACGTAAAAATTAGACGTTATTTGGCTTCGTGTACGCTTCAATTTGGATCAAATTTAACTAAAATAATATTTCAAGGTAAGCATTTTAATTATTTTATTGTCGTGGGTGGGTGGCGCCATGTTTTTTGAAGCGATACACATTATAGTATATCCCTACGCTACACACGTAATATAGTGCAATTTAAACTCATTTTATATTAAATTCGATTCGAAACATTTTTTTGTTATCTATATAATAAATACTATAACTAATTGACGAGTTTCATTATCTAAAATATGTCACTCATGACCAAATAACGTTGTAACTCACTCATGCGGTGCGCGCATTCGTTAGTTACTGTGTTAATTGGTCATTCGTGACATATTTTTGATAATGAAACTCCTCAATTAGTTATAGTATAATTAATTAAAAGTAGTTTAATGAGTTATAAGAAATATCGTCACCTATATAACACACCCTTGCACTAAACACGTCTTATTAACATTTCTTTTAATGTTATTAAGCAACTAAGACGAAGTCCATATACCCTTCCGTACTAACTTGTACAAAATACTTTTAATATTGGACAAATAACCTTAAACAATGACATGTAAGTTGTATTCCTCAAGTAAGATTTCACTTTTTTTCTTTTTTATTAAATAACTGTATTGCTATTTGTCCCGAGAAGTGGGGATTGAGTCAGCCATATTCATTTTGTTATTTATCTGCTGCTAGGATAAAACAAGGAATTGTGGGATACATTGGTCTTGACTAAATATTAAACCTGCAGTTATTGGTTGGTTAAATTTTAACCAAATGGTTATTTAACCAAGTGGTTAAATGAAGTTGAAAACTCATTTTTAACCCTTGGTTTACTAACCCATGGTTAAATCTTTAACCAATGGTTAAATATAACCATATGGTTAACTTAACAACAAGTTGAACAACCGGGCCCTGGGGTGCGTTCAACATCGTAGCTGCTAGGTTGAGCTACGTAGAAAAACCCTATTGAACGGAAAGCTAGCCTAGCCGCTACATAGCTCTAGCTAGCTTGAAAAATGTCTGCTAGCTTTTGAATCCAAGATGGTGGCTAAAACTAAATTTAATTTCGTAAGGTAAAAATAGTTGCATTGCAGGAAGTGGCAACTCTTGTAATACGGATGATGATTTATTAAGGTAACTTGACAAATACTATTAACTAAAATGTTTCAAGAAATATTCCATATGATTGGCGCCATATTTGCTAGCACTGCTACGTAGCTAATCGTTCAATAACGTTATTGCTATTTTACCTAGAACACGGCTGGTAATCGGCACAAGCAGAACAGTCGGTTCTGCAAAGAAATTCGTGAGGATAACTTCCGGTTTTGGTGGAGGAGAGTTCACGAAGACGCTTCGCAAGGTATGTACATGTCAAAAATTGAAATTTGCTATGCTGTGGCGAATGCTTTCACGATTAGAAACATGTATAGTTTATTGTTGTATATGAAGTGTAACTCTCGCAAAATCAATCGTCCCACGAAAAACATGACGAAAATTGTGACACTCTTACATTTCTAAGTTGTTCTTGACAAAGATGCAAGTTAAATTTTCAATATTTTTTCATCGTGGGAGTCTAAATGTAATCGGGGATAAATTCCGATTCGTCAGAAGTAAATTGAAGTCTAGATCAATCTACAAACTGTCAATTTTCTCGTTTTCCTGCTTGAGGAGATCGGTTCTGATAGGGCACATTGCGAATGCATGAGGAGATTTGCTAGTTTTGTTAATTGTTTTCTGCAAAATTGATAAATTGACACTTTTAAACATAAAACTGATAAATACTCTAATCAAAATATACTATTCTCTCTCCACTTTCAGGAGATGCCAGGATTCAAGGGAAAGAGGAAAAGGGGACTGACATTGACTCTTTACAAAAAAACATATCGATATAGATTGCCTGTATTACCGCCAAGTAAACGAACAAAAACAAGTAGCAGTACACCAAATTTAAAATCCCCATCAATCAGGACACCAAGTTCATTAAAAAAATCTCTTTCAATTTCAAAATATTTATATCCTTTCAAACGGATTTCCACATTTATTCGGCTAGATACGATAACGTAACCCTCAGTCCGCGTGTGCTCCAGTGAGGGTTACGATTCGGTTCCATTCAACGTAATGGAGCAGCGCCCGGAGTCATTCACACCGGGCGGTTTTTTGTCCTAATATCCGTTGAAGTGGTTGGAAAAATTAACGGAGGTGAAAGATAAATATATTTAAGTAAAGCTTGAGGTGTAAAGTAAACGCTGCATCAATCCATGGTAGACTTATATCCATCTGAAAATTTGAATGCATGAAATCTTCTTTCTGTCCAACATTTTGTTTACAAGTTGCTATTTCACGTGCACTTACCTCGTTTTGGAGATATCCTTATTTGGATCGATTGCCGTAAACATCGTAGTAAAAGTTTTCCATATTTGGCATTCAGATCCATACATGGATAGGCTCCGCCCATCACGAGAGTCTACGTAAGGTGTCATGGCAGACAAGAAACAATTTTCGAATACGAAATCGATCGTGAAGGTAGAAACAGATATTGTAACACTTATTTCGTATCACCATTACTTAAAAATTGTAGGGAATAATAAGTTATGACCACATATACAAAAAGAAAGTTGAAATATTCACGGAACGAAAATTGTAATTTGCTCCATTACGTTGAATGGGACCGAATCATAACCCTCACTGGACGCACAGGCGGACTGAGGGTTATGTTATCGTATCTACTATTCGGCGCAACATTTTTACTAAAGATGACGGAAACTTCACCGCAGATCTACAAAATGTTTCCTTTATGAGTCTTGATGAAAGTATAGGCAAGATAGAAGTTGACCCGAAGGAAGAAGCTTCAGTAGTTGAAGTTTTTCAAGAAGTTCTTGACAAACTTTCTGATGTTGAGAAAAAGGACAAGCTATTGAAATTCTTTAAATTAGTACAAGATGGAAAATTCCCTTTGAATAACACTGCATTTGAGTTGTTTTTGGACATTGTAGAATGGTTTGACAAAGATGAATCACGTCAAATGAGATATTCGCCATCAACTCTCCAATTTTTTTGGTTAGGGAGAAAGTTATTTGGTGGTCGCTTCATTCGGTTTATGTCTGGCCCAGAACATGAAAGTGACATTTTTACAGGATCTTCAACGCCGAATAGGTGTGGAAACCCGTTTGAAAGGATATAAATATTTTGAAATTGAAAGATTTTTTTAATAAACTTGGTGTCCTGATTGATGGGGATTTTAAATTTGGTTGTACTGCTACTTGTTTTTATTCGTTTCCTTGGCGGTAATACAGGCAATCTATATCGAAATGGTTTTTTGTAAAGAGTCAATGTCAGTCCCCTTTTCCTCTTTCCCTTGAATCCTGGCATTTCCTGAAAGTGGACAGAGAATAGTATATTTTGATTAGAGTATTTATCAGTTTTATGTTTAAAAGTGTCAATTTATCAATTTTGCAGAAAACAATTAACAAAACTAGCAAATCTCCTCATGCATTTGCCATGTGCTCTATCAGAACCGATCTCCTCAAGCAGGAAAACGAGAAAATTGACAGTTTGTAGATTTATCTAGACTTCAATTTACTTCTGACGAATCGGAATTTATCCCCGATTACATTTAGACTCCCACGATGAAAAAATATTGAAAATTTAACTTGCATCTTTGTCAAGAACAACTTAGAAATGTAAGAGTGTCACAATTTTCGTCATGTTTTTCGTGGGACGATTGATTTTGCGAGAGTTACACTTCATATACAACAATAAACTATACATGTTTCTAATCGTGAAAGCATTCGCCACAGCATAGCATTCTCTGATTTTGCAATATTCGAGCAGTGAAAAAGCAAATTTCAATTTTTGACATGTACATACCTTGCGAAGCGTTTTCGTGAACTCTCCTCCACCAAAACCGGAAGTTCTCCTCACGAATTTCTTTGCATAACCGACTGCTCTGCTTGTGCCGATTACCAGCCGTGTAGAAGCTAGACTAGCTGCTCGATATTGAACGCAACCCTGGTCTAGCAAACGTCCGAATTTCGGATCAGACTGTTTTCGCAGAAGACTACGTGAATCTGGACTCCGAGGTAGACGTCCGGTGGTAGGACCAATCCTTAAGCAAAGCCATAGGACCACGAGACTAGAATGGGTTCGTGCACGCCGTCGTTGGAGGCTTCACGCCTGACAACACATCCTTTTTAGTGATGAATCCCGATTTTCACTTCGTTTAAAAATAGTGATGGACGTTATCGTGTGTACCGCTGGTGTGGGGAACGTTTTACGGACCAGTGTGTGTACGAGTCCGACCGTTTTGGTCTGGGGTGGAATTTGTCATGATGGTCGCACTCAGCTCAAAATTGTTTAAGGAGCATTGAATGCCGTAAAATACAGAGACGATATTCTTGATCCTGACGTTCTGCCTATTCTGCAACAGCGAAACTTTAATGACGTCTTTCAACATGACAATACAAGATGTCACATGGCTCGTGTTTGTCAAGACTTTCTGAACCAGAATCACATCCATTATCACCGGATCTGTCACCAATTGAACATTTATGGGATGAACTCGGTAGACGAGTTCGCCACCGTAAAAATCCACCGGAAACATTACAGGAGCTGCGTGACGCACTTGTGCACGAGTGGAACAACATCCCACATCCAACGATTGATTGGTTCTATGCGTCGGAGATGCGAATCTGTGGTTGCTGCAAGAGGTGGTCACACATGTTACTGAACTCCGCAAAACTCCATACTGCATGACAATTTCTGTCTGTCCATGATTTGTTCTGATAATGATGTTGAGAAATTTTGTTGAATTGCCTTATTTGCTATGCCCATATGAATATAAATTATACGATTTTTGTCGATTTGTTTTCTTTATGTAAAAAATATTGAGCATCAAACTCTTGTATTGTTTTTGTTGACTAGTATATATCAACTAAAATATTATGTTTTATTTATTTATATGTGCTGTATGTTGTATGCATGTTTGTGTATCATTTACTATCAAGTATCAAGTATATATGTGGATATGTATGGCTTTGTGATTTTAAATTATTATGTGGTTTTTTTTATATGTGCTGTATGTTGTATGCATGTTATGTCATGTATGTGTTGTTCAATGTATAGTCGAATTTAAAAGCTCGTTAGAGCTTGTGTTATGCTTGTTGTACATGCTTCGACTTTAAATAACACTTATTTATTTATTTATTTACTTGAAGAGCATCACAAAATACATTTTTTGCACACATTTCCCCCCTCTTTTTATGGGGTGGCGATTGTGATTTTATGTATATATGGACTAGTCTACAAATTTTGGAGCTTGAAATCAGCTTCTAAATCATTTTTACTTACTATACCTTTATATGTAATTGTAGTCACCTAGATTTTTTTTTATTAAACTAATCTGTTAAGAGCATTTCATTCAAGTTTTTATTGTTTTTAACTGTATATACGCACTTTGGTGCTTTTATCCATGTTGTTGATGTCACTTGCCTGTGATGCGATAGCCCTAGGCAGTAATCAAGTAGAAGTAGAAGTAGAAGTACTCGAAGTGATATTTTAACTTTTTTGTTTATTTCATTATATGTTTCAGTGCTAATCTTAGGTATAAGAAGAGTTTGAAGATACCAAAAGGGTAATCAGAATCTGTATATCGAAGAAGAACAGACAAAACAATGGCCAAAAGAAAAAGTACAAAAGGAAAACAACGATCTACAAAACATACATATACAACTAAAGCTCGAGTAACACGAACCCCACTAAAAACCGGGGATGAACGCAGGTGCTCCGGAAGGGTAAGTAGTTTTTACTCCACTAGGTACACCCGTGGTGTAAATCTAGTTACAAACCCGGTTATAAGTCGTGAATGAGGAAGGACCGGGAAGTGCTTGCGACAAGTGGAACGTATCCGTGGTCATTTGTGACAGATATTATTTTCGAAGTGATGACTTCAACTTCGACTTCAAAAGGAACCCTTGGTTCAGTCGCTTCCCTGTTAGCAGCAACCCGCTATCAAGGAAATCCTGATAGGAACCACAAGCTTTAGAATATCGTAGCAACTGAGAGATATATACTCCATATGCAGGTGCTGCTGGAATGTTGCTACATATAAATGGAAAGTTCACAATAGGAAAATTGAAATAATCTCTTTTGTCGTAAAGTTTCGTTCTTAACCCCCCTCACTGTCAATTTCGAGGAGTAAGTCAAGGTATGAAGCAGACCTATCTGTGTCTGTGGTATCCTTTATTTCAAGCTCAACGAAATCACCAAACCTAGAATTATAAATTAGTGAATGGACATAGTCTATATAGCGGAACGCGAAATTAAAGGATCGGGATAGCCTCTTTTCGTTTTTCTTGAGAAGCCCCTGTATGAAGTCTGCCTCATACGAGTACAGAAACAAGTCAGCGAGAAGAGGAGCAGTTTGTACCCATATGTATGCCGACTGTCTGTTGAAAAACACGTCCACCAAACATAACAATACAATACAATACAATACAATATTTTTTATTCCAATTAGGGTCCCTCAAGGGGCAATAACAAATATACATTCATAATTATATCAACAGTTACAACAATACAGAATGGAGATATATGTTTTTAAACAAGACAATTCTAACTAAAAAAACTAAAATATATAAATAAATAAATAGGCCGTGTTCGGCAGCACGACCCGATGAGAGGCAATGAGTAATGTATAGTTGCAGTGTATCATATGGTTGAAGAATGGACTACATGAATGTGATTACTTAGCTGGAGGAGACACCAGGGGACGATGCTTAAGAATTGTGTTTTGATTCTCCCCGTGTCTGATCCAGCAAAGCAAGCGGTTCAAGTAGTAAAACATCATGTGTTTGATGAAAGGACTGTGATTACTTAGCTGGAGGAGACACCAGGGGACGGTGCTTAAGAATCGCATTTCGATTCTCCCCGTGTCTGATCCAGGAAAGCAAGCAGTTCGAGTAATAAACTAAATTGGGAATACATAGATGTATCGCTTATCTGCAACAGACACCAAGGGACAGTGCTTCAGGAAATGTATTGCATCTACTAAGATTAGCAATGAGCATTCCTCCTCGTGTCTAGTGCAGACAAACAATAATATATTTTAGACATTAATATGTAGATTTTGTTAATAAAATTTGAAGCAGTGTTATTCAGTTATTCAAATTATCTGCAGTATTTATAAATAAAGTGACACAACTCTTTTAAGATTGATACATCTTCACAGGTCATTAACCAGTAAAAAATTTTCTCGAGGATTTAATTGTAGAAAATTGTTACACGATTGAGATATTGTTTTGAACAGCTGTTGTCGCTCCTCTCTAAATTTGCTGCAGCAAAGTAGAAAATGAATTTCATCTTCTACCTCTCCCGAGTCGCACTGCTCACACAACCCTTGGTGTGGAGGGATACCCTGGTATCTACCAGTCTCAATATGTAGACGATGTGCTGAGATTCTTAGTTTAGTTAAACATCTCCTATGCTCAAAATTACCGATAACAGATAGATAATTTTCAAACCCAAAATGTACTTTGAATGTGGTGTAAGTGCGAAGCTTCCCTTCTGAGTATTGTTTCATCTTATTTTTCCATAGTTCCAAAAAGCCCTCTTTGATTTGTCTATTGAGGCTGTTTTTTTTAATTTTCTTTCCTTTCAATTGACTAATTGTTGGAAAATGTTGAAGTATACGTTGGAGAGATCCGTACCATGATGATTTGTTTTGATTATATAGTTGTTTTGATTGTCCATAAGCATTTTGTAGTAAATGAAATTTTTCTAGATATTCAAGTCGGTTCCAATAGTGGAAAATATGCTGTCAATCAAAACCTCGAGCATGTTGATGATATCAATTTCAGAGAACCTTTTGGTAGAATCAGAGTGTTTTTTTTTTTTACAAAATAAGATCTGTCTCTTCCTAGCACAATGTATTTATATCTACGTTGGCCCTTCTTTTTTTATGAAACGCTATCATTTTGATACAGTCAGGACATTTTTAATGTTTAGAAAAGGATGAGGATTATGGGCATAACATTGTACTTTAGTAAACAGGAGCCGTCGTGCTTGTGATCGTATGGTACTTTGATTTACAAGCACCCGTGCAATCAGTGCCTATCGCCACTAAAGTTGTGAGTTCGAACCACGTTTGTGGCAAGGTGTACTCGATACAATATGTGATAAAGTTTGTCAGTGACTTGCGACAGGTCGGTGGTTTTCTCCGGTTTCCTCCACCAATAAAACTGACCGCCACGATATAACTGAAATATTGTTGAAAGTGGCGTTAAACACCATAAGCCCAAACCTTATTTCTGATTGGCGATGAAAACAATTTATCTAAAACTACAAGTCGGCATGCTTGATTTTGTTTGTACACATAATGTATTTATTGGTTGAAATTCTAAAACTCTCGAAAACTGCAGGTCCAAATAATTCTTTACTTCGCATAAATTATGTATGTTATATGTCCTCTACATAAATTATGTATGTTATGTGTCCTCTACATAAATTATGTATGCTATATGTCCTCTACATAAATTATGTATGTTATATGTCCTCTACATAAATTATGTATGTTATATGTCCTCTACATAAATTATGTATGTTATATGTCCTCTACATAAATTATGTATGTTATGTGTCCTCTACATAAATTATGTATGTTATATGTCCTCTACATAAATTATGTATGTTATATGTCCTCTACATAAATTATGTATGTTATATGTCCTCTACATAAATTATGTATGTTATATGTTCTCTACATAAATTATGTATGCTATATGTCCTCTACATAAATTATGTATGTTATATGTCCTCTACATAAATTATGTATGTTATATGTCCTCTACATAAATTATGTATGTTATATGTCCTCTACATAAATTATGTATGTTATATGTCCTCTACATAAATTATGTATGTTATGTGTCCTCTACATAAATTATGTATGTTATGTCCTCTACATAAATTATGCATGTTATGTGTCCTCTACATAAATTATGTATGTTATATGTCCTCTACATAAATTAAGTATGTTATGTGTCCTCTACATAAATTATGTATGTTATGTGTCCTCTACATAAATTATGTATGTTATATGTCCTCTACATAAATTATGTATGTTATATGTCCTCTACATAAATTATGTATGTTATATGTCCTCTACATAAATTATGTATGTTATATGTCCTCTACATAAATTATGTATGTTACGTGTCCTCTACATAAATTATGTATGTTATATGTCCTCTACATAAATTATGTGTGTTATATGTCCTCTACATAAATTATGTATGTTATATGTCCTCTACATAAATTATGTATGTTATGTTCTCTACATAAATTATGTATGTTATGTGTCCTCTACATAAATTATGTATGTTATATGTCCTCTACATAAATTATGTATGTTATATTTCCTCTACATAAATTATGTATGTTATATGTCCTCTACATAAATTATGTATGTTATATGTCCTCTACATAAATTATGTGTTATATGTCCTCTACATAAATTATGTATGTTATGTGTCCTCTACATAAATTATGTATGTTATATGTCCTCTACATAAATTATGTATGTTATGTGTCCTCTACATAAATTATGTATGTTATATGTCCTCTACATAAATTATGTATGTTATATGTCCTCTACATAAATTAAGTATGTTATGTGTCCTCTACATAAATTATGTATGTTATGTGTCCTCTACATAAATTATGTATGTTATATGTCCTCTACATAAATTATGTATGTTATATGTCCTCTACATAAATTATGTATGTTATATGTCCTCTACATAAATTATGTATGTTATATGTCCTCTACATAAATTATGTATGTTATATGTCCTCTACATAAATTATGTATGTTATGTTCTCTACATAAATTATGTATGTTATGTGTCCTCTACATAAATTATGTATGTTATATGTCCTCTACATAAATTATGTATGTTATATTTCCTCTACATAAATTATGTGTGTTATATGTCCTCTACATAAATTATGTATGTTATATGTCCTCTACATAAATTAAGTATGTTATGTGTCCTCTACATAAATTATGTATGTTATGTGTCCTCTACATAAATTATGTATGTTATATGTCCTCTACATAAATTATGTATGTTATATGTCCTCTACATAAATTATGTATGTTATATGTCCTCTACATAAATTATGTATGTTATATGTCCTCTACATAAATTATGTATGTTATATGTCCTCTACATAAATTATGTATGTTATGTTCTCTACATAAATTATGTATGTTATGTGTCCTCTACATAAATTATGTATGTTATATGTCCTCTACATAAATTATGTGTGTTATATGTCCTCTACATAAATTATGTATGTTATATGTCCTCTACATAAATTATGTATGTTATGTTCTCTACATAAATTATGTATGTTATGTGTCCTCTACATAAATTATGTATGTTATATGTCCTCTACATAAATTATGTATGTTATATTTCCTCTACATAAATTATGTATGTTATATGTCCTCTACATAAATTATGTATGTTATATGTCCTCTACATAAATTATGTATGTTATGTGTCCTCTACATAAATTATGTATGTTATATGTCCTCTACATAAATGATGTATGTTATGTGTCCTCTACATAAATTATGTATGTTATATGTCCTCTACATAAATTATGTATGTTATATGTCCTCTACATAAATTATGTATGTTACATGTCCTCTACATAAATTATGTATGCTATATGTCCTCTACATAAATTATGTACGTTATATGTCTACATAAATTATGTATGTTATATGTCCTCTACATAAATTATGTGTTATATGTCCTCTACATAAATTATGTATGTTATGTGTCCTCTACATAAATTATGTATGTTATATGTCCTCTACATAAATTAAGTATGCTATGTGTCCTCTACATAAATTATGTATGTTATGTGTCCTCTACATAAATTATGTATGTTATATGTCCTCTACATAAATTATGTATGTTATATGTCCTCTACATAAATTATGTATGTTATATGTCCTCTACATAAATTATGTATGTTATATGTCCTCTACATAAATTATGTATGTTATGTGTCCTCTACATAAATTATGTATGTTATATGTCCTCTACATAAATTATGTGTGTTATATGTCCTCTACATAAATTATGTATGTTATATGTCCTCTACATAAATTATGTATGTTATGTTCTCTACATAAATTATGTATGTTATGTGTCCTCTACATAAATTATGTATGTTATATGTCCTCTACATAAATTATGTATGTTATATTTCCTCTACATAAATTATGTATGTTATATGTCCTCTACATAAATTATGTATGTTATATGTCCTCTACATAAATTATGTATGTTATGTGTCCTCTACATAAATTATGTATGTTATATGTCCTCTACATAAATTATGTATGTTATGTGTCCTCTACATAAATTATGTATGTTATATGTCCTCTACATAAATTATGTATGTTATATGTCCTCTACATAAATTATGTATGTTACATGTCCTCTACATAAATTATGTATGCTATATGTCCTCTACATAAATTATGTATGTTATGTGTCCTCTACATAAATTATGTATGTTATATGTCTACATAAATTATGTATGTTATATGTCCTCTACATAAATTATGTGTTATATGTCCTCTACATAAATTATGTATGTTATGTGTCCTCTACATAAATTATGTATGTTATATGTCCTCTACATAAATTATGTATGTTATGTGTCCTCTACATAAATTATGTATGTTATATGTCCTCTACATAAATTATGTATGTTATATGTCCTCTACATAAATTATGTATGTTATATGTCCTCTACAAAATTTCACTATGTAGTCTTTATTGCTTCAATGTCTGTTCATGATTGGCATAAACTTTATAAAACCTCTGAAATAAATGTCCAAATGATTTCTTACATAGCACTTCATGTACTCAATTTGAGCATTCTACAGAGGATTACTCATTATAGTCCACATGATGCTAACCAAGTACAAATTACGTATTTGAGACCCTCTGTTACGATTCCTCATTTCGTCAGTTGTGATAGTTTTCGTTCAACTCATCTTCTCCCCAAATTAAATTTAGAATAATTAAATATATTCTGTACCATTATAAACAAGTATTCTTATTTCAATTTTTACTTGTAAGAAATACTTATTTAGCTATCTCGGGCTTTGTAAAACACCTTACTTTAATAAATTTTAACATTTCAGGAATCGATCCAGTATTTCCTTGCGGTCCCCACGAAGCCATAAAAGCAGTGAAGAATAAAAGAGAAAACATGATCGATACCCCAACGGTGCTCATTACAAATATACCAAATTGAAATGAAAACTTAATTTGTGCAAATAACATAAAACTGGCAGCGCCAAACGTTGTTATGGCGCCAGAGAGTACAGAAACGGCCATATTTTCCAGCATGCTCTTTATACGGCCTTCACGTGTCAAAGATGGCGAAGTACAATAAGCCTCAGCCAGATGAACAATATAATCTACTGACAATCCTACAACCAAACCAAGGTTTATGGACTCCAAGACCTGTAAATATATTGATGGTAAGGATATATAAATACATATCTGTGAATGTCAGGAAATGATATTCCATAAAAAGCACAATTCAAATGGACTAGACCACCATTTAATCATTATTGTCAATGCTTTGTTTTTTAACAGATACGATGTACATGTATATGGATAAAACCATAAAATGTGATATGAATAAAGTACCGTACTGTATCAACTGTATATGTATTAACATGGCGGTTGTTTTATAACAGGAAGGAACTGGTACCCGTTACGAGCACCTGGGTTCAACCCCGGCTTTTGGTGGTGTCCGTGTTGCTCATATTCTTAGCTTTATGTGTTGTGTTTTTAAGCTTGTCTTCGTTCTGTGTCTTGTGTACCCAATGCTGCCAGTGTCTTTGGATTGTCCATTCTTGATTTGACCTTCGGTTTTGTCTAACTACATTCACAATAGGCATACAAGAATACAAATGATTGCTTTCATTTATTACCATAGATAATTTTCCTTTTCGTAAGTACATTTATGATTTTTTGTAAATACATGTACCACAGTTCAGGATTAATATCGACTCTCCAGGATGACAATGCAAATGATACAACCATGGAGATAATAAATATCATGTTCCCCTTAAAAACATAAATCTTATAAATGTAATTTAAATATATTGTATTTGCCAAATTTCAACAAAATGGATTAGACAGAAGTTAATATAACATATGAAGTCTTCTCCGTATCATTGGTACTTGGTTATACACGGAATCGTCAAAGAATACGAAAATACAATCAAAAACGTTACCAATAGCGACATCCATAATTTGCCAACATTTTCCTACAAAGAGAGACAACTCGTACTTGCATTAATTTCTGTCTTGTCTGGTGAATGTTATTAACAACACAACGACAAATGTAACTCGTACATAACTTCCATTCTTTCAGAGGAATATTGACAACAAACTTACCCCTAATTTCCATCCTGCCAAAGGTATACTACCAACAACAACAACTGTTACCATGGCAATACATCCTGTCGCAATTAATCCAATGATAAAGTTTAATGTTGTAAAGGTTAGGATTGGTAAAGCTAGAGATATCCCAATGATTAGTCCACTCTTAGCAGAATTAACCAAAGTCTAAAACAGAAATTAAATATATAAACTAAGCATATTAAATCAGGATACATATATATTGTCATTAATTCATTTACCCGAAATATTCAATTGACATCCACAATTTACCCATATTTTCGGAGCAATATTTATAGGAATAACACAAGACAAAGTTCACAAATATATCTTCATTAGATGTCTCTTTTCAGCCTATTAAAATCCAATATGCAGTACTAGTGTAATATTATATGTTTGAGTCCAAAGAGGAAGCACCCGAGTTCACCCCTGGTTTTTAGTGGGGTTCGTGTTACTCGATCCTTACTTTTAAGTGTATGTTTTGTAGATCGTTGTTTGTCCTTTTGTCCTTTTTCTTTTGGCAATTGTGTTGTCCGTCTTCTTCGATTTACGGATTTTGATTACCCCTTTGGTATCTTCAAACTCTTCTTATTTTATCTAATCTATGTAGAGATTACTCTGTCAAAATTGACAGTTTCTTTACATACCTCTTGAATTTTAATCCAATGCCAGGTAGATGTAGCAGACTGAAACCCACTTTTTAGAGAGTCCGGCATCTTTGATACCTTAAATAGTAAGGAAGATAAGTTGTGGTGCAAAATGTTTATAAGCATGATTCAATTAGCTAAACAATATACATGTATATCAACCAGAAGCGACGAACATAAATGTCATTTTTTAATAAGTGTATCTCAAGACTTTAAAATTATTTGGCTTTCCAATGTTTTGATAATGTGAGCGTACATCATAAATGTTATTAAAGAAACGTGTCGTGCTCACTAAATTAGATATCTACCTTGTTATCCTAAAGATGTTCATCTCCGACAATTTTGGATAGGTGGTGTAATGTTCATCATTCAATTTCTTTTGTACAGCACAAGGGCTTATTTACTTATTATAATTTGATAGCTTCACTACAGTTTGCACCTCTTTTCAAAATAATACCGTCAAGTAAGTAACTAGCTCCGTTAATTGGTTTAATGTGTCATTTGTTGATAAAACGCCGCAAAAACCCTTGTTATATATACATGTATATATATATTTTAATGGCGTTCCGTCCAAATGCAAGTATCTTAATTTAATTTTACTTAAGCCCAAAATCGAATACATAATTCCAATTTACATTTATGTCTGAAACAACGCATATAGTGCCAATTTACACTTTATATCAATTTACAATATGATATTACCTCGTCTTGTATATATTTCTCCCAAAACTGGTAAATTGGTTTTCCCTCTGGATATCCAATATTGTGGAAGCTAAGAGTAGTGTTTATCTCTACACCAATAAATCTAAGCTTAGTACCATATACCATACCTGAAAAGAAAGAATTACAAATGTGTCAGAGTTACGACCGTTGCCACTAGTGGAGCAGGAACTGCTTACCCTCCCGGAACAACTGAGTTCACTCCCGGTTTTAGTGTAATGTTTTACAGACCATTGTTTTCTTATTTCTGTCATTGTACATGTACTGTCAGACCTTCTTCAATTTTTGGCTGCTGATTACCCTTTGATATATTCAATAAACGTTAGAGAATACCGAAGGGGACAATAAACAACAAATTACAATCCAGAGAAACTGACATCATATGGTACACAAGACAAAAACAAACATAACGAAAACACAATACGATATCTGTTGGACACCACTATACCCAAACAAACACAAATAAATGCGCCCTCCTACAAACTAAATCTAAAAAGATGAGCATACATATGGTACAAATCTGATTAAAATCAGATCTCTCAATTGCTACCCTTCGCTCCAGGAGAGATCTGAGAAATCCCCATTACGGGTCACATGTGAGTGATCATAGTACCAGCCAATAAAAAAGGCAATTGTGACACTATGAAAGTGTTCCTAAACTACTTTGCTTGCTACGAACAATCCGATTTGCCGAAATATGTCATAGCCATATTCATCATATCATTATATATTCATGACATTACGTCATTCACAGTTGACTCGTAATATGAATATCTCAGATCTCACCCTGAAGTATTCGAGCTCACCCAGATAAATATAATTCTATTGATGTAAAAATACACAACTGTGAATGTAATGAATTACATTGACCTTTTCGAAAGAAGTATGCTTTAAATTTAATCATATTCTTATAAATTTGCAGGTGATACATGTATGCCTTTCATACATTTCCCTACCTACACCAAAATGGACTTTTATTTTTTATTCAATCTAATTTTAATTGGATTGGGTTTTTTTTTATCATACACACTATTACACTCCAACAACAGGTTTAACCCAGCCACAATCTTGTGCCTGTCTCAAGCCGGACCTGTATTTCCAATACCATATGTTATGGTCTCTGGTTTTATTCAATGAGTTGAAGTGAGAGGTGACTGTTAGTTTTGTTGATATGGGTGGAATTGTCGACCCTCATTGTTTAGACTTTCTTTTCATAATAGACAATTTATATAATACAATAAGTTTGTAAGTTCCTAAGTTTGTACAATGTATAAATAAGTACCATTTTCAGATAAATTGTGGATAAAATTTGTTATTCCTGGTAGATTCTGTTCTCCAATAAGATGATTATATATCCAGTAATCTTCAGTGGGAACAAATGTATATCCATTACTTAGCCAATAGGATACCAAAATCTGGAATGAAACAAATACAATGGTAATACACATATAATATTTCAGGGCATTGTCGACTATCAACACATGTTGCTATCTAATAATCCATGCACATAAACTTGTGGGTTATTGTACTTTCTGTATAATATTTCAGGGCATTGTTGACTATCAACACATGTTGCTATCTAATAATCCATGCACATAAACTTGTGGGTTATTGTACTTTCTGTATAATATTTCAGGGCATTGTCGACTATCAACACATGTTGCTATCTAATAATCCATGCACATAAACTTGTGGGTTATTGTACTTTCTGTATAATATTTCAGGGCATTGTTGACTATCAACACATGTTGCTATCTAATAATCCATGCACATAAACTTGTGGGTTATTGTACTTTCTGTATAATATTTCAGGGCATTGTTGACTATCAACACATGTTGCTATCTAATAATCCATGCACATAAACTTGTGGGTTATTGTACTTTATGTATAATATTTCAGGGCATTGTTGACTATCAACACATGTTGCTATCTAATAATCCATGCACATAAACTTGTGGGTTATTGTACTTTCTGCATAATATTTCAGGGCATTGTTGACTATCAACACATGTTGCTATCTAATAATCCATGCACATAAACTTGTGGGTTATTGTACTTTCTGTATAATATTTCAGGTCATTGTTGACTATCAACACATGTTGCTATCTAATAATCCATGCACATAAACTTGTGGGTTATTGTACTTTCTGTATAATATTTCAGGTCATTGTTGACTATCAACACATGTTGCTATCTAATAATCCATGCACATAAACTTGTGGGTTATTGTACTTTCTGTATAATATTTCAGGGCATTGTTGACTATCAACACATGTTGCTATCTAATAATCCATGCACATAAACTTGTGGGTTATTGTACTTTCTGTATAATATTTCAGGGCATTGTCGACTATCAACACATGTTGCTATCTAATAATCCATGCACATAAACTTGTGGGTTATTGTACTTTCTGTATAATATTTCAGGGCATTGTCGACCATCAACACATGTTGCTATCTAATAATCCATGCACATAAACTTGTGGGTTATTGTACTTTCTGTATAATATTTCAGGTCATTGTCGACTATCAACACATGTTGCTATCTAATAATCCATGCACATAAACTTGTGGGTTATTGTACTTTCTGTATAATATTTCAGGGCATTGTCGACTATCAACACATGTTGCTATCTAATAATCCATGCACATAAACTTGTGGGTTATTGTACTTTCTGTATAATATTTCAGGGCATTGTCGACTATCAACACATGTTGCTATCTAATAATCCATGCACATAAACTTGTGGGTTATTGTACTTTCTGTATAATATTTCAGGGCATTGTCGACTATCAACACATGTTGCTATCTAATAATCCATGCACATAAACTTGTGGGTTATTGTACTTTCTGTATAATATTTCAGGGCATTGTCGACTATCAACACATGTTGCTATCTAATAATCCATGCACATAAACTTGTGGGTTATTGTACTTTCTGTATAATATTTCAGGGCATTGTCGACTATCAACACATGTTGCTATCTAATAATCCATGCACATAAACTAGTGGGTTATTGTACTTTCTGTATAATATTTCAGGGCATTGTCGACTATCAACACATGTTGCTATCTAATAATCCATGCACATAAACTTGTGGGTTATTGTACTTTCTGTATAATATTTCAGGGCATTGTCGACTATCAACACATGTTGCTATCTAATAATCCATGCACATAAACTTGTGGGTTATTGTACTTTCTGTATAATATTTCAGGGCATTGTCGACTATCAACACATGTTGCTATCTAATAATTCATGCACATAAACTTGTGGGTTATTGTACTTTCTGTATAATATTTCAGGGCATTGTCGACTATCAACACATGTTGCTATCTAATAATCCATGCACATAAACTTGTGGGTTATTGTACTTTCTGTATAATATTTCAGGGCATTGTCGACTATCAACACATGTTGCTATCTAATAATCCATGCACATAAACTTGTGGGTTATTGTACTTTCTGTATAATATTTCAGGGCATTGTCGACTATCAACACATGTTGCTATCTAATAATACATGCACATAAACTTGTGGGTTATTGTACTTTCTGTATAATATTTCAGGGCATTGTCGACTATCAACACATGTTGCTATCTAATAATCCATGCACATAAACTTGTGGGTTATTGTACTTTCTGTATAATATTTCAGGGCATTGTCGACTATCAACACATGTTGCTATCTAATAATCCATGCACATAAACTTGTGGGTTATTGTACTTTCTGTATAATATTTCAGGGCATTGTTGACTATCAACACATGTTGCTATCTAATAATCCATGCACATAAACTTGTGGGTTATTGTACTTTCTGTATAATATTTCAGGGCATTGTCGACTATCAACACATCTTGCTATCTAATAATCCATGCACATAAACTTGTGGGGTATTGTTAGGGTTATGGTGCTTAACGTCACTTTTAACAATATTTCAGTTATATCGTGGCGGTCAGTTTATTGGTGGATGAAACCGAAGTACTCAGAGAAAACCTGTTGCAAGTCACTGACAAATTTTATCACATAATGTTGCATCGACTACACTTCGCCTGAGTGGGATTCATACTCACAACTTCAGTGATGATGTGCACTGATGGCATAGGTAGTTGTAAATCTAACTAACCACGACCACGACGACCCCCTATAAACTTGTATATATGCATGTACAATAACATACGTGGATAGTCGACAAGGCCCCCTGTGATAATACCCGAGTAAAGAAATGTGTCTACTACCACTGGGGCGATACATCTGCTGTTGGACTATTACTCCCCAAATGTATCATCCTCCCAGCATTCAGTCATGAGTATTAGATATACATGTATTTTTTTTTATATAAATTATTTCGCTTTCTAATATTTTGACTGAGCATACCTGATTAAAATTATTACAGGAACACTTAAACATTTTGCTTATAAGAAAGCAGAGTTGTATTCTCTGCCTGAGAAAGATCATTTCACTCAGAGTTTCAATTTGAAAAAAACCCATTAACTTGACCTTTTTTTATTTGCTTACCAAGTTCAAATCATCTTCAATGTATAGGTTGGTATCGAAAAATAGATTTTAATACACTTTTGAATACATATTATTGTTAAACAGCACCATAGATATTGATGGTATTATACACATCATTGTTAAACAGCGCCATAGATATTGATGGTATTATACACATCATTGTTAACCAGCGCCGTAGATATTGATGTTATTATACACATCATTGTTACACAGCACCATAGATATTGATGGTATTATACACATCATTGTTAAACAGCACCATAGATATTGATGTTATTATACACATCATTGTTAAACAGCACCATAGATATTGATGTTATTATACACATCATTGTTAAACAGCACCATAGATATTGATGGTATTATACACATCATTGTTAAACAGCACCATAGATATTGATGGTATTATACATATCATTGTTACACAGCACCATAGATATTGATGTTATTATACACATCATTGTTAAACAGCACCATAGATATTGATGGTATTATACATATCATTGTTAAACAGCGCCATAGATATTGATGGTATTATACATATCATTGTTAAACAGCACCATAGATATTGATGTATTATACATATCATTGTTACACAGCACCATAGATATTGATGGTATTATACATATCATTGTTACACAGCACCATAGATATTGATGGTATTATACATATCATTGTTAAACAGCACCATAGATATTGATGGTATTATACACATCATTGTTAAACAGCGCCATAGATATTG
Source organism: Bathymodiolus septemdierum (assembly GCA_963383655.1). Lineage (NCBI taxonomy): Eukaryota > Metazoa > Mollusca > Bivalvia > Mytilida > Modiolidae > Bathymodiolus > Bathymodiolus septemdierum. The sequence goes on along the minus strand of OY726526.1, from coordinate 70,976,328 downwards.
ATGTATTATACATATCATTGTTACACAGCACCATAGATATTGATGGTATTATACACATCATTGTTAAACAGCACCATAGATATTGATGTATTATACACATCATTGTTACACAGCACCATAGATAGTGATGGTATTATACACATCATTGTTAAACAGCGCCATAGATATTGATGGTATTATACACATCATTGTTAACCAGCGCCGTAGATATTGATGTTATTATACACATCATTGTTACACAGCACCATAGATATTGATGGTATTATACACATCATTGTTAAACAGCACCATAGATATTGATGTTATTATACACATCATTGTTAAACAGCACCATAGATATTGATGTTATTATACACATCATTGTTAAACAGCACCATAGATATTGATGGTATTATACACATCATTGTTAAACAGCACCATAGATATTGATGGTATTATACATATCATTGTTACACAGCACCATAGATATTGATGTTATTATACACATCATTGTTAAACAGCACCATAGATATTGATGGTATTATACATATCATTGTTAAACAGCGCCATAGATATTGATGGTATTATACATATCTTTGTTAAACAGCACCATAGATATTGATGTATTATACATATCATTGTTACACAGCACCATAGATATTGATGGTATTATACATATCATTGTTACACAGCACCATAGATATTGATGGTATTATACATATCATTGTTAAACAGCACCATAGATATTGATGGTATTATACACATCATTGTTAAACAGCGCCATAGATATTGATGTATTATACATATCATTGTTACACAGCACCATAGATATTGATGGTATTATACACATCATTGTTAAACAGCACCATAGATATTGATGTATTATACATATCATTGTTACACAGCACCATAGATATTGATGGTATTATACATATCATTGTTACACAGCACCATAGATATTGATGGTATTATACATATTATTGTTAAACAGCACCATAGATATTGATGGTATTATACACATCATTGTTAAACAGCACCATAGATATTGATGTATTATACATATTATTGTTAAACAGCGCCATAGATATTGATGGTATTATACACATCATTGTTAACCAGCGCCAGATATTGATGTTATTATACACATCATTGTTAAACAGCGCCATAGATATTGATGTTATTATACACATCATTGTTAAACAGCACCATAGATATTGATGGTATTTCATCGATAACTATCAAAGCATCACTGTATAATCGGCAGACAACTGGGTTTTTTTGTCCTTTGAATTAAACGACATGATTAATCTTTGCTTCAAAATAATAGTTCAAAATATCTCAAACGTTTATATATACAATGTTTTCTTTCGATAATTACCTGATGATGGTTATTCCAGAAAATATATCGTGCATACTTACTTGATATCTACGTTTTTATTACTATCACTGGGTCGATACCTCTGCTTGTAAACTATTAGTCCCCGCAGGTATCATTCACACAGAGGTCAGCACTTCTGTACTGACATGGTTTATTAGATATATATAATTGAACTTTACAGAAACGCATGTCTCTAAATTTTAGATCTACCTTGTTTTGCAGAACTGTTGATAAAATAATATTTCGATAGTTTTCTTTACCTCAAAGTATCTGTCAAAGTGTGGAGGAAGACTTGAAACATCAAAGATATATTTCTTATCCTGCATGAATTTGGTAACTGAATCTTTGGTGAAGGGAAACACAGGATTATCAGAGGATGCTATACCCTGAAAAATCGAGACAATTTTAACTACACATATTTTAACATATACAGCTAACATTATATTTAACAATATCAAAACGGGTGTCAATGATGTAGCAGGAACTGCTTATCCTTAAGAGAGAATACGAATTCACCCCGTTTTTCTGTTGTGTTGTGTTGCTCAGTCTGCAGTTGTCTGAAGTGTTTGGTACATGTAGGTCATTATTTGTCCTTTTGGCATTTTCTCTTTGGTCATTGCAATGTCTGTCCTTCAATGTACGGCTTCTGATTACCCCTTTGATATCTGCAAACCTTTATTACAGAAAGATAATTATTTATTTAGGCATACTGATGTCCAGCACGATTTTCCATATTAGAAGATGTTCCTCCTGTTGATTAACAGTAGGACGACGGGCGTCACTAACGCTTTGGGAGCACCTGAGTTCCTCCCCGGTTTCTTGTGTAGGTTTTGTAACTCGATCTTTTGTTATCTGCATAGTGTCTTGTAGATGATTGATTGTCCTTTTTCTTTTGGTCATTGCATTGTCTGTCCTTCTTCAATTAACGGCTTCTGATTACCACTTTGGTATCTTTCAACTTTTCTATTGGGAATATTTTTGGCATTATAATGTCGAGCGAAGACAAAGTTCTGTGTACTCTTAGATAGCTTACTTGGATATATCTGTAAAAAGCTGACATAAAGCACGATATTTCTGGTTTGTTGGTAACAGAATTTCTTTTAATTCTAAGTGCATGGATCTCGGCGTCGGTAAGATTTTCCAATCGTAGACACATGTCCTGGAACAAATGTTAATAGATATCGAGTATAAATAATTTTTATACGAGGGCTGATGTATCTATGTTGTGTGTGTTTGTTTGTGCACAGTGGTGTCTAACACCTCTTGACTATATGAATAACACGACTGGTGTCTTATAAGAAGCAGGAGCTGCTTACACTCCGCGAACACCTGCATTCACTACTCTTTTTTTTGTGTGTGTGATTCATCTTGTTAGTGTTCATCAACATTAACATTAACATCTGTAACTGAGAAGCTATAGAGAAGAAATCCAAAGCATGGTGAACTTTTTATGAATTCGAAACAGCACTACTTGGATATACCACTATTTTTTTGGTTATTGATTGACTTCATAATGTCATAGTCATATACCAATGTTCATGGTTGATGTTACTATTCTATTGTCTCAACAATATTCCGGAGATTTTCACCGGTTTGTTTTAGTTTTAGTATACATTTATTGCTACATTTTGACAAAAACAGACAGGAAGAACACTTCATATAATGCTATGCCTTTATAAGTAATTTTTGTTCTAGAAAACAGATAAGTAATTAAATTTCGTATTCACTAAAAAAAAAGATAGTTAAAATGTATATCTCACCATTAATGTGATTTGTGCCTCATCAGACTCCAGTGAAAAATGTTCGTCATGTTCTGGCTGCCCAAAACATATCTCTCCAGATTTCCGGTTGCAAGACGAAACATCTTGAGGTTTGAGACCCCATGATAAATGAACTTTAGTATCCTCATTTTCATAATTCCCTTTAAATCCATTATAATGAAGCTTGATTGCCTGTGCATAGTTGTGAGATTCTATATATACCTCTACCTAAATGATATTAGAAATAATTATTATGCATATGCATTCTATAACATGTTATTTGTTTTTCAACTTCTCATCACTCTATGATTAAAACATTTATGAAATAAAATGGAAAAAAAAATACCACCAAAATCCAATCGAACAATCATAGAAACAAGGCGAAAATTGATACACTTAACACATACACATGATATCCAACTATCTGTGATTAGTACGGAGACTTAAATAAAAAAAAAATAGTGGAGGGGCTAAACTAGTCTAATAAAACAATACCACACTAAGAACAGTTTCTTAATCAAATATCAAAACCGTAGAAAGATGCAACAACCGATACCCTTAATACACAAATAAATATAAATAAAACTTGGCAGGGATAAACGAGTTTTATGGGCATAAACCTGCAACAATGTTCGAAACTTTAACTGTAATTTCAAACAATATTTGTTCTTCTTCATTTTCAGTTTCAGTGTAATGTTAATAATGTGTTTTAATTGGTGTATTCTGTGCAAGATCTGAAAGATATTAAGAAAAATGTCGATATGAATAACAAGGACAACGCATGAAGCGAAATACCATAATACGACCAAACCATTTTGAGGTTGAGAAGTCACATATATCACTATTCTAGTTCCAGAAATGTAGTTACTTCTATGACAAAAGAAACGACTTCAGTTTTGCTGTTATAAGTTTTCCACACCTTGATAGTAACATACCAACCGCTCCCGCGTATGGAGTTTATATTTCATAACTGACACGCTACGCTCCAACTCGTTACCGTATTCTGAGTACTAAACTTTTAAATCAAGGGTTTTTGTAAAAAATCGTCTCAACTTATCTTTCAAAATGTTTTTCGGAAGATATCGACACCTTGTTGAAAAGTATTCTGTCAGTTGCGTACATATGACGTAAGATGGTATTGGCAATTAGATTTTGGTTCCAAATCGACTATTGTTTCACTATTATGTCATACTATAGCCTTGTACACTATCTAATATTTAGATAATGATTAAGGTCATCAGCTCTCTTTAAAACAAAAAATGTAGAACTAATATTATATATATGACAACTTCTGTGCCACGAAGATTAAATATATTATGTATAATGTTCAAGATTATAGCGTTCTTTATAATAAGGCTATTTGTGAGAGTTGACATTTTACTCACATGTGAAAAACACTTGCATGACCGCATCATTTCACGAAGAAGGCAGATTTGGGCCCATAAAACTAGTTTAAACCAACCACTGTTTATTGAAGTGCATATGTCAACCCAGGAAAATGAGCGGTCATGTACATGTGTGTTAGGAGTATGCAATTTGCATCTTTCTGTGATTTTGATATTTGATTTCGGAATTGTTCCGACAGTGTGATATTTTTTATTAGGTCAATGAAGGGGAGGCATGTACAAGTTCGTTAAACTGATTGTAATTCCTCTTTTTTGGAATGAAGCATCCTTATGAAATGCAGATATAGTTTTCAAACTTTGATGTATGTAATGAAAACGTATACAATCAAACCTGCCCATGCAGTCACCTCTATTAAGCAGTCACCTGTATTGAAAGGTCATCCTTTTCTTGCCGTCATAGAAAGTTTCATATAAATTTCACCTCTTTTAAGAGGTCACCTGTCTTATAAGGCAACTTTTTCTTTGTCCCAAATGTGACCTCTTAATACAGGTTTGACTGTATATCAAATTTAGTAACATCTGAAAAGCAATATAATCGGCGTCAATTATATGGGATCTCGAAAACATTTTGGATATTATGAAAACACAATATTATGAAGAAATATAATGTTTTGAAAAGATTTGGAATAGTATGAAACAGTTGGGATATTATGAAAACAGTTAGAATATTATGGAAACTTGTGATAACATAAAAACATTCGGGATTTAATGAGAAAAAAGTAGGACATTATAAAAACAATTTGTTATCTTATGAAAAATAAATTTTATAGTCGTACCTGTTTGTTGTCTGGTTCTAAATTTGTGATATTATACACGAAGAACAATGATAGTCCAATAAATAATAATTGTATCGTTATCCTAGCTGGTCTCCATATCATAAATCGAAAAAAATGGTTCGTAAAAAACGAAATTATTCTTTCCCTTATCGTCTGCTTTGTAATGTTTGCTTCTTGTATGCTTATTGGTCCTCTGTATATTATCTCATCAGTAGCTGAAAGCGATATTATTCCGTCTTCATGCATGTAGTTCGGGTGTGACTGAATCAATTCTATGTCTATATTTTCTAATGACTGTGTTCCGGAATCATCAAGTATTAATATTTGCTGACTAGTAGTTTTCCTTATTTGTTTGAACTTCGAACAATACGATAAAAGTCTGTCTAGAAGTGGCTGAATTACATCTGAGTATGCTATAATAACAACTGGTGAACAAAGCAAATCAAATAAATAATTAACACCAATTAGAATCCCAGAAAATATGCCAAATGATGAAACCGGAAGCAAAGGTGACGGCGCGTTGACAAGAAAAGCTGCCATTGTTGTAACTGATGTGACGAATGTAGTTTTTGCCGCCTTTTTATAACAAGCTGAAAGACGATGGGCTTTTGATGGGTAACATGTGTGTATTGATAATCTCCATGTATCGTAAAAAATAAAAACATCATCAGCTCCGATTCCAAGAATGATAAATATAGAAATAATATGAAAAAATCCAAAATATTCGTACTGGAGAACAAATCTATATATCAAATTTGTGAATAAAAAGCTAGTTACAATACTAAGAATGCCAAAAAATGATATCCATAGAGACGACGTCTGTAACCACGTAAATATGAAAATAAAACTAAAACTTCCTATGGCTAACTTCATGTTTGAAAAGGCCTCCTGTTCCACATCGTGTAAATACATTTTTACACTATAAAAAATTAACGACATTTTATGGTCTAACAATTCACCTCTTATTTTCTCTAGTTCCGGTTTGATTTTGAACACTAAATGCCATTCAACCTTATCGTCATCATACCCATCTGCACGTGACCATCCTAACAAAATAAATAACCTCGTTTTCGATGATATTTTGTTTATATCACATGGGTTGTAATGTTTTTCCAAAAGCGGTTCAACGAATTCTCTCGTTTGATTATACATCATTGCTTTGCATATGACGTCGGTAGCATTATCATATGATGTGGAATTAAAAGCTGGATCTACAGTCTCGTACGTCCCGTCAAATAGACGAAGAATGGAATTTGGCTTTTCACATATGTTCTGCATGTTGATAAAACAAAAAGAAGAAATTGTATTGGCATAGTCGAATATTCTAGACTCAGATTCGTTTATTAATTGTAAATTCTTCTCTGAGAAAATGTCATCTCCTTTAAATATCATTTCTACTCTATCAATAATTACGCCATTGAACTTCTGCGGTAGTGTTTTAGTAATAATAGGACGGACTGTACGGTTTTCGTATTTCATTGCAAACCGCCAGGCTAGATCCTGTGTACATGTTGGATCATCATACAGGATTAGTGGTAAAGTTTTAAAATCCACTGGGAACACCTTGTATCCCATTAAAATCAGAAGCACTGTTACAAGGATAATACATATGTGGAGAACCAGGGTAAAAACTGCAAATACAAAACTTGACGTTATAGTTAATGATACCCACGACGGATGTCACATGTGGAACAGGAACTGCTTACCCCCGGTGTTCAACCCCGGTTTTTAGTGGTGTTCGTGTTGTTCGATCTTTAGTTTTCTGTGTAGTGTTTTGTAAATCATTGTTTGTCCTTTTGTCCTTTTTCATTAGACCATTGTATTGTATGTCCTTTTTCGCTTTACGGCTTCTGATAAATGCAGAAAAAACTAGTTTTATTAACTCAAAACATAGAATTTAGTATCCACACAAATTGCTTGACACTAACAAAATGTATACACACACAAATTAAATAGAGTAAATGCAAAATATTTATTGCACAGTATTTTATATGATTGAAATTGGAATAAATTTATATTTGGTAAAATTTTGCAATATGGTGTTGTAGAAGAAGCTTAGAGGTTATGACAGACTTCATCGACATCGTGTGCTTAGATAGTCGAAGATTCCAATAAACATGTGACATATTTGGATCACCGACTGTCAATATTATGCAGTATGCAAATTCGAGTGGCCCAATTTTCTACGGGCTCCAACATCTTAAGAGATGGGGGTAGAACGATATACTGGACGATTTTCTACTCTTACTCGAAATATGAGCCATCAGCATGTGAAACATATACTCTTTGACTCGTCAAAAGCTAAGTGCATAGTTGTTTGTTTTATAAAAATAAATACGGCCAATGCCACTGGTAGAGCAATGGCTGCTTGCCCTTCCGGAGCCCCTGAGCTCATTCCCGTTTTAGGGGGTTCGTGAACGACAATCTTTAGTTTTCTGTGTGGTGTTTTGTGGATCATTGTTTTTACTTTTGACCGTTGCGTTGTCTGTCTTTCTTCGGTTTTCTGATTGTCCTTTAAGTGTCCTCAAGCTTTTTTTATATACATACAGAGTATAAAAAGTCACCACTTACCAAATGAGATTATTGGATGATTTGTGATAATTGCGCAATACTTTAGTGGAGACTCTCCATCGTTGTGACCTGTCATATCCTTGTTATCTGTCAGAATTCCATCAGTTGTCACATCCTTTTGATTACTGCTGTCCTTGTCACTGTGAATTGTCATATTAGTCCTGAAGTCGAACTCTATAAGAGACTTTTTTGTCCTCTGAATGGTTCAATAAAACACACTAGTTATTACATATCTTTGGAGAACAGTTATCCTCCGTACTTTGTGTCGTTGGATCTGTAAATGATTCGTTGGAGATTTATTATTATGAGAATGTTAGACCTGGAAAAAAAATCTCTTTTCTACAATACCTTATGGTGCTAAGCAGGTATTGTTTAGTTGTTTTTCACAAATGTCATTTTTCACAAGATCCATTCTTATGACATATGATATGTCCATACGCGTTGTTATTGCAATACGCCATGTGACTGTTCTGAAGCCTAGCTTACAAGAACCACAGTGCTTTCCAAATTCATAAAACGACTTTAGCTTGTATTCATCATCTTTTGTATGTTATATTCCACTTTTTTTTTTTTTAAATCAAATGACTAATGTTTAATTACGTACCTCCATATTTTTCTTCAGGACATATATTTAATATCTTTTTATGTTTAGATTTGCAATAAGAAAGATTACTTGCAAATCAATTTGAGAACGATTGTAGTAAAAATACAATGTCAATATCTAGTTTGTACAAGTCGAGAAATTAATTTTTAACGATCAATGTTTTCATCTGCATTGAACAAAGTCAAGACTTTCAATGTATTGTTCATGGGTGGATGGCCACAGTGGCATTTAATACGGTTGGCAAATCCAAATAAATCTTCAAGATAATTATATATTTCATTCATTCATTGCCAATTGTTTTAAATGTTGAATAACAGTATTTACTCTAAAATATTTGTAAAGTAAATGTGTAAATATCTAACGTTTGAACATTAAGCCAACATCATAAATATTGACCCGAGTTACCTGGGTGATATTAATGCTATAGTCTATTTCCAAATGTTATATCTTTAAAATAAATTAGTTAATTATAAAATTATTATTAAAAAAACACTGGAGAAGTTCCGAATATCAACAATTAAAAAATATTTGTAATATCAATGCAACCTTTAATAAACAGGTAGCGCTAGATATCGAACTTCGTGTGCACGAAGCGTTTCTGGAATAACCTTCACCTAGTACGCCCATAATCAAAAGATTGAAAAACCAAATAATGTTAAAGGCTTTGTGAACAAGTAATCCAAAGGATCTAAGCAGGAAACCTAAACTCGTTTACGGTTACCTTGTGACGGAATATGTTCCACCATAATGTTTGTTCCTCGGAAATTTTATTATGTAGAAAAAGTTCCATTAGGTACTATCCTTATATAATATTTCATCCAATGCCATAAGGAATCTTCCATGTAACTGGATAAAATATTATATAAGCAAAGTTCCCCGGGATAAAATTTCCAACAGATGAAAAATACATCCAAAGAGATTTTTTAACTTGACTGATAAACTTGTGGAATAAATACTATGTAATAGAGTTTCCGAGTGGAATAAATATTATGTAGTACAGTTTCCTGGTAGAAAAATTCGTATATAATGAATTATTATCATATAATGATATTTGCAAGTGGTATGTATGATTATAATAATAATAAAATTTCCGTGTCAAATAATTATTTTACAAATTTATGAATAAATATTACATAATAGAAGTTCCAGATATTAAGGGAACACAATAACTGTTTAGATGCTAATAATCTTATCAAATACTGCAATGAATCCTTACTAGCAGTAATCTTAGAATGTTTGTCAATATGTTTTTTTTAAGTTAAATACTGGCCATTCATTGACTGACTGTAAAGAAATTATTATGATATTCAATATTCTTTTTTTTAAATATTTGAACAGGAAGATAGGAACATAATACTAATATTGGTAAATAAATAGAAAGTCCTTACCTTTTATGTAACAGCCATCTAATAAAAATGAGAAAATCTTTTCATACTCCTCTGCTTCCGTATAGGAAAATGTCCGAGTAACTCTCCTTTCCTTAGAAATAATGGAGCCGAGGCCCCAAAATCCACCTTTCCTTAGAAATAATGGAGCCGAGGCCCCAAAGGGGCCAAGGCCCATTGTTTTTAAGGAATGGAGAGATACGAGGACATTCTCCAACTTAAAATCTACCCATTGTACTTTAATAATTTTATTAATTATTAATCTTGTAACAAAAAAAAGTCTGTGTATAGTATCTAAAGTACAAAGAGAACAATAACTCCGCCCCTGTCCACATTGTTCATAACTCTCCATTCCTTAAAAATAATGGAGAGTTTAGACAATAGATTTACATCACGATTTTTCTATTGAATGCTGGAACTGTTCCGACAGTGTGATATATATTTTTTCGTTTTATTATAGGTTATGGAAAAAAAACAGCCGAGTTGCAATTGTTAAAAAAAATATGGTTGTGATCGTCATGTCCGTAATCGTCAAAATGAAATACAACCGAATTGATATCAAATGGTGACTTGTTTCAACCTCATTTAAAATATACCTTGAAATTCTTTCAACTTGTACATCACATTCACGATATTTTATTACAACACTACTATATATAGTATTTTACTCAAGTGTACATTTTTTTCCTGTTCTAGTTAAAGAACTCTATCAAACAGAATCATACAGTTTACATGTAATGCAGTTAATACGCATTTAAACCACAGAAGAATATTTCTATTTTCCATATCTTGTGCTGTGGGGTCGCTATTGTGCATGCGAAATATTAATTGCAAACCCCATTGACTGGCTATATGCTGCCTGTCTAGAATATTTTATTTTTTTCTCTATCGACAGTTCAGAAGCTAGAAAACAATATGATGAATATTGTCTGTCAATCATGCAAACAATAACTTATGCACATGACAGAACGCATTTTCAAGGCACCGGATGGATAGTTCCCTTTGATTTTAAAAGAGAATGGATCTGATAGAATTTAAAAGTTTAATATGGGCGCAAAAGGGGAAACTTTATATAATTTAGGAAAATGTGTGATGTGAATTTTAGGGATCCTCAGATTCAAATCCATTCATCTACTTTTCTACACTTTTATACATATTATACATATGTATATTTCAAATGGTAGTAATGTTATTTTAAAATATTTCCACTTTGTTTTACTTGTCGTTTTCTTTTAAGAGCACCAGGTTTATACTGCTCATGCTCAGCAACGGACCACCTTCGTCAATTGTTTTAGCTCATCGATGATCATGAGATTCACTAAGATAAATAACACGGTCCGTGCAATACTTATTTATTTATTTATTTATTTATGCTTTGGTGTCAGTGTTTCAGCTGTTGACAGAGCTTTAAATTCAACATGAGTAGACTTATAGAAGGTGTGTAATCGTAAAATTCAGTAGCCAACCATCCCAGTCTGGTGGCAAAAGAAAGGATATTGTTCTGATATGCCTAACGTTGTGTCTGCAATTGACGGAACTTCACATGAGATACAAATTCCATCCAATGAACCCCAACAAAAAACATACTTTAAGCAAACCAATTCTTTTCATTGATTGATATGAAAAGAAAGTTTATAAACAGTGATAATCATAAATTCCATCTATATCAATAAAACAATTACCTTTCATCTTAACTGAACTTGAGCCGTCGTGTTCGTATGGTAGTTGAATTTCCAACTACTTGTGCAATCGTTGCCTATCACCACTTAAGTTTGAACCCCATTCATGGCGAGGTGTACTCGATAAAACATTATGTGATAAAGTTTGTCAGTGATTTGCGACATGTCTGTGGATTTCTCTGGGTACTCCAATTTCGCCACAAAAGTAGAAACTGAAATATTTTTGAAAGTGGTGTTAAACACCTAACCTCCAATGGACAAACAGTGATGGATCAAAAGTTTGTGTATGTAGTGCATAACATAAAACACATTTGGGTCATAATGTGGCATATCTTTACAAGTATAGAGCCGTCCGGTGTGTTCGCGCACCTAATGGTTCAGTGGTTAATTGCACAGCTTGCCAACATTTTATTGAATTAATTTAAATCATCCTCAAATACATTGAAGTATTATCTTTATGGTCTTTATCCGGATTCCGCTACAATTTTTAACATTACAGTGAAAACGAAGTGTAGACAAACCAACCCTCGATTTTTGACAAATGTTGCAACGTCCGGTGATATCGCGCATGCATACTTTGGATGGTTCTTAAAATGAATAAAGGAAAGATTTTATTTTCCAAGTTTTCGAAATTGAAGTTTATACCTATTCCTTCAAAATAAGCTCAAATTTGAAAACATTTGATATCTTTTAATATAATTAGAGTTAATCCTCACATACCAGTAATCTCCATCTTAACTTTTCCAATGATTTTGCAATTTTGACATGTACAATACGTATGCGCGAACTCACCGGATGCGCGAACACCGGTGCCAAGACAGTACCAATAATACTACAACAATATTGTTTCCCACATAATATTATGGGAACTGTTATACACATATCATGTCATTAAACAATGTACTGAAAAAGAAAAAAACTTCACTTTCAAATTTTTTATGAACAATTAAAGAAGAAATTTCGCGATTTTTTACATGTTAGGTAAATATGTTAAATTCGTTTTATCCAAGACTATTCGGGGCAGTATAAAAATAGACAAATAATAAACAATAAGCTTTTATTGATTGTTTTGTTTGGCAAATGTACAAATTGTACGGCCACGGCTTGGAGATAATGGGCCGCCGGCAAACGTCAATGGCAGGCCCGAAATATATACACATAACCATTATAATATTCCAACAAATCATAATGTTCATATAAACCATATCCACATTATCCATGAAAATATCAAAATGCTGGCCCTGGGAACAGAAGCTCAGCCTATAAACAAATCCATTAAAATAACACAACATAATATTAATACTTTGTGTCACTATTTACGCTTTCCTCCAGCCGTGAAGATAGGTTTCACTTAGGGGAAGGACTCTGTCTGAAAAATAAAATAACAACAGCAGAAAAACGAACAAAACTTCTTATTATTGACAGATAATTGGTGAGGGTGGGTGGGGAATTTTAAAAACACATTTCCCCTTGATCGGATTCTTCTGTGACCTTGGCGTTATGGTTGCAGATTCAGAAAGGAAGTACGACGTCACAGCAAATTGTCACGTAACACCGTCAAATTAAAGCGGGATAACTCTTACTCAAATCTGTGAACCATGAAATATTTGCGGGGAAAGATTGCCCGATTTCGCTGTGGATAACGGGGATTTATTCCTCATATGAATAAAACCTATTATTTAAAGTGCTCAGAGGACTGTAATTTAAATCTAATATGAGACAGGCAACCTGTTTGAAGGACGAAGTCCTAAAATTTCAATAATACGATGATCCGTACACGTTAGCCTCGCCCCCACCGGACGCAATTACGAACAATTTCGATGATATTGACCGTGGCATTTGATAATAATTTATAAATTTGACCAAATTGATGAAGCTGATTGCATGTTCATATTTCAGATTAAACACCAATATTCCTTTTGAATCATAGCTCATATATTATTCAATGCATTGTTACGGGTTTTAACTTGGAACAGATTTTCATGACCCCGTTCTAATCACTCTGTGACCTAGATCCGGACACAATTTCGAACGACATCATAATAACCTTTCTAGTGTAAATTATTTAATGACAACTGTTAAAATTGAAAGAGCATTCATTCATTTACGTTCACATATCTATTTGTATATAATACACATGACATAAAAACCTTTCCTTTATTCATATCATAAATGTGTGCGAGTTTGCATTCGGAATTCCTTGGACTCTTCAATGAATAAGGTACATCACGGATTTTGACATTTTGGGATAGATCAAGGTAAAGAAAATGTATTATATTGACTGTTTTTGTTTTAATTTCAATGTGGTCTACATATGCATAGAACCAGGAGATCATATTCTTTCCAATTACAGGCATATGATAACAAAATATGCAAGCTTCAATGAATTTTAGCGATAGATTCCAAGTGCAATTTTCGATCGTTTTCTGTTTACAAATATGAAAACCCGTCGACGTCGTCTGTAACATTCAACAACTGCGCATGAATAATTTTCTCCCAAAACACGAGTAATTTAGCAAGGTATCTATTTATAAAAGCATTTGTTTAATTCATGTTTTGAAGGAACAATTAGGGGACATACTTTTTATTTCGTTCGTAATTGCGTCCGGTGAGGCTATTATCTTTTATTTTGAATGAATTGTGTAGCCGATTTGTTATGGCGTTCATTTTACCTACGCCACTCTTCCATCGGTAAACTGACGAGTTCTGTCCCCTGGCTCGTACCTCGGCTAGATTGAGACAGATTGAGTCATTCTATTCCATCGGGAGTTTCGTAGAAAGAGAATTTTATTAAAAGTTTATTTCGATTTTGCATAGAGTAAATAATCAAACAATTGGGAATTTTTCATTGAAATAGATTTCTTTTGCGTTTCTAAATTATCAATTGATCTATTTTTTAAACTTCCGGTGAGCAGATTTTTTTTTAGCTATCAATATAGTAGGAACAATCGGACAGCTTACCGTTAGAAGGACTTCGTCCTTTAATAACCGTTGGAAAATTCAATACTGAAGTGAACAGATACGTACCTTTTTGACAAACAACTATTTTAAATGAACAACATGTTTCATTTCCTTTATATTTACAACGGAACAAGTGTTTTACAACAGTCACCTATATTCACTATATGTAGGATCCCTTTTACAATTATGTTCATTTTGTTTCACTGCTAATGTGCTGAAAAATATAATGGATAATTTTGACAACGCGTAACTTGTGTATTGATCGGATTAATAAAATGGGAATTTGAATACACACTATTTGATTTGGGGAGGTCTAAAACGCGGAAGTGGAGTGGGAAAACACGGAAGTAAGCCCAAAATGAGTACTTGAAAGGTCATATCTTGAAAAGCACTCAACCTAAGATAAAAATCTAAACGGATTCTAAAAGCTGTTGTTAAGATCTATCTTTTAAAGAAATAAATAATAACATATTTTATTATTTAGGTACTTAAAAGTTGACCGGAAGTGTCAAAAATGAGAACGGGCAATGGACAAAATTTTGACTTTGATCTCAAATGTATCAAGATTCATTTAGATATTCTTAAAGACAATTTTATACTCTATCAGACGATATAAAAATCTGTTTGCTACAATATTAGATAAAAGCACAATCTTGACCGGAAGCCTACCTTTTCAGAGATAGCCGTCGGCGAATTTTCAACTTTGATCTCAAATTTCTCCAAATTCAAGGAACCCGGTCAACAACCGTTTAAATATCCTTAAAGACAATTGTATACTCTATCAGATGATATAAATATGATTTTATAGAAATATTGGTGGAAAGCACAATCTTGACCGGAACCCTACCTTTTCAGAGTTATCCATTGGCGAATTTTCAACTTTGATCTCAAATTTCTCAAAATTCAAGGAACCCGTTCAAAAACCGTTTACATATTCTTAAAGACAATTTTATACGCTATCTGATGATATAAAAATATTTTTGCTAACGTATTAGATAAAAGCACAATGTATTCCCGACTCTGTAGGTTCAGAGCCCAGTGACCAGAATGTAAGTATTTCCGACTCTATAAGCGCAGTAAGCAGTGACCAGAGTGTAAATTCAGATTACAGTGATCAGAGTGTAAGTAACGAGTCTGTAGGTTCGCACTCGGGTAGTAGTAGACGAAGTAGACCATCGCAGCGATGTGCTCCATCTAGTTCAACAAATTCTTTTAAGCGGATTGCATATTGGCTAAATAGCAATCTCAATCTAGTTTTGGTGCATTATTTAGGCGATGAAATGTTTTATCAGGCAATGCCACATGGAAACAGTAAACATGACTCTGAATTTGTTCGAACCATGCCATCAGTTGTTGAAGAAATTAAATGTAAAGAGGGAGATCCACATAAAATTTACAAGAAAATGATTTGTACAAATGTTATAGAAGGTAGTCATCAAGCGGTAGCTAATCCTAGGAATACTAAACAAGTTAAAAACATACTAAGTCAGCAAAAGTATGAACAAGCTTTATCAAAAGACCATATACTTGTATATAACTTGGTTCTTTTGGCATATCAGTTAAATGGCTTTATATAAGAAATTTTTGTGTATCCCGATCTATTGGCGGTGGTTGCACTTCCTGAAATTATAGAAACATTTAAAGATATAATTGAACTTAAATCTGATGAACCTGTATACCTTGTTTATGATACAACATTCAATCTCGGTGATTGTTATGTTTCATCCATCGTTTTTAAACATGTACTTTTCGAAGAATCACCTTTAGTTCCTTTGGCATTTCTGATCCATGAACGGAAACATGCAAAATTGCACCAACTTTTATTTAAATACTTAAAAGATAAGATCCCTCGGCTTGACAAAAAGAAAATTTCATTTGTTGTTGATCAGGAACCTGGTCTTAAAAAAGCTATACAAGAAATTTGTCCTAACTGCCCGATAATGTTTTGTTGAAATCATTTAAAGGGAAATTTTAAATTTTGGTTAAAAGGAAAGGTTGAAAGTGATAACATTAAAGTTTGTGTAGATCATGTTGATAAAATGCTTCATTGTGACAGCGAGGACGAATTTTTGGAACTTAAATCTAATTTAATATCTAAATGGACTCCTGTAGTTTTAGAACATTTCAACAAATTTGTTTCACCTTCAATACAATATCATTCAGGGAAATGGGTAATTGAAGAATATCCAGGAATGTTTGATTCATATTCTGGCATAACTAACAATCTTTCAGAAAGTATGAATGCCGTTCTTAAACGAGAAAATGATTGGAAAGAATTACCAGTAGATCTTTTGGTTTTATTACATTCAAAACTTTGAGAACTATGAAATTCTACGTGACCTGTCAGGTATGAGTAATTATCATCTAAAAGCAGAAACGATATCAAACAAAAAAATCCGAGGGGTCACGAGTACCAGACTACCGAGTTGCATGCCTTGTGTATTCTATATAGGGTAGACACATGCAATTTGATGTTGACATAAGATTGTATGAATATTGACACGAACAAGTTAAAATAAGGAAAAAGAGATGAAATAATAAAGAAATAAAGAAATTTTATTGAAAATAAATTTGTAAACAGAAAGTTAGAAAAAGGGGGGTGGTCCGTGCCACGAGCGCCTGTGGTCTCATCATAATTAATATGTATTCGCCATTTTAACGATCGATGTTCATAAAAGATATTTTAATTTTAATTAAAGAGCTAAAAATTATAGATTAGGAGATCGGGTGGCAACTGAGTTGACCGCAAAGTTAGTGTTTAAGGGAAAAACAACTCTTTGCTCAGTGACCCCCAGAAGGCACAAAACCTAAATATATGATTTTTTTCAGCTCGGAACCCTGTAAGCAAACTTGACCTATAATTTTGATATCCACTGATATTCATTCAGACAAAGTTCAGAAGAGATCATGATCATGAGCGGTATAAACAGATGAAGAGCAGTCAAAATATACAGAGATTAGGCCACACCAAATTTACTTCTTGTTCTTCGGATTTTGTGCTAAAAACGTTGGAGCGAGCAAGTGATTTAAAAATGTTAATTTCTTTTCCTTTTTTTGTTTGTGTCATTTTTGATGAGCGAAACGTAAAACATTATGCGGGAAATATATTAATTATATTTTTCATGTATTTTCAGAAGCGAGAGACCATATTTTAATTTTAAATATTTTATTCTTCAATAAATTAAGGCAAATAATTCCTGAAATAAGAAGTGAAAGGCGGGATTTACTTATTTTTATCTTCATTCTGAAAACAACAGGTACATTCACACCGGTTCACTCAGCAGGGTACATAATATTGCGTAATGAGTTTAGGTCCACACAGGAAGTCGCCAGGCAGAATATACAAGTGTCATTTTACATCCGGTCGACGGGACTCTGACCGAATACTTGAATACATGTGTTACAATCTTTGGCAATAATCAGAAACGCAATACACATTTTGTCACCCGTTAACGGTACCCGTGACTAGAATAGGAGATGCAATACACATTTTAAAGGTTCTAATAGGTGATCAAAATACACGACCCTGATCAAGTATACATTAGGAATGGGTGCATATTAATGCACACTGGCGGATCAAGGGGGTGTTCGACAATTTATTAAAATTCGTGTAAAAATTGGGTAAAAATTGCCACACAAGAGCCTGGGACCCCGTTTTCAAAACTGCTGGATCCGCCCCTGATGCAGCAATGATTCTGGGGCTATTTTCACCAAAAAACTCTTAAGATTAACATTGATCGTAAGTTATATTGAATTGTTCATTTTCATCTTGATTTTTTTAGTGCCTCATAAGAATGATATAGCGACAACCAAAATTATGAAGTAAAGCAAGGTGAACCACAGGGGCTAGGTGCGTCGGAAAAAAAGAAAAAAAATATAATACTACAAGGGGGCGAACTCACTTGCTTCCATTTTGTTAAGTCGTCGTGTTAAATTGATCGTAACTTCGGAACGCCTTAATATTTTCAAAAAATGTTTCCACCAGTCGAAAGTCAAGTAATTTTCCTTTCCAAAGAGACCCCAATTGTTAGTGTAGGCCTCCGAACTGTTGAGGTATCATACACGAACCAAAACAAAACGGCGTGAAAATCCGAAGTCGTACAAACGCTGGGTTGACCACTTCCCATCTGTGTACAGACTTTCCCATGCGTAAACGAGTCATTTCGACTAGCTAAATACTTTCATCCATTCAAATTATGATAAAATTTCTTACCTTACGCCAATTTATATGTCCTTTAAGTCTGTTTTTGAAAGAAATCCCATTTGCATCCTTGACAAACGCCAAAGAACAATCTGTTTCAGCCAATCAAAAAACCCGTTAGAACTCTCTCAATTTTCATGTCTATGGCGTTTGTCAAGGATGCAAATGGGATTTCTTTCAAAAACAGACTTAAAGGACATATAAATTGGCGTAAGGTAAGAAATTTTATCATAATTTGAATGGATGAAAGTATTTAGCTAGTCAAAATGACTCGTTTACGCATGGGAAAGTCTGTACACAGATGGGAAGTGGTCAACCCAGCGTTTGTACGACTTCGGATTTTCACGCCGTTTTGTTTTGGTTCGTGTATGATGCCTCAGCGGTTCGGAGGCCTAAACTAACAATTGGGGTCTCTTTGGAAAGGAAAATTACTTGACTTTCGACTGGTGGAAACATTTTTTGAAAATATTAAGGCGTTCCGAAGTTACGATCAATTTAACACGACGACTTTAAAAAATGAAAGCAAGTGAGTTCGCCTCCTTGTAGTATTATATAGTATTTTATTTATTTTATTTTTTTCGGACACACCTAGCCCCTGTGGGGTGAACAGGGCAGGATAGAAAATTCTTCTTGCAAATCTTAAAAAGCAAAATAGACAAAACCCATTCGTATGCAATTTTTCATTATAAAAACAACAACCATATTTTCTATGACTATTCTGAGATTAATCAGAAGGGTCCGCCAGTTCGAAAGACGTGATTAAGATAAACAAAAAAAAAAATTTCTCTACGCAAAGACATATTATATGTTACGCTTTGTTCAAATCAGAAATAACCGTTATGAAAACAGATTAATCTTTTTTACTGTTGGCGAATACGAATATTGTATTTCCATAAACAAATTATTATATTACGTAAGAGATGTACCCTGAAGTTTTGTATAATAAACTTTAAAAGTATTTATAATACTCATCGTCTGTAATTGTCAAATGAAAACTATTACTAATTATATGTTTACATAATCCTCTCAATTTTATGGCTTCCTACCCTGTAACTGGCTGTGCTTTTAGCTAAGAAGCAGAGCTTATATGTAGCTTTATTGTAGTGCATGAACAATCGATTACAAAGTGCGATCTTATAAATAATATCATTAAAACAATTTTGCCACGTAGTATAGGCCCATTTTTATTTTTTTACGAATTCATGGCATTATTCCGATGTCCGTTCTTTTTTTTTCACATAATTTCGTTTGTTTTGCCATAAGTATATAGAAACAAAACGTAAATCTGCAAAAAGTGATTGTGTAATAAATTCATATATTTAGAATAATAAGAAAAATAAAAAGAAATACGCCTGACAAGCCATATCGACACTGAATGAGGACACCGGTTTGTCACGCTTGTTTTGGGGCGTGGTTGTATTTAGACATCACGTGATAATTGGTATCGAGATGCTATCAAAATGGCGACTTCCATCTATTGTTGACCGAATTTTAAAATCGATTTCATTCCCTTATCCAACATAATAAAACGCTAATATACATATAAACATCCATATTTATACATCAGTTTCCCTTTAAATTAAATTATCTCCATGATCTCAAAATTATGCTTCAGTGTTTACTGCATCTGCCATCGGGGCAAAACTCTGATAACACGATATCAAGCCGTTCAGCGAGGAAAGATTTGTTGGCGGAAGCAGAACCCTCAACCGATATCGATCACTCATGTCCATAAGTTTGGTGTCTGTGTGGGAAGTTAATTTTGTTCTTTTTAATTCAATGTTGAAATATGTGATAAATAGATTAATATCAGGACTGAACATTATCATCCCTCGACCGATATCGTCCCTCAGGCTAAAGCCCTCTGGCCGATATAGGTATCTCGGGATGATAACAGTCTTAATATGGAAAAGGGCATGCATTAATCTATTAATTATCACATATTTATAAGTAATAACGTCAATTTTGCCCATATGTAAACACCGGACGTGCCACATGGATATCCGTCATCGGGCAAAACTCTGATAACACGATATGAAGCCTCTCATGAGCCCCATGACATCACTTCCGCCCAACTGTCAATTGTCGTTTGGAAACATGTCCAACTATTTTCCTCAGTAAAAGCCAGTACGAGTAATCTCGTGGCATGTTTTCAGTGTTTTCTTTTGCCAAGTTTTTATCTTGTATGTATAATGCTACGTCTTATCAGACGGCCGGCTGTGGTGTGATAGATAATGTCGCCATCCTTCACTGATTAAATATTATCAGTTACGCGTATCATGTTTGTTAATTAAATCTTCGTGATCATCATGAATAAAACCTTGTATAACTTGCATATAAAGAATACCAAAGAAGACAAAACCAAAGTTGTATGCAATACACATATCCGGATAAATACAACCAAACAAAACCTGTAGAAACAACGAAATATATGTAATTTCTTTACTTTTATTTGTCATTCATGTTTATATTGACATTGTACATATTTGTTGAAGCAATATATCAACATTATAAGATTTAACTACCAAAAATCACTGATGCAGATACTAGTTTGTCTTTTCATGGGAGGACATGAAATTTCAATAAAATCAATATTTGATTTGCGTACATCTCTTTCAATAAATGAGATATTATATACAATACATAAATACCTATATACAACAGATAAATTATTTATTTCCGCGGAAATATCAGTATCGGCGACAACACAGAATTTGGGTATTTGTTTCTTTTGTACAGAACATAGCAATATAAGATGAAGAATAATTCGTAGTTACTTTTGACTACCGATCGGTTCCTGACACGAGAACGCAGAAAGTAACAACATAATCATTGTCGTTTACTCTTTAAAAGGTCTAAAAGTTTTTCTCTGTTTTTTAATCTCGTTTTAACGCCTATTATTTTCAATTCGTCTCTAATCTCGGTTACGGAAAAGTCGTCGATTGAACAAGAGACCGGGTCATTTTCAGAATATTTGTCAGCTACGAGTGACATTTCCTCAGAAATTTTAGCCTTTTTAGCGGCTCTTTGCTTAAAAATTATATCACTCCAATACTCGTTCGTACTTTTGGTGTAGTTTCGCTTATCACGCTCGCAGTTCTCTGATGTCATATGTTCTATCCTTTTTCGAACTTGTAAGGCATCGACCGTTGCGTCCCATTTGTTTGTTTTTGAATGATGATTTGTTTATATCATCATTGATCTTTTCTACGCCCTGCCCACTGAAACGTAAAAGTTTTCCATACTTTTTAGTGAAAAACGGAACATGGTATACTAGACAATGCATATAAGGAGTAACGCTATCAAAACCTTTTCTCCCCAATGATCCTAAAGCAAGAAAGTCATTTACCCACCCTTTACATTTTTCAAAAATATCTTCAACGAGAACTCGTGTATTTCTAACGTCACGAAATGATATAAATTCAAAAATGAATTCCAAAGTTTGACAGTATGATCATGGGTATCATGATGGATCAAAAAGCATAATTTTGAAGAAAGATTTTCCAAAAGCTTTTCATAGTCAGACCTTGTCAATGACGACCAATCCAATTCACCTTGAGTACCCTTATTTGTCCAAATGTAAAACGAAACGCCGCATTCTCTTATTTTCTCAGTAAGCTGTCCTAAGAAATCTAACTTCTCACCACGAACGGCATTTTCGTCATCGAGCGTTGTTGTGTCTAATATCAAGTTCCTTAACAATTTATCACATATCCGAAGAAGAAGATGAAGTTCATTAATGATTATGTGTTCAGGCTCAATACTAACAAGAGGTTGAGCACGAACACCAAAGTCATTCTTTACGACATCTTCCTTCAGATTCTGTGATGTTCTCTGCATACCACGAGTATGGTAAAAATCCAATGGCTTTGTCATGTCGTCCCTCTGGTTTTTATGGACCCTACATCATGGACAGGAATAATTAGATAGAGATCCACCCAACCCAAGCACAAGTTGCAAAAATTTCATATCAACATCCATCAAAATATCTAAATCAAAATGTTTCCCCTCAACTTCAATACTTGCTTTTTCGTATGTGTTTATTTTCTGAAAAATGGGCTTGCAAGCAAGTTTTAAATGATCATAATCTTCTTTACAGTTTACAATGCAAAAAAAATCATTTTGATCTTTTGATGCAGATAATGTCAAATCATCGGTAATTACAGAAAAGTTTGAAATTCTACTAACTTTTGACCCGTCCCCCAAATTTTTTATTTTTATCTTGTCTTTTTCAGGATTTACATGATACTTGATGTACTGGATAATTTCGCTTTCTAGACTAACATATGCGCCAGGAATATTTCCCGGAATTCATTCAAAATGATATAAACTGTTAACATCTTCCTGGCATTGATGAAACCAGATATTTTCGTGGTAGCCCATCACAAAATACTGTCAGTTCCCTATAAGCGCTCTCACTAACATTAAATTTTTCTCAAATAAATAACAAATCTTTTATATTTTGTCTTTCTTCTTCAGGCAAATCTTGGTATGAAGATTTGCTGGACGGCGGATTGAAATCGACTTTAACAGTCTGCCCATCAGTACTTTCTAATTTTAAGTACTGGGGTACAATGCCATATAGGACTCTGCAAACCTTGATTTGTTATTTTCGGTAATTTCCGAAAACTCTTTTCCACTATTGGCGGTTCCAACTTTTTTATTTATTGATTTTACATAATCTATAAGGCGACTGTTCGTATCTTTCAGACTGTCAAGTTGATTTGACAGATTCTGTTTTTTTTTGCTAGCAAAACCCCCTTAAGACATATTTCTTCCTGTAAACTATTATGTAAATCAGAAAACTTTTTTTCAAATTCTATGTTGTCGCTTTCAAACTTTTGTAAACTAAAATTTAATTGTTTTACATTTTCTAACTCATCTCAGAATATTGCGATCTTATGCATATTACTATCAAAAGCAATTCGCTGCTTCCTCCCTGTCAATTTTCTATTTGATAACAAAACTTTAATAGTCTTACTTGAAAATCTGTTTTAAGTCTCTCTGTGAATATTAACTGAAATGATTGTAATTGGGAATTCAAAATATCTATACATGTATATTTAAAATCGGGGTATTTGTCCTTTGCTTTGGAGAGCTCCTTGAAAAAGGAGCTTGTAATTGAAAATGTGAGAACTAATTCTGTTGGATTGTGCCCAAAAAATATCTACTCCTTTTGGATCAAACTATTTTACTTCATTTTAGAAGTAGCATCGATAGACCATTAAACCTACCTCAGTATCCCGGTAGTAATAACTATTTCAGTATCCCGGAAGAAAATATATAATCAATAATTGGGGGCTGATGAAAAAAAAACTATTTTGGATGAAGTGGTGTTTATTTTTATTGTATAACTGTTACGTGCTTGTAATATTTGAACATTTTCCCGTCGTTTTTCAAGAAATTTAACACCTCATGCTCTAAAAAAATACTTTCACAGTGTTTGTTTTATTCATTTTAATAATCTGGTAAAATATTTTTCTGGTGCACGACTGCGGAGGTGCTTAATTTCTTCGAAAACCGTCGAAATATCGCGGGCAGAATTCCACGAAATACAGAAAACAAATAACGCTCATGACGTCACAATGACGTCAGATACGCATCGATTTTGTTGGAAACAAGTTTTAACATCAAAAGTATGATGTCGTCTATAAAATAAAACACATCAAATTTTAATCAAGTATTTTCTAAGATAATGATTCATTAAATATGGGGCCATATATATATGGCACTTGTAGTCCCCAGTTCTTTTCATCGCATTGATGCCGGATTGCATGCACCGAGTTTTTCTCCTGGTTTCAATGTACACAAACTGTATTTAAAATCAATACAATTATTTACAGAAACATAAGTTATTTACTGATGAATTTCATTACTTGAAATGAATCATAAAATGTATAGAGATTGTGTATATATACATAATGGTCTCTTATATATAATCAGAAGAGTGAAAATATTGATCTTAAGGGTCTGACCGAGGTTATAAATAAATTAATGTTTAACAACCTCCACCAACAAAATATTTTAATACAATCATTAACCCTCTATACCCAAAACAACTGCTCAATTTGGTGTTGGTGGAAGACTGTGGAGGTATATGAAATAGCCAAAATGTACATTAAATATGTCGTTTATAGTCCATTTTTAGCATTATCTGTCTAAATATGATGTCATTATGACGTCATAGCGCACCCAATATCACTGAAAGATATATTTTTTGAAAATTTGTTTATATAACAATTAAATTAGTAAATTGTTTTTATTCTATGTCAAACATTATTTTTTAATATAATGTGGGACCAATTTTGCACCTTAACGCCTCTCCCTCTTTAATATTGATGTATTGTCCAAGGATAATATTTTATATTAAAAATAATTAGCTGGAAAGAATATTATGGAGGATAAAATAAAATGTTACAAATACAGTCACGAACCAAATATTTAACGTATGCATAATTTGTACATACTACTTAGTGCACAGAATATAAGTTCTTGAAGGGTTTTGATATTAAACATACATATACAGCTCCTGAACATTTATGGACCCTGCTATTGTACTGTCCATGTTCATGTTGTCGTTCATTTTTTTGGGGTAATGTGCAGTCTATTTTAGGTAGAAGCAAAATAGGCAGGTTTTTATTTAATCGTTTGTTTATATGTGTTACCATTGGAGATCCAATTATCAAGAGGGGAGCGTTGGGTTCCCATTAAGCGGTTTAACCCCGTCATTTTTTTGCCTGTCCCAAGCCAGGACCTGGTTTTCAGAAGTCATATGTTGTGGTCTGTTTTGTTCCAATGATTTGATAGGATGTAGGGCGATTGTTCATCTTGTTGCTATTGGTGTAATTGTTGATCATCACTTTTAAACTTTTTCATAAGGACAGAATTATACCAACCATCTTATCTTGTAATATCACAAACTTTATAGGTTATGTAAGAAACATTCTCACAAGTAACAATTCTTGTAAATTCAATTGACCAGAACATCCCGACACCAAACAGAAATACTAATCTGAATGAAAAATATAAACTCAGAGGAGGCCACCACAGGAAACATCATACCAAGTTTGGTTCCATCATTACAGATGCATGGACATACAGACGAGAAGAGTTCACACCAAGCAAATAGGGCAGTTCAGCTGAAGACAAAATGTGTCGTAAATATGAAATGTAGAACAGCAATAAAAACCATGTTCCTTTACTTTAATTTGTGTCCAAGTGCAAAGTTGGATAGTCTCTCATGTTCATTTACATCCATATCCTTTATTACTACAAGCTGTTCCTTTATTTTAATGTGTGTCCAAGGGCAAAGTTGAATAGTCTCTCATGTTCATTTACATCCATATCCTTTCTTACTACAAGCTGTTCCTTTACATTAATATGTGTCCAAGTGCAAAGTTGGATAGTCTCTCATTTTCATTTACATCCATATCCTTTCTTACTACAAGCTATTCCTTTACTTTAATTTGTGTCTAAATGTAATGTGGGAAAGTCTCTCATGTTCATTTACATCTATATATCCTTTCTTACTACAAGCAGTTCCTTTACTTTAATTTGTGTCTAAGTGTAATGTTGGATAGTCTCTCATGTTCATTTACATCCATATCCTTTCTTACTACAAGTTGTTCCTTTACTTTAATTTATGTCTAAGTGTAATGTTGGATAGTCTCTCATGTTCATTTACATCCATATCCTTTCCTACTACAAGTTGTTCCTTTACTTTAATTTATGTCTAAGTGTAATGTTGGATAGTCTCTCATGTTCATTTACATCCATATCCTTTCTTACTACAAACTGTTCCTTTACTTTAATTTGTGTCTAAGTGTAATGTTGGATAGTCTCTCATGTTCATTTACATCCATATCCTTTCTTACTACAAACTGTTCCTTTACGTTAATTTGTGTCTAAGTGTAATGTTGGATAGTCTCTCATGTTCATTTACATCCATATCCTTTCTTACTAATTAAATGAAACATGATGTTGGCTTAGACCTTTATGGCAGTAAATTCTATTCAGAGTTCTGGTTTATTTGTGCATACATATAATAATCAACACAGTATTAAGATCAAACATTGCATAGACTACATATAAGTAGTATTAACACTGAGACATTAAATATAAAATATGATATCTTTAGCAAACTCAAATTCACTGGGTTTTATAGTATAGTGAAACCTCTTCTGTAACAGATTATCTCCCTTCAGGGGTTAAAGGTTAGGGATACTGGTATTTAATGCTGCATTCTACAATATTTCAGCTGTATTTTGGTGGTCAGTTTTATTGGTGGATGAAACAAGAGTACTTGAACATATTGAAGATCACTGACTTAAACTCTATTAAATAAAGTATTGTGGTTTTTAAGGAAGGTGTTTATTCAACAGACGTTTATATAATATAATAATGAAGAGTTGTAACATTGCAAACTAGTCCCATAAAAGAGGTTGATCTCTAATGAGAGTGGTCTCTTAACCGAGGTTGGTCTATCTAGGAAGTGGTCTCTTAACAAAGGTTGATCTCTAATGTGAATGGTCTCTTAACAGAGGTTGATCTCTATAAAGAATGGTCTCTTAACGGATGATGATCTCTCTAGAGAGTGGTCTCTATTGAGATTGGTCTCTTAACAAAGGTTGATCTCTAATGAGTGGTCTCTTAACCGAGGTTGGTCTATCTAGAGAGTGGTCTCTTAACAAAGGTTGATCTCTAATGTGAGTGGTCTCTTAACAGAGGTTGATCTCTATAAAGAGTGGTCTCTTAATGGATGATGATCTCTCTAGAGTGGTCTCTTAGCAGAGGTTGGTCTATCTAGAAAGTGGTCTTTTAACAGAGGTTGGTCTCTCTAGAGAGTGGTCTCTTAATAAAGGTTGATCTCTAATGTGAGTGGTCTCTTAACAGAGGTTGATCTCTATAAAGAGTGGTCTCTTAACATATGATGATCTCTCTAGAGAGTGGTCTCTTAGCAGAGGTTGGTCTCTATTGAGATTGGTCTCTTAACATATGATGATCTCTCTAGAGAGTGGTCTCTTAGCAGAGGTTGGTCTCTATTGAGATTGGTCTCTTAACATATGATGATCTCTCTAGAGTGGTCTCTATTGAGATTGGTCTCTTAACATATGATGATCTCTCTAAAGAGTGGTCTCTATTGAGATTGGTCTCTTAACATATGATGATCTCTCTAGAGTTGTCTCTTAGTAGAGGTTGGTCTCTATTGAGATTAGTCTCTTAACATTTGATGATCTCTCTAGAGTTGTCTCTTAGCAGAGGTTGGTCTCTATTGAGATTGGTCTCTTAACATATGATGATCTCTCTAGAGTTGTCTCTTAGCAGAGGTTGGTCTTTATTGAGATTGGTCTCTTAACATATGATGATCTCTCTAGAGTTGTCTCTTAGCAGAGGTTGGTCTCTATTGAGATTGGTCTCTTAACATATGATGATCTCTCTAGAGAGTGGTCTCTTAACATATGATGATCTCTCTAGAGTTGTCTCTTAGCAGAGGTTGGTCTCTATTGAGATTGGTCTCTTAACATATGATGATCTCTCTAGAGTGGTCTCTATTGAGATTGGTCTCTTAACATATGATGATCTCTCTAAAGAGTGGTCTCTATTGAGATTGGTCTCTTAACATATGATGATCTCTCTAGAGTTGTCTCTTAGTAGAGGTTGGTCTCTATTGAGATTAGTCTCTTAACATTTGATGATCTCTCTAGAGTTGTCTCTTAGCAGAGGTTGGTCTCTATTGAGATTGGTCTCTTAACATATGATGATCTCTCTAGAGTGGTCTCTATTGAGATTGGTCTCTTAACATATGATGATCTCTCTAGAGAGTGGTCTCTTAGCAGAGGTTGGTCTCTATTGAGATTGGTCTCTTAACATATGATGATCTCTCTAGAGTGGTCTCTATTGAGATTGGTCTCTTAACATATGATGATCTCTCTAAAGAGTGGTCTCTATTGAGATTGGTCTCTTAACATATGATGATCTCTCTAGAGTTGTCTCTTAGTAGAGGTTGGTCTCTATTGAGATTAGTCTCTTAACATTTGATGATCTCTCTAGAGTTGTCTCTTAGCAGAGGTTGGTCTCTATTGAGATTGGTCTCTTAACATATGATGATCTCTCTAGAGTTGTCTCTTAGCAGAGGTTGGTCTTTATTGAGATTGGTCTCTTAACATATGATGATCTCTCTAGAGTGGTCTCTTAGCAGAGGTTGGTCTCTATTGAGATTGGTCTCTTAACATATGATGATCTCTCTAGAGTTGTCTCTTAGCAGAGGTTGCTCTCTATTGAGATTAGTCTCTTAACATTTGATGATCTCTCTAGAGTTGTCTCTTAGCAGAGGTTGGTCTCTATTGAGATTGGTCTCTTAACATATGATGATCTCTCTAGAGTGGTCTCTTAGCAGAGGTTGGTCTCTATTGAGATTAGTCTCTTAACATATGATGATCTCTCTAGAGTGGTCTCTTAGCAGAGGTTGGTCTCTATTGAGATTGGTCTCTTAACATATGATGATCTCTCTAGAGTTGTCTCTTAGCAGAGGTTGGTCTCTATTGAGATTAGTCTCTTAACATATGATGATCTCTCTAGAGTTGTCTCTTAGCAGAGGTTGGTCTCTATTGAGATTGGTCTCTTAACATATGATGATCTCTCTAGAGTTGTCTCTTAGCAGAGGTTGGTCTCTATTGAGATTGGTCTCTTAACATATGATGATCTCTCTAGAGAGTGGTCTCTTAGCAGAGGTTGGTCTCTATTGAGATTAGTCTCTTAACATATGATGATCTCTCTAGAGAGTGGTCTCTTAACATATGATGATCTCTCTAGAGAGTTGTGTCTTTACAATCAAAAAGAGGTTTCACCATACATATACAACATTTAAAAAAAATAAAAATGAAAATGAAAGAATAGCATCAGACATCAAGGAAAATATATGTATTAGTAATCATAAGTTGTGCTAAAATTACAGCTTTCTCAAGTTTAAACACATTGATGGAAATGTTTGCTATTATGCCCATTTACTGCACAAGAAATTGTATTTGCACAAAATAATTTATGATAATATTACACACAATTTTGTTCTATTTTTTTTATTTTTTTCAATTCAGCGATACAATAATTAAAGATGTTATAAAAAAAACTATAATCTATAAATCAACGTTCAAATTTTAACATGTTTTTTTTTTTTTAATAAATTTGAATCTAATGAAGTTGAGAACAAACAATGACATTCACTTTGGTATATATTGCAGTTATGCTTTAACCTTCAGTGTTATATAAGTGTTTTTTTAATCAGCATATTTATGTTTTTCTTTATTTCTCATTTAACCATTCAGACATTTTAATTTCATGTTCTGATGTTTTCCAGTGAAACTATTCTCCAATTTAACATTCTTTCAATTTCATTATTTTTGAATTTTCACTATTTATTTCACAATTTTGAGTTTTCAATGGAGTTTTTTTTTAAGACTCTCAAGGAGAACATCATTCAAAGAGTTTGTGACACATCAAAAATATCTTATCAATTGATAGCTTTATAAAATCACAGGTGAAAGTGCTCATTGATCAAAAAAGAAGAAACCCCCTATACAGTGTCCAAATACCCCCATTTTCTAGCTGATTGGATAAAGTTTGACACACTTTATTACCAAATATTTTGTTTAATAAAATGGAAATCTTCTGATCAGAGAAAAAAAGTTCATCTCTGACAATAGAAGAAGAGATACTCTATGATATATTAGCAATTACCAGTACATACAAGTAGAATCTGGGCCGGCCTTAAGCCAATTGGACCAATTACTCACAATTGGGCCCAGCACTGAAGTTATCTACTCTTGGCTTTTCAAGTACACACTGCAGGTTTTACAGAGAACAATTGGGCCCTCCACCTCCTAAGTCTGGTCCTAAGTAGAATAATATTATTTTGCTATAGATATATAACTGTATAGTATCCTTCAATTATCTAATATTCTATAATATTTAAAAATACATTGTAAACTGATATATATATTATATAATAAATAAAATATCTAATATTGAAAACTTCATAAATAATAGGTTTATCAGTTACAGCAATGGTCATTTTTTCTTCAATGAAACAGATATGAATTAATTTTCTAAATTATAAACTTGATATAGCTTTAGCAAGCTTTCTGATGTTCCTCTTTTACAGAATTAGTTATATTTTCAAATTCGCATATACAGGGTTTACAAAGTATTTAAAATTGGAAATATACTATATAGTGAAGCCAAGAATTTGTTTCTCCCAAGGTTAAATGGATAAAAAATACAAAGGACCAGAATGATATCAACAGACAGGCTTGTTTTTCAGTTTTTTTTATATACTCTTAGATGTATGAAGTCAAGACTTTTAAAGAATCCATGGACACTTTCCTTAAAGTGGCTTAAAACAGCTGAATTTACATCAGGTACCCTTTGTTTTCATGACTCATTTCAAATCACTATACAGGAAGCAGTATTGACAAAAATATAACAGTGTAATGGAATTTATTATTTAAAATATGCAGCCATTGTATGAATGAGTACTACTAAAATAAACTACTGTACATTATCAGTCATATATATATGTTATCCTGCCATTGTATGAATTGAGTACTAAAATAAACTTCATTATTATACAGTCATGAATCTAATAAAACTTTTCTGGTACCCAATTCAAGTAGAGCGAATGGTAAGAAACGGTAACAGTTTAAGCACGGACCTGATAGAGGACACCCTTGTAAACGATTAGAATGATGCCTGTATCTACTCTTTTTAGTAAAATTTGAAAGTTGTTTAAGACTTTTTGACATTGCAGGATAAACACAATATAAGTGTATTGTCAGTAAAAATAAAATTCATTAGCACTCGCTTCGAAACAGGTCAAGAAAGATTGCCAAGGGCTTGTTTTACTTCCTGTTTCTAAAGCTCGTACAAATAAATTTAATATTTTCCGGCAATCTACATATATTGCACATACATACAGCATGTACATAATAAGTTATATAAAAATTTGACAAATACTAGTTCAAAAATAAATATGACCACACCAGAAATATCTTCGTCATAACATGACATTTAAAAAAAAGTAAAAAATTGAAATATAAAATACTGAATTGTTTCCTCTCCAAACCAAAATCTGCTGTAAACAGAACATAAAGAATAAAGTACTAACTGATAGACTAACAGATATGTAAACAAAACAGGATCCTCTCACCAACAAAGAAATATGCTAATACAAATTATGATTTCTTATTTTAAAAATGTAGAATGTTTTTCATGATTTAATTGCATAAGAAAAACATAGATCAGGTATGCCCAAAGTCAAAAGATTGGAAGATCACGTCTTTGAGAGGAAACAAGAAAGTCAAAGGGCCTCACCATAGTAACCTAAATTGGCTATAGTCACCCGTGTCTGAGGGAGCAGAACCTTAGGTTTAATCAACTTTGTGTACATGTATATTTGGTTTCTAGACTTATTTAATATATTGTATTAGTTATATCTCTAATTCACATAGAAATACTTTATGGGCACTTCATTCTAATTTGTTGTTTAAATAATTGTGCTTACACTTAATCAGCATTCATAATATGATTATAAAAGTACTATAAAAGAAAATAAAATATGGTAAATTGTAAATAAAAAATCCATATGATTGTCCCAGATCACAGTAAGCTTCCCTCAACCTATTTATAAATATGTTTTAAGTAGCTGCCCACACTTTATAAAGTTTGTCATTAGCTTCTCTTTCCTTGACTTATGGCTGGTTCTTTATCATCAGGTGCTTGTTGTATATACAAAGGTGATACAAAACTCTTCCCACAAACCAATTCTTCTAAACCCTGAAAATACATTTAAATAAAATATAATAAATCCAAAGAGGTTCCCACAAACCTATTCTTGTAAACCCTGAAATATACATGTAAATAAACACTGTCAGATCTGCTTTAGTCACCAACTCTGTTAAGCCATCTCTTGTACTATGTGACCTTAATTTAATTTCCTTGCACAGTGCATTTCATATTAATTTAAATCTGTATTAAGTGACCACCTGTCTTATGTGACCCCATTTTAATGTTCCTTTGGAAGGTCACAGCAGACATATTTGACTGTATAATTTACAAAATCTTGTACTCATATGTAATATAAACATGAAGAAATTCTTACAAAAATATCCGGTGTTTTCTGTGAAGGAAATATTATACTTTTCATATTTCAAGCACATCAAAAACTACTATGACTGACGGGCCATATTTGATGTTGGATAGGAACAAATGAAAAATATTCTGAAGACCTTACATAGATCATCTCTATAAAGTTTCAGGTGACATGACACAGTGTTTTACTGAGATGTTAGTATGCTCTGTTGAGGATATATTGTAAATAAAATTGGAACAAATTGATAACTCTTCATCAAGGTCCATCTATAGGTCATTGGTTTCTAAGGAAATATAATTCAGCCAATAAAAAAAAAAACATTATCTCCCACTGTGATCATTGGGCTAGAAGAAAATAAAGAATTTCTTTTTAAGGAATAGATAACACATAGTAATTGCATGCCTTGAACAGAATCTGCAGTACAAGTTTAATAGTTTATGATTTGACCCAATCAGGAATAACACTATCACGATCGAGGCGAGGACGCTTATAATTACACTTCTAAAGGGTTTCCCAAATCTTGGGCAAGATGAGTGGAAATAATAGTCCAAACAGTGCTTGATTACTAATAGCATTATAAATTATAAGTGTAAGAACGCTTTTTCTTCTTGTTTTGTACAAAAACTTGCAAATGTAATTTTCAAATCTACCACGTAGACTTACCTCTCCACAATAAGACACCAATGGTGATATCTCACAAACTACTCCATTAACATCATCTGCATCTGTTTGACTGAAATTAAAATCAACATGGCTGTTATTATGAATAAGTTAATTCTAGTTTGATGTTTGTACATTACACAACCATACAGTAAATTACAGTGGAACTTATGCAATCTGACACACGATATCCTGTGACATCCGACAAAAATCTATGATCCCAAAGTATTTCTGTTAACCTGAGTATTCCGACATCCTTTACAATGTGACACATTTCCCTAATCCTTTGATATGTCCACTGTAATTTGAAATAATTTACTTCAAAAAGGTAGAATGTAAATTCGTCCTATCATATCCTTATCTGATAACACTTATGAGATATGCCACTTTCTATTTTGACAGACATTTCCATTGACCATATGAAGCTCATGGTATTGATTATGATAACAGTGGATTTGCAGTAGATCTGTAAGTTTTTACTTGGTACTATATTTCCGTCCACCACTAAAACTTACAAGCCACGATATAACTGAAAAATTACTTAAAGTAGTATTAAACACCCACAACCAATAAATGACAGTGAGGTGCTACGAATACCCACACTCGTTTGTCATATTTACTTTCAATCTATAAGTGGCCATCTCAGCCACACCATTTGATAAAAGGTTTTCACCAGCATTTATACAATAGGGGTTGTTTTACCAATCTATTGTTTTTCGCTGATGGCCCTAATGTATGAAGTGTATATTGGCCACAAATAAAGAGTACCACTCAATCAAATGCAGACTAGGGTGGAGGGATTTTCATACTAACCTTAGTTGTTTTCATTTTTGAAAATCACAATGAATGTGAGATGAAAAACAGGAATAAAAGTGATAGTTATTTTTTTTAAATTAGAATTTTGTCTGGCATGTGTAGAATCAGGAGAACAAATTATTTGAGATGTAGGTTTATGGCCAAGATATAATATTAGTACTTTAATTTATTATCACCACAATATAGTTGAAATACTGCTAAAGTTGGCGCTAAACATCAATCAATCAACTTAATACAATCTATAGGTAGGTATTTGAAAAATGAACATATCAAACTGAAAAAATAAAACACTGATTTAAAAGATAAGAATTCCTTGTACAAATGCAGCTATTGTCTTTACTATGACATATTCATAGAGGACAATAACTTATTCAAAACTGGTTCTACCAACCTGCAAAAAATATCAAATCTTCATATGGTAATAAGCAAGCAAACAAAGTTTTGAGAAAGTTTCACCTAAAATATAGGAGTATTTACGTGTACAAACTTTTTGATGAAATGTTCAAAGTCCAGGAAGGGCAATAACTCCTTCAAAAGTAGCCAGATCAAACTGTATTAATGATATGTGATTCTTCGTTTAGTTATAAACTAGCATACAAACTTTCAATGAATTCCTTTTTAAAATGTAGGAGATATTGTGCATACAAACTTTCGTGACGGACAACAGACAGGATGAAAACAATATGCCTCCCTCAAAAGGAGGGAAACATTAAAACATAAATTTGTAAGACTGAAAATAAACAAATTGAAAAAAAAAACAATTCCCAACAACTCACACAATAAGTACTTACTTGTCTCCTCTGCCATTTTCTTTATTATCACTGAAGAATAGTAGACAACATGTATATGTTAGAGCATGCAACAACATATTAAAAACAACAACAGGGGAGATAACTCATGCAATTGTAGGATTTCTATAGTTTGGTAGGGTAGAAAAGCATTCTGTTATTAAGTTAGTTTTAGGACAGATTTTTAATTTTACAAACAGGACAAACAAATATTGGAACCTGTCAAGGAATAGTCAGATTATATTTGGTTCATAAATAAAGCAAATTTTACAAGACATAAACCATGCAAACTTGAAACAAAAATTAAAAGATGACTGAATTTTAAAAATAGAAAACAAAACAGAAATAGATTCATACTATTACATACATGACTTTCAAAATTAAAATTTTAATTTTCCTAAATCCATTTATTACAAGCTTGTTTTCAAATTAGACAGTACACTTATCTTGTGACATTTTTTCAACAAATTAGCTAGTATATTGTAAAATAAATCTCTACAATTAAAGAGACCATTTACAATTATATGAATACTGATAAATTACCTCTGAATGTCTGGGATGTCAGATCCATCACTATGTACAAACTTGCCACCTGCTCCTAGGACAAAACGTCTGTGCATATCTAACAAGGCATGGCGACAGGTAGTAGGCGTGTCTTTAGGTTCTGTGTTGGCATTCTTCAAGGGAGAGAACTCATCTTCCCGTAGTACTTCCCATACAGCAAAGTTCCTGTCTCATTTACACAAAATACCACAAACACAACCACATTCAAGGTAAACATCAGTAATAACATGCAAAGGGCAAAAATTAGGACAAACAAACCCATGTGCCAGGAGCAAACAAAACAAATATGAAGGAAATATGGTAAAAAAAATGTGAAATAAAAAGGGTAAAATTAGGACAAATAAACAATCCCATGTGACAGTGAGTTGAAATTTGGAGTTAACATTGAAAATATCATGCAAACGTTAAAAATTAGGACAAATCAATGAAGCAGTAAATAAAATTAGAAGCAACCACATAGAAATATTAATGCAGCCATATAAACAAGCAGTTAATAGAATATATGTTAGGTAAGGAAAATAATATTATTCACAAAATATTAAAACATTTCAAAAAAGATAAAATAAGATAGATAAAGAAAAGAATTTTAAGAAATCATGCAGGAAGAAGATAAACAAAGGTGAAAGAGCAGATTCACACACACGCACACACATACACACAGAAAAGAAAGAAAGAAAAAGATATAGACATTAATTTTGTGTCATTTTTTTTTTTAACAAACTGGTCTTTGTAAAAATATTTACTGGGGTTTTGTTATTTCACAATTTAAGTGTGATATAAAAACACATTGTTAATAAAAAAGTAAAAAAGAAAAATCTTCATCAAAATGTTGAGGGGCTTCAGGGGTCGTGATTGTATGGTAGTTATGTGATAAAGTTTGTCAGTGACTTGCGGCTGGTCTGTGGTTTTCTATGAATACTCTGGTTTCCTCTATCAATAAAATTAACCGCCACGATATAAAGTTTTATTGGTGGAGGAAACTGGAGTGCCCATAGAAAACCAACGACCTACCATAACTCGCTCATATTCGTGAGTTAACGAGAAGTTCCCTCGCTTGTGGAATATTTTCGATAATAAAGAAAAACATTAGTGATACTATAAATGATGGCACACAGATGTACAATGTTACAAAATAACAAGGATTACAAGAGAAATTTGATCAAATGAAATAATGGTAATAATGATTCTATCACTAAGGTTGAATTTGGGCTTAAACCATGTTTTTATAAACTATGTTGCATATATGTAAGGTAATACAAATTATTATTATACCTCACATAATAAAGAATCAAGTCTATTTGTTAAAAGATAATCACATGACATAAAATAATCTGGATATTTTTGCTTCTAATCGCCGCCAATGGTGAATAACCTCAAGAATTACACACGTCCATTGAATAACCATATTATTCAATGGTGTAATAACCCTCGAAAATTACAACGTCCAGTGAATAACCCTACTGAAATAATACTTTAACAATTCAAATATTAAACAGTATATTTCAACTGTTTGTTCGGTATAATAAAACAGTTACGGCCCTCTGAATCTGTGAATATCCAAAATTGTCAACCCCACTAGGGTTATTTCCCTTGGGGAAATAACCCGTGGGGTTGACAATTTTGGATATTCACCTCTTCTGAGGGCCATAATTGTATAATGTGTCAGGGTTCACTCTATAAAAATATAACAGTAAAAACATTTTTGTCAATAGTTTTATAGGATTGTAAATACCAATCTTATTTCTAATTTCAAAGATTTTGTCCTCTGGTTCCACAATTCAGCTGATAATTGTCTTTATTCTATTTAATAGTGTTCACTAATCATTTGAATTTCAATAAAAATTTAAGGAATCATTAAACAGGGAAACCTGTCTAAACCAAACCTACTTAAGACCAATTTTTATGTTCAGAATAGACAGGTGTTCAGTTTATATAGGTTAAATTAATAAAGGTTTCCTACATTGGAACTTTATTTTTAAATTCGGTTTATACAGGATTCCAGTTATTCAGGATTCGGTTTAGACAAGTTTCACAGTATAAGTTATAAACAGCATTCTATTTTTCTTATTACACATATTTAAAGTCAAACTGTTGATCTTTTTAAAATTTAGTAATACATATATAAATAGCATTTTGTAGCATGTATCTGTATTACTTGTAGATGTTCTATTGAATATCAAAGGTGTAATTACTAGCATGCTCAACTCAAGAGCGGTAGATTGTGGGTTTGCATCTGGGGCAGGTAAAAACCAAAGACCATAAAATAAGGAATTTGTTGCTTCTCCACTGAGCTTGCAGCATTAGAGATTAAAAACAAAGAATGGTTGGCTCATAATCAGGATAATGTGTCTGAGTGAAGTGACATGTCTACACATGTACTGTTATATCAGTGAGCTTACAGTATGTGTCTGAGTGAAGTGACATGTCTACCCATGGACTGAGTGAAGTGACATGTCTACCCATGGATTGAGTGAAGTGACATGTCTACCCATGGACTGAGTGAAGTGACATGTTTACCCATGGACTGAGTGAAGTGACATGTCTACCCATGGACTGAGTGAAGTGACATGTCTACCCATGGACTGAGTGAAGTGACATGTCTACCCATGGACTGAGTGAAGTGACATGTCCACCCATGGACTGAGTGAAGTGACATGTCCACCCATGGACTGAGTGAAGTGACATGTCTACCCATGGACTGAGTGAAGTGACATGTCTACCCATGGACTGAGTGAAGTGACATGTCTACCCATGGACTGAGTGAAGTGACATGTCTACCCATGGACTGAGTGAAGTGACATGTCTACCCATGGACTGAGTGAAGTGACATGTCTACCCATGGACTGAGTGAAGTGACATGTCTACCCATGGACTGAGTGAAGTGACATGTCTACCCATGGACTGAGTGAAGTGACATGTCTACCCATGGACTGAGTGAAGTGACATGTCTACCCATGGACTGAGTGAAGTGACATGTCTACCCATGGACTGAGTGAAGTGACATGTCTACCCATGGACTGAGTGAAGTGACATGTCTACCCATGGACTGAGTGAAGTGACATGTCTACCCATGAACTGAGTGAAGTGACATGTCTACCCATGGACTGAGTGAAGTGACATGTCTACCCATGGACTGTTATTTCAGTATTAAGCTAACATTATAAAGATCAAAACAAGTGTGTTTGGTGTAGTACAAAGCAGACATCATCATCATCATCTCATCTAATGTAGCTTGTTCTAACCATGATATAGCTGAAAAATTCCTCACT
Source organism: Bathymodiolus septemdierum (assembly GCA_963383655.1). Lineage (NCBI taxonomy): Eukaryota > Metazoa > Mollusca > Bivalvia > Mytilida > Modiolidae > Bathymodiolus > Bathymodiolus septemdierum. The sequence goes on along the minus strand of OY726526.1, from coordinate 70,937,388 downwards.
TGGCATTAAACAACAATCACTCACTCAATCTTTTGAATATCCATACCTGGCAAAGTGGAAAACATCAAAAACAAATTTCTCCATCTTAATACCATTAGGTGATGTAGGTTTGATTGTCTGTAGATTGTCATCAACGTAAGGAATCTTCTTCTTAGCCACATGGTGTCTTAACTGATCTTCTTGTTTGGGACTGAAAAAGAAATGTTACATGTGCTTTTTCAGTTTATCATGTGATCTATGACATTGAAGTGACTACATTTATGCATCGAGTCATTATAATTTGTGGGAACATTTATTTTTGGAAAAAAAATATAGTCAAACCTGTATTAAGAGGTCACCTTTGAGAGAAAGAAAAGGTGACCTTATAAGACAGGTGACCTCTTAAAAGAGGGTCAATTCATAAGAAATTTATATGACAGGATAAGAAAAAGGTGACCTTTTAATATAGGTGACTGCTCTATTAATAGAAATGACCACATGGGCAGTTTTAACTGTATTCATACCACAGATGTGTTTATTAATTAGTAGGCTGTACATTCAATGAGCACCAGTTGTAGAATAATATTAATGTATATTTAATAGAGAAGAGATTAAATATAAATTTAACATGCATTCTGATCTCAAACTGTTTACATGATTGATACAACTCAGAGATAATAAATTTGGTCAATAACTAAATCTACTGGTACATGCAATAACAAATGTTGTTTAATATCAAACCAGAATGGTATTATCTATGGTTTGTCCTGTTTGTTGCAATATCTATGTTTTTATTAAGAAAGCTAAAACTGTTGAAATGACTTGTTGTTTGTTCTGTAAAATAAAAAAAAAGAAATTCTTGCAGCTTTGTAACTCTCAGAATGTACTATTTTTATCAGATTTTAAATACATTACCAAGACTATCTGGAGAACAGGTGTGTCTCGTATCTGTCATGGAGTTGAATTTCACAAAAGTGAGTCAAGTCTCAGTTGAAGAATTTGAAAACAGGATTTTTGTCTGTTATTTAGAACACAAGAAGATACCAGTTTGCAAATCTAATAAAAACCAGAGGCTCTCAACAGCCAGTATCGTTCACCTGGTTATAAAAAGAACCAATTGGTCCTATGTAAAAACTATGTCCTGCAGTGGTAGTCATCTTGGAATTCCGATCAACATAAAAAACACAAAGTTTGTAAGGGACCTTCCAATGATTGATGCACACTTTAGGTTCAATCAGTGCAATAGCTTCAGAGAAGAACATATTTCTCTATTTTCCCCATATGGTCCTGTGTTAATATTATGACCTGTGGTGGCAGCCATATTGAATTTCGGATCGGCATAAAAAACCCACACTTTTTAGAGGACCTTCCAATGATTATTCCTGGGCAGTTTGGTTTTAATTGTCCATGTGGTTTAAGAGAAGAAGCGTTTTGAAACATTTTTCCCATAGGGTCCAAAGTTAAACTTAGTCCTGCCGTAGCTGCCATTTTGAATTTCATATCGGAACAAAAAACCTAAAGTTTGTAGAGGACCATCCAAGGAACATTCATGTACAGTTTGGCTTTAATCATATTTGAAGTTTCTGAGAAGAAGGCATTTGAACATTTTCCCATAGGGTCCAATGTTAATCTATGTCCTGCAGTGGTGGCCATCTTGGATTTCCGATCAGCATAATAAACTTACATTTTGTAGAGGATCTTCCAATGATCATTCTTGGGCAGTTTAGTTTCATTTGTCCCAGTGGTTGCAGAGAGGAAGCGTTTCGAGACACTTTTCCCATAGGGTCCAATGTTAAACTAAGTCCTGCCGTAGCTGCCATTTTGAATTTCATATCGAAACAAAAAACCTAAAGTTTGTAGAGGACCATCCAATGAACATTCATGTACAGTTTGGCTTTAATCATTTTTGTAGTTTCTGAGAAGAAGGCATTTGAACATTTTCCCATAGGGTCCAATGTTAATCTATGTCCTGCAGTGGTGGCCAGCTTGGATTTCCGATCGGCATAAAAAACAATAAATGTGTAGAAGACCTTCCAATGATCATTCCTGGGCAGTTTGATTTCAATTGTCCAAGTGGTTTCAGAGAAGAAGCGTTTTGAAACATTTTCCCCATAGGGTCCAATGTTAAACTAAGTCCTGCCGTAGCTGCCATTTTGAATTTCATATCAGAACAAAAAACCTAGAGTTTGTGGAGGACCATCCAATGAACATTCATGTACAGTTTGGCTTTAATCATATTTGCAGTTTCTGAGAAGAAGGCATTTGAACATTTTCCCATAGAGTCCAATGTTAATCTATGTCCTGCGGTGGTGGCCATCTTGGATTTCCAATTGGCATAAAAAACAGAAACTTTGTACAGGACCTTCCAATGATCATTCCTGGGTAGTTTGGTTTCAATTGTCCAAGTGGTTTCAGAGAAGAGTTTTGAAACATTTTTTCCATAGGGTCCAATGTTAAACTAAGTCCTGCCGTAGCCACCATTTTGAATTTCATATGAGAACAAAAACCTAAAGTTTGTAGAGGACCATCCAATGAACAATCATGTACAGTTTAGCTTTGATCATATTTGTAGTTTCTGAAAAGAAGGCATTTGAACATTTTCCCATAGGGTCCAATGTTAATCTATGTCCTGTGGTGGTGGCCATCTTGGATTTCTGATCGGCATAAAAAACACAAATTTGGTAAAGGACATTCCAATGATCATTCATTTACAGTTTGGGTTCAGTCAGTTCATTAGTTTCAGAGAAGAAGATCTTTGAAATTTCATCCAATCAGAGCATATTATTGGCCCTGGCAGCCATGTTGAATATCTGACTGGAACGAAAAACAGAAACTTTGTAGAGGACCATCCAAGGAACATTCCTGCGAAGTTTGGTTCCAATTGGCCCAGTGGTTTCGGAGAAGAAGCTTAAAATGTGAAAAGTTTACAGACGACGGATGCCAAGTGATGGCAATAGTTCAAATTGATTTAGAAACATGCTAGTTTTAAAAATTCACAGAATATATGTCTACGCAAATTTAAACACTTACTCTGAAACATGCTTAAGGAAATTTAAACACATACTCTGAAACATGCTTAAGAAAATTTAAACACTCACTCTGAGACATGTTTAAGAAAATCTAACTGAAAGTAATGATTGCATATATTTCCTGCATTAAATGTGAGTCTGCCATCAGGATTTCTCTTCTCAGCTGTCCTAAGAGTGATCTCACTATATTCCACAACCTGGTAGTTCCCTCCAACCTTACATACCACACCTACAGCTTCTGTAGGGACAGTCTTCTCTACTACCTGATAAAATATTACAAATAATGAGCTATAGGTCATGAATGCTTAATGTCATCTTTATAGTGTTAGGATTACTATTTTAAGTGTTTAACACCACTTTAAACAAAATTTTGGTTATCTCATGGAAGCCAGTTTTACTGGAGGAAATGACAGCACAGGGAGAAAGTTATTTATCTCCTGCAAATCATTGACAAACTTTATCATACATTTTTGTCTATAGTCACATTGAGTACACCTATCCATGGGTGGGAATCAAACTCACAGTGGTGATAGGGACTGATTGCATAGGTAAATGTTAATTCAACTACCATACGATCACAACGGTCCAAATTTTGTTAATTAAGAAAAAAAAACTTTTTAAAAAGGTAATACAAATGTACTAATAACATAAAAATGATTGGCAGACAGGTGTTCAATCATTACTAGTAAGTAACATTTAACTTAAAAATGATTGGCAGACAGGTGTTCAATCATTACTAGTAAGTAACATTTAACTTAAAAATGATTGGCAGACAGGTGTTCAATCATTACTAGTAAGTAACATTTAACTTAAAAATGATTGGCAGACAGGTGTTCAATCATTACTAGTAAGTAACATTTAACTTAAAAATGATTGGCAGACAGGTGTTCAATCATTACTAGTAAGTAACATTTAACTTAAAAATGATTGGCAGACAGGTGTTCAATCATTACTAGTAAGTAACATTTAACTTAAAAATGATTGGCAGACAGGTGTTCAATCATTACTAGTAAGTAACATTTAACTTTAATTTACAGGCAATCTGAAGAAAATTTCTTTACAGGTCACATGTGAGTGACCCTATGTACATGTATCATCCAATGAAAATGGTGATTGAGAGACAATGAATGTGTTACTAAACTGTTGTGCATGCTAGGAGCAATCTGATTGACCAAAAATGGTCATAACCATATTTATCATATCAACTTTAAAGAATTAGAATTATTAAGGGTAATATATACATTGTATACTGATTTTCAGATCAAAACTTTTTTTATGTTCTATTTTCTTGTTATCAATTACTGTTAACTAATAATCAAAGTCTTTTAAAATGGATTAGGTTATTATCTATTTGACAATGAGATTTGGGATCTTGCTCATGTAAGCTCATGAGAAAAAAATTATGAGCTAGGTAGGAATCATCTCAAAAATTAATTTTATTTCTTAACAATTTTTGTTCATAGTAGTTATCCACTTTTAGTTCCCTTTCATTTTAACCGTTACATATTTATATCTCTGAGCAAAATAATAAAACATTCCTTTAGTATGCATGCTTTATGTGAGTTTGGTTTTTAATTATTAAATACATCTGGTCTTTAACAACAAGGAATACTATGTACAAGCTGTATACCTAGTAAATTGTTTACAGCAAAACTTAGTGCAATAAAATTGCTTGTGTTTGAAAAAAAAAAATCTGGTCTAGGGAATGTACAAAAAAGTTTGAGATGGTCCCTTTAAGAATGCTCAGAATTTTCTTCATGCATTCTGATATCTTCTAAAACTAAACTTTAAAACACAATATAACTTAAAATTGCAGAAAAAAACTTTAAACTAATTAAATAAAAAATTATTTTGATCAAACACCTACTTTTGCACCACATCTAGCTCCTTTAGCCATACAGAATCCTATAAATACTGGGTCAGCCATTTTAACTAGTATATTATCTACACAGTAGACATGTATATGTTGTATTCCTCTAGACTCCATGTTCTCTATTACTTTATTGTGTAACAAGGCTTTGTATAAACCTCCATTTCCATCTATAAATGAATAAATAAAGTCATTGAAACAATAGTAAAATATTTGCAGTTTTTTAATTTTACATATCTTCAATCAGTCTTCCACTAACTTACTTGCATGAAGCCCGGGACAAGTAAAACTGGATTCGGACAAGTGTATTTGAATACATAGATTTTTTTTTCTCTAAATTTGGCTTTTGGGCAAGTTGGTGAAATAAATTAAGGCAAAGTATGTTCAATAGAGGCAATTTTCTGTGATATTTTGCTCTAGTGATAACGGGTATATGATGTTTGTTAGAGTGGTGTGTGTTGAAGTTATAATTGACCATTAGTTTGGGTTTGGGCTTAAAACTAGTTTAACCCTGCCACTTTTTATTGACATGTCTGTGCCAAACCAGGAAAGTGAACGGTCCTGTACATGTGTGTTAGTGGTATCAATTTTGCTTCTTTCTACGAATTTTCTATTGAACTATTCCCACTGTGGTAGCTTTTGTTTTTCTGTTAGATTTTAGAACTATTCCCACTGTGGTAGCTTTTGTTTTTCTGTTAGATTTTAGAACTATTCCCACTGTGGTAGCTTTTGTTTTTCTGTTAGATTTTAGAACTATTCCCACTGTGGTATCTTTTGTTTTTCTGTTAGATTTTAGAACTATTCCCACTGTGGTAGCTTTTGTTTTTCTGTTAGATTTTAGAACTATTCCCACTGTGGTAGCTTTTGTTTTTCTGTTAGATTTTGAGAACTATTCCCACAGTGGTAACTTTTGTTTTTCTGTTAGATTTTAGAACTATTCTCACTGTGGTAGCTTTTGTTTTTCTGTTAGATTTTAGAACTATTCTCACTGTGGTAACTTTTGTTTTTCTGTTAGATTTTAGAACTATTCCCACTGTTGTAGCTTTTGTTTTTCTGTTAGATTTTAGAACTATTCCCACTGTGGTAGCTTTTATTTTTCTGTTAGATTTTAGAACTATTCCCACTGTGGTAACTTTTGTTTTTCTGTTAGATTTTAGAACTATTCTCACTGTGGTAACTTTTGTTTTTCTGTTAGATTTTAGAACTATTCTCACTGTGGTAACTTTTGTTTTTCTGTTAGATTTTAGAACTATTCCCACTGTGGTAACTTTTGTTTTTCTGTTAGATTTTAGAACTATTCCCACTGTGGTAGCTTTTGTTTTTCTGTTAGATTTTAGAACTATTCCCACTGTGGTAACTTTTGTTTTTCTGTTAGATTTTAGAACTATTCCCACTGTGGTAGCTTTTGTTTTTCTGTTAGATTTTAGAACTATTCTCACTGTGGTAGCTTTTGTTTTTCTGTTAGATTTTAGAACTATTCTCACTGTGGTAGCTTTTGTTTTTCTGTTAGATTTTGAGAACTATTCCCACTGTGGTATCTTTTGTTTTTCTGTTAGATTTTAGAACTATTCTCACTGTGGTAGCTTTTGTTTTTCTGTTAGATTTTAGAACTATTCTCACTGTGGTAGCTTTTGTTTTTCTGTTAGATTTTAGAACTATTCCCACTGTGGTAACTTTTGTTTTTCTGTTAGATTTTAGAACTATTCCCACTGTGGTAGCTTTTGTTTTTCTGTTAGATTTTAGAACTATTGCCACTGTGGTAACTTTTGTTTTTCTGTTAGATTTTAGAACTATTCCCACTGTGGTAGCTTTTGTTTTTCTGTTAGATTTTAGAACTATTCTCACTGTGGTAGCTTTTGTTTTTCTGTTAGATTTTAGAACTATTCTCACTGTGGTAGCTTTTGTTTTTCTGTTAGATTTTGAGAACTATTCCCACTGTGGTATCTTTTGTTTTTCTGTTAGATTTTAGAACTATTGCCACTGTGGTAGCTTTCGTTTTTCTGTTAGATTTTGAGAACTATTCTCACTGTGGTAGCTTTTGTTTTTCTGTTAGATTTTAGAACTATTCTCACTGTGGTATCTTTTGTTTTTCTGTTAGATTTTAGAACTATTCAAATTGTGGTATCTTTTGTTTTTCTGTTAGATTTTAGAACTATTCAAATTGTGGTAACTTTTGTTTTTCTGTTAGATTTTAGAACTATTGCCACTGTGGTAGCTTTTGTTTTTCTGTTAGATTTTAGAACTATTCTCACTGTGGTAGCTTTTGTTTTTCTGTTAGATTTTAGAACTATTCTCACTGTGGTATCTTTTGTTTTTCTGTTAGATTTTAGAACTATTCAAATTGTGGTATCTTTTGTTTTTCTGTTAGATTTTAGAACTATTCAAATTGTGGTAACTTTTGTTTTTCTGTTAGATTTTAGAACTATTGCCACTGTGGTAGCTTTTGTTTTTCTGTTAGATTTTAGAACTATTCTCACTGTGGTAGCTTTTGTTTTTCTGTTAGATTTTAGAACTATTCTCACTGTGGTAACTTTTGTTTTTCTGTTAGATTTTAGAACTATTGCCACTGTGGTAACTTTTGTTTTTCTGTTAGATTTTGAGAACTATTCTCACTGTGGTATCTTTTGTTTTTCTGTTAGATTTTAGAACTATTCCCACTGTGGTAGCTTTCGTTTTTCTGTTAGATTTTAGAACTATTCCCACTGTGGTAGCTTTTGTTTTTCTGTTAGATTTTAGAACTATTCTCACTGTGGTAACTTTTGTTTTTCTGTTAGATTTTAGAACTATTGCCACTGTGGTAACTTTTGTTTTTCTGTTAGATTTTGAGAACTATTCTCACTGTGGTATCTTTTGTTTTTCTGTTAGATTTTAGAACTATTGCCACTGTGGTAACTTTTGTTTTTCTGTTAGATTTTGAGAACTATTCTCACTGTGGTAGCTTTTGTTTTTCTGTTAGATTTTAGAACTATTCTCACTGTGGTAACTTTTGTTTTTCTGTTAGATTTTGAGAACTATTCTCACTGTGGTATCTTTTGTTTTTCTGTTAGATTTTAGAACTATTCCCACTGTGGTAGCTTTCGTTTTTCTGTTAGATTTTAGAACTATTCCCACTGTGGTAGCTTTCGTTTTTCTGTTAGATTTTGAGAACTATTCTCACTGTGGTAGCAGGGATCGCGCTGTCGGTCGCCAATGTCGCAATTTGCGATTTTTTTTCTTGACTGGCGACTGAAATCGGCTGCTGGGGATTTTTTTGGCGCCTAGATAATCACTGTGTACCGTAACAAAAATCAATAAATTATTGACAATTGATTTTCGCAAGTGACGAGTATTTGCCGTACCCAATTCGTCACTTGAATTTTCAAAAAATCGTAGAAAATGTTTGTAACAATCCATTCTTCTTCTTCATTTGCTGATTAAAACTAATTAGTCACTACAATGACAATTTTATTACATGTTACAAGCCAATCAACGGATTATAGAATTTTTGTTTTTATTGCGTAATCTTTGATCACACATGGCTTGATTTACCTGGTTAAAGATAATGACCCCGACAAAGAATTCAATCAACGATAATGATATTAGTTATGATTGACATGTACTCAAAATGTCACAGTATGTATTTTAAGTGGACATATTTTTGTAATCGTCATTCGTTAATCGTTGCACGATAATGTCCACCATAACAAACTATTTTTGCCACTTTCATTAATGAAAATGTCGATATCATGTTTATACTGGAGTTCGGAGTTAGGAAGTCTTTTGTCTATCGTACACGTGTATTTATTAAGTATTTTGAAAGTGACTTTCTCGAAAAGTCATAAACTTTGGTTTATAAAGAAACTTAAAAAATAAAAATGGCGCGATCAAGTTCAACAGGAGTTCGCAATGTAATCCACCGATACTTTTAACCAAACGAACTTTTGCTATATTTATTCTCATTTCTGTGAAATATAATCTTAGTTCTCATATTTAATATGGTCATTTTTTTATATGCGAAGGTTGGCCATTGAAATGCACTGCACGAGGACGCATAAGTTTTTTTATCGATCAGCATCCGGGTAACAATTGCGTTCTATTTATAGAATTATTTACAAACAGACACGTGAAAAAAAAATAACCACAGTCAGTATTTTTATTCCAATTGTTGCAATTTGATTATGAGATCTGAGAAATAATTATTTATTTTACAACTTGCTTCAGTTTTTGACGTTTGTTCTATTCATTACCTACATTTTGTACAAAGTATCTAGAAGTTGGACCATTGGCAGAGACATATTTTTTTCTGCTGAAGACTACACAAATGTTGTGGTATTAGACCAAAGCACAGTAACATTTCAAAAAGGGTGGGGGTTATAAACTTATTACAATTTGTGTGGTATTAGATCAAAATCATGGCAATGCTATGTTTTATCAGTTGGTTTCTAATTTGCAGAGTATGTTCCCATCCTAGGAGGTTTCCATAGTTTTTCAATCTCCATTAATTACTAACTAATAAGGCAAAGTAACTGATTATAAGATTAAGCTCTGACATTAAAAATCTGTTCTGCAAAAGTGACTAATGGTCTCAAAATCCTGGCTGAATCCCTGATAATCCGTAAAATACAGTATATTGTAATAAATTATATAAATCTTTTTGTTTTTGATGATGAAATCGAAATGAAAAACAGAAGTACAATACAGACATTAACATTTGTACAAACAAATCCGGACCATTTATACATGAAACTGAACATGAAATTGGTAGTGGTACATGCAATCATCCACTGTTTGGGTTCGAAAATATTGGCTCCTTTGTAAAAATTTTAGCTGGCTCCTAAACTGGCTCCTGACTTTCAAAACTGGCACCTGGCGATTTTTCTGGCTCCTACTTTTTGGGAGCCAGAGCAGCCTCTGTGTGGTAGCTTTTGTTTTTCTGTTAGATTTTAGAACTATTCCCACTGTGGTAGCTTTTGTTTTTCTGTTAGATTTTAGAACTATTCCCACTGTGGTAGCTTTTGTTTTTCTGTTAGATTTTAGAACTATTCCCACGGTGGTAAATTTTGTTTTTCTGTTAGATTTTTAGAACTATTCCCACTGTGGTAGCTTTTGTTTTTCTGTTAGATTTTTATTTTACATCTATTTTGAAAATTGAACTTTTTAAATGCACACTTATAGTGATGTAAATTAGTTAGTACATAATATACTGTACTTACTAGGTGTTATCGTGGTAAATGAGTTTTTTTTTATATTTCTATAATATAACATGATTAAGTCATTGGCCTGATTTCCATATTTTCATGAAAATATTACATCTACCCATGGTTAAATCTTAAATAAACCATGGGATGACATAAATGATTCTGATTCTAATATGAAAATATACAAAAACAAAAAGATCTGAATTTGTCATTCACGAATTTACATTTTTGAGCACAAAAACCTATTGTGATGTTAATTTGTGCTGGTCATGATTTATTAAATATTGTAAGATGGAACATACCACAAGGCAAATACAGAACGTCATATTAGAATCTTAAATTAATAATCTACGATTACTTTATGATATATACAAACAAATGAATATCCTTCTTCAAACATGATAACAATGTCAAATATTTAAATATCTAATTTGATTTGTTTATGGTGAGATGATAAAATTATCTTCAGTTGTCTCCCTTCCCTAATAAAACCAACTTGGATTTAATACTTTTTGCACTTTTGAAACAATATACAAACCTGGAGCTAAGGCTACTCTATAGGGTTTTTCTAAGATGATCTTTCCCTCAAAGTTCATACAAGGGAGTCGTCCCTGCTCAAACAAGATAACATTCTCTTTCTGTAAACCAAAATGATTATGTTTGGTAAAAAAATCTTCTGTTGCTTGTTTGGTATGTTCACTCGTCATGATATACCTGGAATAAAAATGTTTTTTTTTTAAAAAAAAAAATCAAAAAATTATTCATTACTGCTGTTACACAGTTCTTTGTAGTTGCAGGCCGACTATAATGTAGTTCTGTTGATAGATACTAATTTGATATCTACCGCATCTGTGGTGTAGTAGTTACCTCCCTTGCATTGAGTGTGGTAGATTGTTATTTCAAACCTCGATCGAGTCAAACCAAAGACTGGTTGACTTGGAATCAGATCAGGAAAATGTGAAACAACATGTCTACCTGTCGACTGTTGTTTCAGTGAGCTAGCACTGTAAAAATCCAACTCAATGTGTTGGTCTAGTACAAAGAAGACATCATTATCTCGTCAAAATAGAGCTTTTTATTACTATGATATAGCAGTTGCTTAGTTGGCGCTAAACAATAATCACTCACTAATTTGATTTCAATAGTACATTATTATAATATTGTAAGTATGTTGAGGGGGAAAAACTATATACTTAAATACATTACCATGGAACAACACAGGATTTTCCTGTCTCTTTCTGAGCCATTCTCTGCAGCTTAAGTATCCTTTCTGCCTGCAGATGATACAAAGTCTTCCCTGATGGTAGATTAACATCGTACATGCCCTTGGGGTAGGGTACACCTAGTCGTGTCCCTTGTCCCCCTGCCAGCAAGAGGACAGCTACTCTATTTTGACTAACTTCCTCTAGACCTACAACAGAACAAAAATAAAGTGGAATTTTAGCAAAGGTAAAAATAAAATATAAATGTGAAAGTATGCTGTGATTTCCATGGTGACTTACGACAGGTCGGTGGTTTTCTCTGGGTACTCTGGTTTCCTTTACCAATAAAACTGACCGCCACGATATAACTGAAATATTGTTGAATGTGGCATTAAACACTATAAATCAACCTAAATCAACCAACCATTGGCACTGAAAATTTGCATGGACTGTAATAGATAAAATTACATGTGACAATATCAAAATGATACAAAACCTGCAATAAAGAATTACAACACAAGATATCAAAATGATACAAAACCTGCAATAAAGATGTACAACAGGTTTTTTTTTATTACAGATTCATATACAGAATCAGCATAAAATTAGCTAAACCCCCTACCCTTTCTCAGAATTGAACAGTGTATTGATTGATTACATGAGCAGTATTTCAGCTATATCTATGAAGAGAGCAAGATTACATACAACACATCATGTAGGTAAAAGGATGGCACTGGAATGGAGCGTTAGGGTTATGATGTTTAACGCCACTTTCAACAATATTTCAGCTATATCGTGGCGGTCAGTTTTATTTGCAGCGGAAACCAGAGTACCTGGAGAACACCCATCGACTGGAATGAATTGTTTCCTTCTATAAACAAAGACATATTAGATCTCCGCACTATTTATAAATAGGGAGCAAGTGCGGAAATCTAATTTTTATTGGATGGCACTGGAATGGAGCGTTAGGGTTATGATGTTTAACGCCACTTTCAACAATATTTCAGCTATATTGTGGCAGTCAGTTTTATTGGTAGCGGAAACCAGAGTATCTGGAGAACACCCACCCACTGGAATGGAAATTGTTGCCTTCCATAAACAAAGACATATTAGATCTCCGCACTTGCTCCCTATTTATAAATAGGGAGCAAGTGCAGAAATCTAATTTTTATTGTATCAGGAGTTGCTGTAATTTTCTTCATTGCAGCCTTTATTAAATTTAATTGGAACCCTATTGTGAAGCTTGGTTCAATTTGGTTCAGCAATCTGTCGGAGATCGAAGGTGTGACAACGTTAATTAAAATGGAAGGATGATGGATGCCAAGAAATGATGAAATTCTCACTTGACCTTTTTCAGTCAGATGATCTAAAAAAGAGGTCCCTAAACCAATTTTATTTCCATTTTCAACATTATATCTTTTATTTTTAAAAGAAGGAGATGCATATTTCAAAACAACATCCATCTAAATTTCTCACAGTGAATAAGACAATTTACCCATAAAAAATTTGAATAATATTCACACAAGGTATGATTAAAATCCCAGGAGCCTGTAATCACTCACCTGGTTTTCAATTTGACATCTAAAGTTGATAGAAAATAGGGGTGTTACACATAATTTTGAAAGTGGGCCACCAAAAGATCATTTCAACTCAAATTTCTGAGCAAAAGATTTAGATGTGATTTTTATCTCATAATATTCCTAAACGGAATAAACTGGCTGAAAAAATCTCACAGAAAAACCCAGAATATAATGTTAAACTACTCATTGCCACCCAAATTTGTTTTAATTTGGTTCAGCGGTTTCAGAGGAGAAGATTTAAATGTGATCTTTTATCAAAATATGCCTAATTTGCATAATCGGTATAAATCGGCTGAAAGAAAAATTTCACAGAAAAAAACAGAATATTTGTTAAACTACTCATTGCCATGTAGCTGCAGTTAAAATTTGAGCTCATTTTGACTTATACTAAAGCAGCAATGGACAATTGAAGAAATTTCTATTTTTAGTAACAGCAGCCATCTTGAATGGAGGGCGCGGCTGTCGGACACAATTTTGAAAGGGACCCATGCAAGGACCATCCCTGCCAGGTTTGGTTTAATTCGGTTCAGGGGTTTCAGAGGAGAAGATTTAAATGTGAAAGTTTACGACGTAAGACGGACGCCAAATGATGGCAAAAGTTCACCAAAACTGTCATTTTGTCAACTACATGGTATATCTGTAAATTCATTCACAAATCTTAATTTTTTATTTATTTATGTGATTTACAATGTTTGCATCTGTTTATCTCCTTTACAAACAAAAGTGGATGTCTAGTCTCTAGTGTTCAAATATTGACAATCATGTAAGGGTTATAACAAGATGTTACATGCTAATATCAGATGTGTGTCATCAGTTTTTGATGATTTAAGAAACACAAAATCTTTTAGACCTTTATATATTATTTAAAACGGAGATGAAAGTGCTCAAAGGTGAAAACTAGAATACCCCCCCCCCCCCCCCCCTTAATCAGTGCATGAATAACTTCATTTTCTAGCTGTATGGACCAAGTTTGACACATTTTATTTCCAAATAATTTGCTAAAAAAAGAGGAAATCCATCGATCAGAGGAAAATTTTCATTTCTCTTTTAAAAATATTTTATTGCAACTTTGAGAGAAATAAAATTGTGTGAATTTCCTAAAACTAAGACAATATTATAATTTTATATATAATATATAATTTTAATCAATGACACAAAAATATGTGCAAAATTAAATAAAACTACAAAAAAAAAGAAGATTTTTAAATAAATCATTATCATGATTATAGTGGAAACCGCAAAATCAACAGGTAATTTTAGGGGATCCAGAGGAGGGCATTTACTTCTTAGTCATGAAAATGTGTATTGTAGGGCGTATGCAACATTACTGGACTAAAATATGGGCTACATGTAGTATACTGGTTATTAGACCACGATCTGGATTTTATACAAATAGTCATGACAATAAATTTAAAAATCCCATGATTAACATCAAAATATCTGCCTAAACCTTCCTAAAGACAAACATTCTGTGTATTCTACACCCAGTGAAACAGATATGTACACCTTAATTACTTGTAAATCTGTTTTCACTTACATGTATTACCCTTAATAGACAAATTCAAAGTCTGATGTCAGATGAAAATAACATGAGGTCATTTCTATATTAACCATATATTGTAGTCTTTTAATGAAAAACTACAAAAACAGTTTTTACATACAATGTTACAATAAATGAATTGACAGAAAAAGAGTTGCAGGTTTTTAATTACTTTTTTATTAATTGTGTATTTCATTGGCAACTTGGGAATAAATTAGAGAGGTGAGTATTCCCATTAACTGATTTAATCATTGATGAAAAAGATGAAACCCCCCTATAGTGTCAAAATAACCTAATTTTCTAGCTGTTTGGATCAAGCTTGTCACATTTTATTTCTAAATAATTTGTTAAGAAAAGAAGAAATCAACTGATCAGAGGAAAGCTTTCATCTCTGTTTAACCCAGTCACTTGTTGTGCTTGTCAAAAGCCACCACCTAGATTTCCGTCAGGTTCTATCGGTGTCATTTCTGGGTTTAAAGAATTTTGAAAAAGTAGTGGTTTGAATTGTTGTGGTTAGTTATACATTGTATTGTCAACCATTACTGTTTAATTTTTCAGTTTCAACACAAGTTAGAACTAATTATATATACCCCTGGCACATAACTAAACATTATGAAACTTGCTAAGTTCATACAAGACATCTGTGTAGAAACAGATTCCTTCTGATAAACATCAAAGCCAGCAGTCTTCGAAATTAGACTTTTGAATTTACCGGCCAGAAAACTTCAAAATTAGAATATTCAAATAGATTCTATTGAAAAAAATTGGCAAAAGTCACGGGTCCGAATCAATTTTCACTGGCCGTGGGCCACCGGACCACTGCTAAAGTCGATGACTGCAAAGGCCCCTTTATTAATTTAATACATCAAATGTACATTTTTATACATCATTGGTGTTCTAGATCTACTCCAAACTGTTTTGGAAAGTAAAATTCAACTAGAACAGAAAAGATTACTCCAAATATCTAAGCATGTAAAGAAGCCATCTAAGGTTATTATCTATCATGTCTATGTATCATGGAGAATCTAAGTATGTAAAGAAGCCATCTAAGGTTATTATCTATCATGTCTATGTATCATGGAGAATCTAAGTATGTAAAGAAGCCATCTAAGGTTATTATCTATCATGTCTATGTATCATGGAGAATCTAAGCATGTAAAGAAGCCATCTAAGGTTATTATCTATCATGTCTATGTATCATGGAGAATCTAAGTATGTAAAGAAGCCATCTAAGGTTATTATCTATCATGTCTATGTATCATGGAGAATCTAAGCATGTAAAGAAGCCATCTAAGGTTATTATCTATCATGTCTATGTATCATGGAGAATCTAAGCATGTAAAGAAGCCATCTAAGGTTATTATCTATCATGTCTATGTATCATGGAGAATCTAAGCATGTAAAGAAGCCATCTAAGGTTATTATCTATCATGTCTATGTATCATGGAGAATCTAAGCATGTAAAGAAGCCATCTAAGGTTATTATCTATCATGTCTATGTATCATGGAGAATCTAAGCATGTAAAGAAGCCATCTGAGGTTATTATCTATCATGTCTATGTATCATGGAGAATCTAAGCATGTAAAGAAGCCATCTAAGGTTATTATCTATCATGTCTATGTATCATGGAGAATCTAAGCATGTAAAGAAGCCATCTGAGGTTATTATCTATCATGTCTATGTATCATGGAGAATCTAAGCATGTAAAGAAGCCATCTAAGGTTATTATCTATCATGTCTATGTATCATGGAGAATCTAAGCATGTAAAGAAGCCATCTAAGGTTATTATCTATCATGTCTATGTATCATGGAGAATCTAAGCATGTAAAGAAGCCATCTAAGGTTATTATCTATCATGTCTATGTATCATGGAGAATCTAAGCGTGTAAAGAAGCCATCTAAGGTTATTATCTATCATGTCTATGTATCATGGAGAATCTAAGCATGTAAAGAAGCCATCTAAGGTTATTATCTATCATGTCTATGTATCATGGAGAATCTAAGCATGTAAATAAGCCATCTAAGGTTATTATCTATCATGTCTATGTATCATGGAGAATCTAAGCATGTAAAGAAGCCATCTAAGGTTATTATCTATCATGTCTATGTATCATGGAGAATCTAAGCATGTAAAGAAGCCATCTAAGGTTATTATCTATCATGTCTATGTATCATGGAGAATCTAAGCATGTAAAGAAGCCATCTAAGGTTATTATCTATCATGTCTATGTATCATGGAGAATCTAAGCATGTAAAGAAGCCATCTAAGGTTATTATCTATCATGTCTATGTATCATGGAGAATCTAAGCATGTAAAGAAGCCATCTAAGGTTATTATCTATCATGTCTATGTATCATGGAGAATCTAAGCATGTAAAGAAGCCATCTAAGGTTATTATCTATCATGTCTATGTATCATGGAGAATCTAAGCATGTAAAGAAGCCATCTAAGGTTATTATCTATCATGTCTATGTATCATGGAGAATCTAAGCATGTAAAGAAGCCATCTAAGGTTATTATCTATCATGTCTATGTATCATGGAGAATCTAAGCAGATAAAGAAGCCATCTAAGGTTATTATCTATCATGTCTATGTATCATGGAGAATCTAAGCATGTACAGAAGCCATCTAAGGTTATTATCTATCATGTCTATGTATCATGGAGAATCTAAGTATGTAAAGAAGCCATCTAAGGTTATTATCTATCATGTCTATGTATCATGGAGAATCTAAGCATGTAAAGAAGCCATCTAAGGTTATTATCTATCATGTCTATGTATCATGGAGAATCTAAGTATGTAAAGAAGCCATCTAAGGTTATTATCTATCATGTCTATGTATCATGGAGAATCTAAGCAGGTAAAGAAGCCATCTAAGGTTATTATCTATCATGTCTATGTATCATGGAGAATCTAAGTATGTAAAGAAGCCATCTAAGGTTATTATCTATCATGTCTATGTATCATGGAGAATCTAAGTATGTAAAGAAGCCATCTAAGGTTATTATCTATCATGTCTATGTATCATGGAGAATCTAAGCATGTAAAGAAGCCATCTAAGGTTATTATCTATCATGTCTATGTATCATGGAGAATCTAAGCATGTACAGAAGCCATCTAAGGTTATTATCTATCATGTCTATGTATCATGGAGAATCTAAGCATGTAAAGAAGCCATCTAAGGTTATTATCTATCATGTCTATGTATCATGGAGAATCTAAGTATGTAAAGAAGCCATCTAAGGTTATTATCTATCATGTCTATACATCATGGAGAATCTAAGTATGTAAAGAAGCCATCTAAGGTTATTATCTATCATGTCTATGTATCATGGAGAATCTAAGTATGTACAGAAGCCATCTAAGGTTATTATCTATCATGTCTATGTATCATGGAGAATCTAAGCATGTACAGAAGCCATCTAAGGTTATTATCTATCATGTCTATGTATCATGGAGAATCTAAGTATGTAAAGAAGCCATCTAAGGTTATTATCTATCATGTCTATGTATCATGGAGAATCTAAGCATGTAAAGAAGCCATCTAAGGTTATTATCTATCATGTCTATGTATCATGGAGAATCTAAGTATGTAAAGAAGCCATCTAAGGTTATTATCTATCATGTCTATGTATCATGGAGAATCTAAGCAGGTAAAGAAGCCATCTAAGGTTATTATCTATCATGTCTATGTATCATGGAGAATCTAAGTATGTAAAGAAGCCATCTAAGGTTATTATCTATCATGTCTATGTATCATGGAGAATCTAAGCATGTACAGAAGCCATCTAAGGTTATTATCTATCATGTCTATGTATCATGGAGAATCTAAGCATGTAAAGAAGCCATCTAAGGTTATTATCTATCATGTCTATGTATCATGGAGAATCTAAGTATGTAAAGAAGCCATCTAAGGTTATTATCTATCATGTCTATACATCATGGAGAATCTAAGCATGTAAAGAAGCCATCTAAGGTTATTATCTATCATGTCTATGTATCATGGAGAATCTAAGCATGTAAAGAAGCCATCTAAGGTTATTATCTATCATGTCTATGTATCATGGAGAATCTAAGCAGGTAAAGAAGCCATCTAAGGTTATTATCTATCATGTCTATGTATCATGGAGAATCTAAGTATGTAAAGAAGCCATCTAAGGTTATTATCTATCATGTCTATACATCATGGAGAATCTAAGCATGTAAAGAAGCCATCTAAGGTTATTATCTATCATGTCTATGTATCATGGAGAATCTAAGCATGTAAAGAAGCCATCTAAGGTTATTATCTATCATGTCTATGTATCATGGAGAATCTAAGTATGTAAAGAAGTCATCTAAGGTTATTATCTATCATGTCTATGTATCATGGAGAATCTAAGTATGTAAAGAAGCCATCTAAGGTTATTATCTATCATGTCTATGTATCATGGAGAATCTAAGTATGTAAAGAAGCCATCTAAGGTTATTATCTATCATGTCTATGTATCATGGAGAATCTAAGCATGTAAAGAAGCCATCTAAGGTTATTATCTATCATGTCTATGTATCATGGAGAATCTAAGTATGTAAAGAAGCCATCTAAGGTTATTATCTATCATGTCTATGTATCATGGAGAATCTAAGTATGTAAAGAAGCCATCTAAGGTTATTATCTATCATGTCTATGTATCATGGAGAATCTAAGCATGTAAAGAAGCCATCTAAGGTTATTATCTATCATGTCTATGTATCATGGAGAATCTAAGTATGTAAAGAAGCCATCTAAGGTTATTATCTATCATGTCTATGTATCATGGAGAATCTAAGCATGTAAAGAAGCCATCTAAGGTTATTATCTATCATGTCTATGTATCATGGAGAATCTAAGCATGTAAAGAAGCCATCTAAGGTTATTATCTATCATGTCTATGTATCATGGAGAATCTAAGCATGTAAAGAAGCCATCTAAGGTTATTATCTATCATGTCTATGTATCATGGAGAATCTAAGCATGTAAAGAAGCCATCTAAGGTTATTATCTATCATGTCTATGTATCATGGAGAATCTAAGCATGTAAAGAAGCCATCTGAGGTTATTATCTATCATGTCTATGTATCATGGAGAATCTAAGCATGTAAAGAAGCCATCTGAGGTTATTATCTATCATGTCTATGTATCATGGAGAATCTAAGCATGTAAAGAAGCCATCTGAGGTTATTATCTATCATGTCTATGTATCATGGAGAATCTAAGCATGTAAAGAAGCCATCTAAGGTTATTATCTATCATGTCTATGTATCATGGAGAATCTAAGCATGTAAAGAAGCCATCTAAGGTTATTATCTATCATGTCTATGTATCATGGAGAATCTAAGCATGTAAAGAAGCCATCTAAGGTTATTATCTATCATGTCTATGTATCATGGAGAATCTAAGCGTGTAAAGAAGCCATCTAAGGTTATTATCTATCATGTCTATGTATCATGGAGAATCTAAGCATGTAAAGAAGCCATCTAAGGTTATTATCTATCATGTCTATGTATCATGGAGAATCTAAGCATGTAAATAAGCCATCTAAGGTTATTATCTATCATGTCTATGTATCATGGAGAATCTAAGCATGTAAAGAAGCCATCTAAGGTTATTATCTATCATGTCTATGTATCATGGAGAATCTAAGCATGTAAAGAAGCCATCTAAGGTTATTATCTATCATGTCTATGTATCATGGAGAATCTAAGCATGTAAAGAAGCCATCTAAGGTTATTATCTATCATGTCTATGTATCATGGAGAATCTAAGCATGTAAAGAAGCCATCTAAGGTTATTATCTATCATGTCTATGTATCATGGAGAATCTAAGCATGTAAAGAAGCCATCTAAGGTTATTATCTATCATGTCTATGTATCATGGAGAATCTAAGCATGTAAAGAAGCCATCTAAGGTTATTATCTATCATGTCTATGTATCATGGAGAATCTAAGCATGTAAAGAAGCCATCTAAGGTTATTATCTATCATGTCTATGTATCATGGAGAATCTAAGCATGTAAAGAAGCCATCTAAGGTTATTATCTATCATGTCTATGTATCATGGAGAATCTAAGCAGATAAAGAAGCCATCTAAGGTTATTATCTATCATGTCTATGTATCATGGAGAATCTAAGCATGTACAGAAGCCATCTAAGGTTATTATCTATCATGTCTATGTATCATGGAGAATCTAAGTATGTAAAGAAGCCATCTAAGGTTATTATCTATCATGTCTATGTATCATGGAGAATCTAAGCATGTAAAGAAGCCATCTAAGGTTATTATCTATCATGTCTATGTATCATGGAGAATCTAAGTATGTAAAGAAGCCATCTAAGGTTATTATCTATCATGTCTATGTATCATGGAGAATCTAAGCAGGTAAAGAAGCCATCTAAGGTTATTATCTATCATGTCTATGTATCATGGAGAATCTAAGTATGTAAAGAAGCCATCTAAGGTTATTATCTATCATGTCTATGTATCATGGAGAATCTAAGTATGTAAAGAAGCCATCTAAGGTTATTATCTATCATGTCTATGTATCATGGAGAATCTAAGCATGTAAAGAAGCCATCTAAGGTTATTATCTATCATGTCTATGTATCATGGAGAATCTAAGCATGTACAGAAGCCATCTAAGGTTATTATCTATCATGTCTATGTATCATGGAGAATCTAAGCATGTAAAGAAGCCATCTAAGGTTATTATCTATCATGTCTATGTATCATGGAGAATCTAAGTATGTAAAGAAGCCATCTAAGGTTATTATCTATCATGTCTATACATCATGGAGAATCTAAGTATGTAAAGAAGCCATCTAAGGTTATTATCTATCATGTCTATGTATCATGGAGAATCTAAGTATGTACAGAAGCCATCTAAGGTTATTATCTATCATGTCTATGTATCATGGAGAATCTAAGCATGTACAGAAGCCATCTAAGGTTATTATCTATCATGTCTATGTATCATGGAGAATCTAAGTATGTAAAGAAGCCATCTAAGGTTATTATCTATCATGTCTATGTATCATGGAGAATCTAAGCATGTAAAGAAGCCATCTAAGGTTATTATCTATCATGTCTATGTATCATGGAGAATCTAAGTATGTAAAGAAGCCATCTAAGGTTATTATCTATCATGTCTATGTATCATGGAGAATCTAAGCAGGTAAAGAAGCCATCTAAGGTTATTATCTATCATGTCTATGTATCATGGAGAATCTAAGTATGTAAAGAAGCCATCTAAGGTTATTATCTATCATGTCTATGTATCATGGAGAATCTAAGCATGTACAGAAGCCATCTAAGGTTATTATCTATCATGTCTATGTATCATGGAGAATCTAAGCATGTAAAGAAGCCATCTAAGGTTATTATCTATCATGTCTATGTATCATGGAGAATCTAAGTATGTAAAGAAGCCATCTAAGGTTATTATCTATCATGTCTATACATCATGGAGAATCTAAGCATGTAAAGAAGCCATCTAAGGTTATTATCTATCATGTCTATGTATCATGGAGAATCTAAGCATGTAAAGAAGCCATCTAAGGTTATTATCTATCATGTCTATGTATCATGGAGAATCTAAGCAGGTAAAGAAGCCATCTAAGGTTATATCTATCATGTCTATGTATCATGGAGAATCTAAGTATGTAAAGAAGCCATCTAAGGTTATTATCTATCATGTCTATACATCATGGAGAATCTAAGCATGTAAAGAAGCCATCTAAGGTTATTATCTATCATGTCTATGTATCATGGAGAATCTAAGCATGTAAAGAAGCCATCTAAGGTTATTATCTATCATGTCTATGTATCATGGAGAATCTAAGTATGTAAAAGAAGGTCATCTAAGGTTATTATCTATCATGTCTAT